>ML802691.1:302182-357984 GCA_009831015.1 Picea engelmannii | reverse complement strand
GAAAAGAGGAAAATAAACAATGTTCTTCTTACCAACAAATAAAATACCACACTAAAAAAGAACGAAGACAAAATCAACAACTTGGAACAATCAATCATCAAACATTTCCAATGAAAGTAGATTTGGGATGGATCACTCCCCAAAAGATGCAACACATTAGTTTGGGAATTCGAAGGTTATATCATCATGTTTCGTCGAGAGTGGCAACTCCAAGCACAGAAGATTTGAGAAGACATTGTGTGCCAGAACAAAAGTTCAAAGGGAAGCCTTCCGGTGATTATGCTTTGAGGACAAAGCATTTTTAAGGGGAAGGCAATGTTATGAACATAAAATATACATAAATAGATATTCATAACATACTAATAGTTAATAAATAATAATTATTAATAATGAAAGGTCAAGTCTCAAAGGACATGACTATTGGTAAAGGGCACCCCTGCGTGAGTATATAAGCAGGCCCTCATTCTCAATTGTAATCATCTATATTTTATTATTCATTCTTATTACATATATATTTGTCTATATGGATTACTTTGTTATATTCCAAATATTTTGGATAATTCTCGTGTGAGTGAACTTTGTTTGTCTCAGATCTTTTCATTCTTAGGAGGCAGTTGAATTTGAATCCTCAATCAAACCATGATCTTAGGGCAGATCCCTAACTGAAGGAGGAAAATCCTCAACTCACCCCAAAGATATCTCAAGTTGTTGAGCCTCTCCAAGGTTATATAAGCAAGCTTTCTCATGGTGAAAGAGAAGCTTGATGGAGAATCATATCAAATTTATGATCTCATAAGCGATACACAGTGAAGTGGAGGCTAATCAACGAAGCTATCATCATTCAGAACGTGGAACTATTGAGCAAGGGTTAGACAAGGAGGACTTGGCAGAACTGTCGCATTCCATCTACGGCTGTAAGCGATGTTTTGTCCTCATTAATACAATTTGTTTGGCCTGTTTCTTTCTAATTCATGTTCAATCTCACATGAATTTGTCTCTTTAGTAGATAGACCTATTTCAGACTAATCTTGATAGAGTAGGAAGTGGTCGTACTTTGTTTGTCTACAGGGCTTATCGAGGAGCGAAAGATTGGAGCTCAATTTGGAGCGTGCAGGGAAAAACACCGGTAAAAGGTACTACTTTTCTCATTCCTCCTCACACACTAGTCCACCTAGATCTAAAAGGAAGTCAGTGACCATGATAACCACTTTCTGTCTTAGAGTTAAGAGTCTATCTCTTTGAGGAGATCTACCTGTCCGCAGGGAGATTTTCCTTCAACAGAAATTGGCGACTCCACTGGGGAATCGAATCAAAAATTTTGGTTTTGATTTTTCCTCATAGACCTTGTCTTACCCCTTGTTGTTTTCCAACCTTGTTCACCCCTTCATATTTGATTGCACTTGCTGATTGACTCTTTACCCCATCACATTCAGCTTGACTGTCAAAATTTGACTGAAATTTTGGGTTTTGGACATTTTATGAGTTTTTTGAACCTGGTGCCCCTGTGCCCATGTTAGAAGAGCACCAACACTCCCTGAAGGTGTTTTACAGAGTATTATAACGCCCTGGTGTCCCTTACACCAGAGCACCAACCCTTTTTTGCACAAAATCTCTTCAAAAATTGCATTTTTTGGAGGTCCAGATCCTTTTTTTTTTCACTTGCTGAGCTTCTTTGTGATTCAATGATTCTTCCTTTGACCTTTGACATGCTTCATCCTGAGAAGTAAACACCTTGTTGTTCATATTGTATTCCCTTCTTCATTATTTTTGAGTTATTGTTGTTGAGAGATTGAAATCAATCCACTGTTTTCTTCTCCCCTATCCGACTGAGCGGGAACTCCAGTGAAGGACATGTGAAGTCTGTGACTCTTCTCACTTAGTTTTTTGAGGTCATTGTTCTTCGAACACCTCATTTTTGTGTGAATTGTTTGATTTTTCTTTGTTATCTTTTGTTTTCTGTTTGCTTCTTGTTTCAATAACAGGAAGAGGGTGTGTGTCATGTGTGCGAAATCTGATCATACTTGTCTGAATCTCCTTGATCTGAAAAGGTAGTTGATAGGAGAATTTTTTCCCATTGAATTAATCATCATTCGCATACAAATGTAAAAGATACATTTTAGTGCTTGATTTTCATATTAGAAGGCATTTTTGAAAATGTTTTAGCATTGCATTAGATTCGATTGAGAACCGATTGATTGAAGACGTTTCATATTAGTGTTTGAAAGTGAAAACGACTCCTTCTCTTTCCCTTAAATAGGCGTTCATTGAAAAGAAACGATTGCTTATCATATTCTATGCATCTTTTTGTGCATTGAATCATCATTCCATTAGTTTCACTTTCCTGCACCCTTTGAGTAAAGAACAACTATAAAATGAATGCTACTTAAAAACTATCTAGAACATTTTTGTTTTTAGGATCTTCCACCAACAGTAGACTAGGGTTAGCACTTTGGATTAGGCTGTGAGTACAACTCTCCAAAGTTTTCAAAACAAACATTAGCATCCTGAGATAGGGAGAGTCAAATCCAATTGTCGTATTGTTTTTCTGGGATCCCCCTCTCACACAGGGGTTACGCACGAGGTCGCATTCGGGCAAATTATGAAGATTATCCCTCCGTGGTTCAACTGTTTGTAGTGGTCGGATCGTATATTGGGGGTCACTAGAGGGTATACCCACGATTATGTGTGGGAGCCTTTCGGGTCGATTTCGGACTTGTTATCCTACCCATATGTTTTGGATTGGACTGTCGACTGTACCCACCCAGGGACTCACTACGAATCGGTGTCTTTAGTTGCCATAATATTTAGGTACTTACACAAGGTGACGATGAAGGGAAGTCTCACTGTACCTGGAACAGACATTGGTCAAACTCACTTGGGCTCCTTGGAGGGTAAATCCACAATTACTGTGTGGAAGCTTGCACCAAGGTGAAAGTCCGTTAAGCAGGTCGCCATTGTAACTATTCCACCATATCCCAGCCCCTTCTCGACTTGATCACGCGACGTTGGATTTCATCACCAACTAGTACGATCATCGCGAGAAGTTTTGTCTGCTTGGTTGATTCCTAGATTTTATTAGCGCATGCTGTTTCTTTTTGTTAGTTGGCCCTAGATTTTCAGTGTGTTCTGTTATTCTCCACAATTGAGCCCATAGACGATAAAGGTCTTCACCGATCACGTAGGATGCAAGGGTTGCCTCCGGAATGCTATCAACCCTTACCTCCTAACCCTCCAGAAGACAACTACCGTAGAAAGGTAGAAAATCAATCTAACACTAGAAGTGTTATTGCTCCTCCGTTAGATACCTTAGAAGACACTTTGGTCATGGTTGAAAATCCCACCACACCTGTGTCGGTAACTCCTCTCGAACCACTTTTGGTTTATTTAGACTCCCTTGGGAACGTCATAGACGAAGAGATCCCATGATTACCGGAGAGGATATTTACCGAAACATATATGGGATCCACATAACCCATCTTTGGTGGCGAGTATAGGACTCTTGTTCGTCCTAGCACCGCAGTAGAAACCAATCCCACACCTGCTCATTCTGTATGGAGGACTTCATCGGGACGCGATCTCTATGAACATTTTGAATTTATTCGACAACCCTTTCATCCTCATGACCCTCCTAGTGAAACAGGACCATCCGGTCAAACCATGAATCACCCAGTCAATCAGGTTATTCACTCTACTGCCACACCAGCACAAGTCCATCCTAATGCTGGACTCATCACCTCTACTCATCCCCAAAGCACTTCAATTTCTACCTCTGTTTCTACAAATTTTTACTCTACAGCGTTGCATGTTCCACACGATCCTGCTGGGACATCTTCTCACCCAAGAATGCAGACCCTTGCTAGCCAAACACAACCAGCTGGAGGGAAACCTCCGTTTTCCAGTCATACCCCGGTCGTAAATCCACCGCTGGTAGGGGGGCAACCCTCGTTTGCTGGAAACCCTTCAAAATCCTAGGGAGTATCTTCAGGAGGCATTTTTACCCAACCCCATGTTGGGGGGCACTTGTATAATAACCCACTAGGAGGAGTAGCCAATCCTGTCCCTCCCGGAACATCTTACGAGCAATCTTATCCAGGCGGCATCCAAAATACCACCTGGAGTTCTCCGGGACCACAGTCTTATCCTCCTCATGGGCCTCATGTGTATCTTCGTCTGGGATCTACTCCTTACCATTCTCAAGGGAAAAATGTTTATCCTCCTCACGGGAAAATAAATCACCCAGCCTATAATGTTCAGAACCCACCGAGTTATGACCATGTTTCTCATGCACCATTGAATCCTTCTTATCCTGGCCAACAACAACCGTATGTAGGAGGACCTACTGGTTACAACTATCCACCTAACCCATTCTACGGTCCTACTGGTGTTCCTATGTCGTACCAGTATCATTCGCACATTAACTGACAACTACCTTTCCTTGCGACTCTGGATCTCCCAGACTTGTCTCAGTTAACTAATGATCATATCTCTCATTCACCGGTTTGGCCAGTCATTCCAGCTAAACTTCCTTCTGATATTCCGAAATTTGATGGAAACCCTGGCGAAGATCCAAACAACCATGTGATGACTTTCCATTTGTGGTGTTCATCAAACTCCCTCATGGATGATTCTATACGTTTGCGTATTTTCCAGCAAACACTTACCGGTTCAGCAACAAAGTGGTATATTGAACTACCATGTGCTTCTTTTCATGATTTTAATTCCCTTTCCATGTCTTTCCTCACGCACTTTCAACTGCCTATTCGCTACGAGACAGGTACTGAACTCTTGACCTCCCTTCGTCAAACTAACTCTGTGCATATCTCTGACCATATTCATGAGTGGAGGCGACGACGAAGGATGATCAAGGCAGTCATTCCTGACATGCTCTTGGAAAAATGGTTTACTAAATCACTGTTACCCCCGATCATTCGCGATGTCGCTATGGGTGGTGCGGTCACAAAGGAACAAGCCATTGCTCGGGCTCAGTACTTATACTTGGTTTATTCCCAATCTGGTACTTTGTATGATTTGCTTCTGAATGCTGCTCGAGCTAATATTGATCCTTCTAAGCCTTCATCCTCATCTCATGCAGATGGTGTTATCGGTTCCGTCAAAACTCAATCTTTTTCCAAATCAACTACACCCTCCTCTACCTCCCCCCAAACTCAGATCTCTGAGGTGAATGCAGTTCAATATGCCCCTTCACAACAATATGGAGGTAAGAAGAAGACAAAGAATAAAACAAAAAATAATAATGAACAACCCAAAAATCAAACACCTGCTACCGAAAAGCAACCACAACGGAAACTGAAATTCCCGTGTATCATTTGTGGTGATGATCACTACACTCGAGATTGTCCACTTCGCAATGAAGTGGCCAAAATTTTCCAAGGGAAGTCACAACCCGTTGTGCTTACTCAACTTTTTCCACAGCAGAAATCCATGTTTACTCAAACCCCCTCTCCCGGGGGTAGTTCTAGCGATCCTAATGATGAGGCCTCGTCGAGTGAACATATTTATATGTTTAATGGGATCAATTTGACCACTCACTCTAAGACCTACTACACACTAGGTAACCCTGACAAAGGAAAAGACACTAATGGTGTCGGCACTTTACAGGATCCATCATCATCCTCTGTTAGTCTTACATCGGTTAATCCTCCGTCTAGACCACTTCAAATTGAGAAACCCACGTTCGAATCTATCTTGCGCCCTCCTAAGAGCACCATCCGCAAAGCTACCTTTAATCCTAGTTCACGTGCTGCCCAAAACTACAATATTGTTGAAGATTTGGCTCAAGCACCGTGTGCTATGTCTGCATTAGAAGTTGTACAGCACTGCCCCAGTCAACGTAGAACTCTCTTGATCGCTCTTGGTGTTGTTGATCCCGAGTCGTCCAATCAGATCATGTTTAACCTGGATAATTGTGCGTCTCAACTCTCCCACCAACTTGCTTTCCAAGTTGATGTCATTGTTCACAATCAACAAATCCATCAAACTATTTTGGATGAGGGAGCCTCAACTTGTGTCATGTCTTTAGCGTGTTGGAAAGGTTTAAAATCACCATCACTCAACAAATCCCCAACGATGTTACACGCCTTCGATGGGCAAGGTTTTCATCCCCATGGGCTTTTACAGTCCCTGCCCATCCAATTGGGTGGAAAAACTGTTAATGTTGATGTCAAGGTGGTGGATGCTCCCCTCGATTACAACTTGTTACTTGGAAGAAGTTGGTTTTATGCTATGACTGTCGTTGCCTCGTCGGTCTTTCGATGTGTCCAATTTCCTCACCAGGGCAAAATTGTCACTGTTGATCAGTTGGATTTCTGCACGACCGATGCTCGCGCTCCCGCTACCAACAATATTCCTTTCTTGGGAGACCACAAGATCACATATGAAAGCGTTGGTGTTGGCTTGCTGAAAGATTCTAGCCTCATGGGTACCTTCCCTACACCACTTCCACCGACTACACATCATATTGCCACCGTCGATCTGATTTCGACCACGGCTTATCAATCTTTGGAATCATCTGACCCTTGAATTGTACCTCGTCCGTTGGGATTCGATGCACTAAGTGACACCGTGCCACTTAGTCCAGCCGAAACGTCATACGTTTCTATTCCATCTGCTTCTCCCTTGTCGGATTCCCAACATCTATTGACACTTGACAGTTCCTCGATGCAATCACAGTTGAGTTCCTTGTCTCCTGCGATCGACTACATTTCCCCAACTTTTCCTTTGGATGAATCTATTCCGGAAATGTTTCGCATTGACAAGTTACCTCGGGATAATAACTGTCACCGATCCTCTTTTCTTCCCCCTTGTGAAGAAATTCGGGCAAATATGTTGTCTATCTCCCCTCCTGGTGTTGATTTTTCATCATCTCCCATGCTTTCAACTTCCGACGATTTGGATCCGGTAGTGGACATGGTGATTTCTTCGGTAGGATTATTGGAGCCTAATCTCCTTACTCCTATCGCGACCCTCGATATGTGTTCCTTCTCAAGTGATTATCTTCCATCCAGCGAAGATCTCCTGGAGGCCATGACCACGTTTTATCCATTGACATGGTACCCTTCCAAAGCATTATCTTCTTGGAATCCATGATCCAGACGAAACCATGAGCATAGGTTCTCTTCTTTTTGGCAAGCTCGTTAAAAAATGAAACAAAGATCCTGAGCATAGTTCTTTTCCTGTGTCAAGCTCATTAAAAAATGAAACAGTCACCTCTCTTGAACCTTCTTTTCATCCACCCTTCTCCTTTTTCTCATCTACTAGAGAAATTGGTGACGACCTTAGAGCCGGTGAATGAATTGAATATTGGAGGGCATGTCTCCAGCCTTTGATGACCATTCTGGAGTTAAACCACTAGCTTTCAAGCTGGGGGCATACCGAGCTTAGTCTTTGTTCTTTCTCGTGCTCGTAAATACATGAGAATGCATCCAGGTAGACTTTTATCTCTTTTTCAGACCTGTATGGACACACGAAAAAAGAACCCCCTAGAGTCTCCTTTAAGCTCTTTTCAGACTCTCTAAACATGAAAAGATTGTCGAGTGATCTTGCTTCCTTTCCCACTCGTTAAACGGTTTGAAAGGGCGTCTTGCAAGTGATAATTTATCTCTTTTTCAGCCTCGCGAGACTAACATTACGAAAAAGGACAACACTGGAGCCACCTTTAAGTTCTTTTCAGACTCTCTAAACATGAAAAGATTACCGAGTAACCTTGTTCTCTTCAAACTCGTTAAAGTATTTGAAGAAAACGTCTGTTGAGCGATAGTTTATCTCTTTTTCGGTCTCATCAGACTACTTTACGAAAAATGAACTGAGAGAGTTCTCTTTTAAGCATTTTTCCAGACTCTATAATCATGAAAAACCTTCGAGTTTTCTGTCTTTGGACTCGCTAAACAAAACATCGACAGGCCCATATGGGATCGAACCCTTACTTCTTCCAGTTCATTAAACAAAGGAAGAGGAACTTACCGAAGGTGAATTTGATCGAGCATGTGTTATCCTCCTCGAGCTCATTAAATTAAAAAGAGGTACTCGTCTATCTAGATGGGGGAAAAATTGAAAGAAGCAAGCCAAGCAGTTTTTGAGAACATTACCAAGTAAGTCTTAGAGTCGCCCTTGAACACGACACTTTGTCTTTGCACGCATTCTAATCCGTTGAACCTCTGCACTAATCCAATCCTTTGAGTTTCTTTCACTCCTCTAGGTCACCTGATGTAAGTCACAACATCCACTGCATCATCAAGTTTTGGTCCATGTCATGTTTCTGCTATTGTGCCTCAGTGTTCAAGGGAAGTATCCATCTCGAGAGTCAGCCATCACAAATATCTTGTCTCAATACCCGTGTCAGTCCATGTTCATTTGATCTACCAATTACATCTCTATGTTTGTTTCGTGTCGTTGATGGGGGATACATCAAGGCCCTCCTTCGACGAGCCTATTCCTGTCGAATTCAACACATTATCCAGGAACTAGACTTAGAAACGAGTTAGTACTTTGGGACCTGCATGCCTCAATGGTAGGCCTCCTCACATTCGACAGTGGGTTTACATCATTGACCTCTGATCGGATGATTCCATGGATGTTCGACTTCAGCTCATCCATTCACATTCGTTGGAATGTACTAGAGTACCTTGGGAATCATTGACATTAATGGTGATTTCCCTCACGCTTGTTAACGGTTTACATCATTGACCGGTAATCAAGTGGTTTCTTCCATGTTCGACATCAGGACATCTATTCACATGGTTAGATTCGTACTACATCGGGATCGGTAAGAAGACCCTGGGTTGAGTGATCACTTTGATATATACTTTGCCCAGGTTGCGATGGAGTTTCTTTTGAACAATGACACATACATTGTTACATAGATCCACTTTGTATTGGTCATGGTTATGTCTTGTCATCTCGTAGATCCACTATGTATTCTTCGTGGCTACGATCAGTTCAGGTCATGGGAGTATAGATCCACAGTGTATTTTCAGTGGCTATACCTTTTTATCAATATAATTATGGATCCGCGGTGTATTTTATGGCGGCCATACCTTGCAAGTATTTATCACCTAAGCATAGGTATGCCTACCTTGGGTTTGAAACATGTCATAATATTTGTTGGATGTTTGTGTGCAGCTTTTGTCAGGTTCTCTACGTCTATACCCTTGCTTGAAATTCTACAAAGCATTTCAGTTATCAGTTCTCATCTTCTAACTTCATACTTTGGGGGGAAATCTGTTACACATCGAAATTACTCACTTCGATAGTGTCGCAAGTGTCGTCATTATAAGTGTCGCAAGTGTCGCATTTTGCTTACAAGTGTCGCAAGTGTTAAAGAAAGCATACTTCCATGATGCCTATGTCATGCCTATAATGACATGAGACAGACACTTGAAACACCTCAAATATTTGATTTGGAAGAGGAGAAATGAGTCAGCATGCTTATAAACCTCTTGCCATCTGAAAGCACCCAAAAAACTGAGTTTTTGGAGGGTAGCACACCCCTATAACTATCTCAGGAGTGCTGGCGCCCCCCCATAAGCCATCAGGGAGCATTATAGCGCTACATTAGCCCTTTTGCAGGAGCGCTCCTACCTTCAGGAATGTTGGCGCTCCCCTATACACTACTAGGGAGCGTTATAACGCTCTGAGTGCCCTTTTGAGGGAGCGCTACCTATTCTGGGCAGCAGTTGATTTGTTGAGAAGAATGGGGGAAGGATCTTTTCATTCTTAGAAGGCAGTTGAATTCGAATCCTCAATCAAGCCATGATCTTAGGGCAAATCCCTAACTAAAGGAGGAAAATCCTCAACTCACCCCAAATATATCTCAAGTTGTTGAGCCTCTCCAAGGTTATATAAGCAAGCTTTCTCATGGTGAAAGAGAAGCTTGATGGAGAATCATATCAAGCTTATGATCTCATAAGCGATACACAGTGAAGTGGAGGCTAATCAGCAAAGCTATCATCATTCAGACCGTGGAACTTTTGAGCAAGGGTTAGACAAGGAGGACTTGGCAGAACTGTCGCATTACATCTACGGCTGTAAGCGATGTTTTGTCCTCATTAATATAATTTACTTGGTCTGTTTCTTTCTAATTCGTGTTCAATCTCACATGAATTTGTCTCTTTAGTAGATAGACCTATTTCGAACTAATCTTGATAGAGTAGGAAGTGGTTGTACTTTGTTTGTCTACAGGGCTTATCGAGGAGCGAAAGATTGGAGCTCAATTCGGAGCGTGCAGGGACAAACACCGGTAAAAGGTACTTCTTTTCTCATTCCTCCTCACACACTAGTCCACCTAGATCTAAAAGGAAGTCAGTGACCATGATAAGCACTCTCTGTCTTAGAGTTAAGAGTCTAGCTCTTTGAGGAGATCTACCTGTCCGCAGGGAGATTTTCCTTCAACACTCGCCACAAAGTCGATGCTACCAATGCTTTACTAAAAGAAAAGATATTGTGAAAACCCCAGCCACCCAAACGCTTTGGTTGAGCTAATGTCTCCTAGTGACAGAGATGATAATGTTTTGTATCACCACTCCCATTCCACATAAAATTGTAGAGTTACTTCCTTAACTTATGTAGAATAGAGATAGGGATCGATGCAAGAGATAACCAATAGACGAGATGAATTTCCAGAACTGATTTACATAGAATATATCTACCCCCTAGGGACAACCACCGTTAGCTCCAGTGTTTTGTTTTTTTTTCAACTTTGGTTAAAATCAAAACCCACTCTTAAGTTTTTTGTAAACCTACCTTCAAGAAATATCCCAGACACTCGAAACCCACTGATAGATCTGAAAAGTTATAAGGAAGAATTTGCTTAAAAGACAAATTTGTTTATTCCAATAGTCCCGAGTAATGAACAATCGACTTTAATTGATTCACCATTAAGCCTGAAACCGAACATAACAATTGAACCAGTCTTTCGATTTCATTCCATTCCTGAACTGAAGCATTTGTCAGTAGGAGGATATCATCTACAAATAAAATATGTAAAATTTTTGTAATTCTAGAGACTTTGAAGCCTTTTATGAATCCTTGTTGCTGACTTGATTTTAATAAGAGACTCAAAATCTCCATCACCAGAATAAAAATTAAAGGAGACAACGGACACCCTTGGCGCAGGCCTCTACCACTTCTAAAAAATTCGATTGCCTCCCCATTGACTAGAACTGCAAATGAAGCAGAATTCACACAAGCCATAATCCAATTTTTCATACGTAGTCCAAAACCAACTTGTATAAGAACCATTATGAGATAGTCCCAATTGATGTAATCGTACGCTTTCTGCAAGTCTAGTTTTAAGATGAGGGGTTTTATATTTTTCTTCTTAATACTGTGAATGCACTCATGTGTAGTACCAATTGCATCCTGAATATGGCATCCCTCCAAGAAGCCCAACTGTTATGTTGATAATGCCCTTGATAATATTGGTTTTATCCGATTGGAAATCACTTTTGAAATAACTTTATCAACCAGGTTGCACAGAGATATAGGCTTGTAATACTTGAATTGTTGTGTCTTATTGTTTTTGGGAATCAATGCTAAAAAGGTTGAATTAATGCTTCTTGCTATGCGCCCGCTTGTTCGGGTTTCCTCCACCATTGCCAAGAGGTCCCCGCTCACTAAATCAAAGAAGTGTAAGAAAAATTCCACCGACCAGCCATCAAGCCCGGGGCTTTTTTCTTTTTTAAACAAAGTTAATATCGATTTCAATTCCATTAAAGTTACATGCTTATAGAGATCTCTCACTCCATCCTCATTTAACATCTTCGTGTACTGGCTCGCCACTCCAACCTGTTATGTTGATATGCCAGGTAATGAAGGCTTGAAGAAATTCTTGAGATATTCAACTACCTCTTCAACAATAGCTTTCTGGCCTTTGTGAATAGTACCTAAATTATCACAAACCTCCCAAATATATTTGCCATTTCTCCTATGGTTAGCAAACTGATGAAAGAATTTATTATTTTTATCTCTACTTTGAACCCATATAGCCCGGTTCCGAATACGCCACAGGTCCTCCTAAGATTTAAGATGTTTATTTCTTTTAGATTCGAGTCTTATGAGGTTTGACTTCACCTCCGGGGGAGTAGAGCCCTCCAAGAGCCTCTGCAAATAGTACTTGATGTTTCCTTCCAACGTCTCCATAGCATTTGCATCATGATCCCTTAAATCTCTTGCCCATCTTTTGGTGATAGCTTTCATATCCTTTAACTTCCAACCAAAACGTCGTTGACAGTCTCCTTCTTGTAAATATTTCTGGTCTTTCCACAGCTTGTATACCAGATCATTATACTATTTTTCTTCTAGCCACCGTGAATGGAATTTAAAAGGGTACGCTTTTTGTATGATAGTGTTCTCTAGCTGCAAAAATATTGGTGCATGATCCGAAACATAAGGAAATTCCACCCAAGTTCTGTATAATCTGACCTCCAAGAGCAGGTCCTTCGATACCAAAAACCTATCCAGTCTCTTAGCAATTGAATCATTACCCAATCGACCATTATGCCAAGTCGGAACTAATTTGTCGAGTTGAACATCAATAAGTTTGTGTGTTTGAAAGAGTGAGTTAAAGAAACCTGCAAGTTGACCCGAAGCAGTAGAACCTCCCCAAACCTCGCCTATTGATACAGTAAGTTTTAGGTCCCCCGCAACCACAAGGATTTTTAATGATAACAGGCCACTGTTTGCGAGAGTCGACCAGAACTATTTACACTCCAGGCACAGGCCATAGACATTTAGAAGATTGATCTTCCTTTTAGTAGCAATAATTGATCGTGATAACAAAATCCCGCCACAAGTAAGAAACATAACCAATTTAAAAATATGAGGATCCCACGAAACTAGAAAGCCACCCAATGAACCTACCGAACTCATTGCATAAGTTACCCAAGAAGGACGAAACTTGCATAAGTTACCCAAGAAGGACTAAGCTTTATGTTCATGAACCATGGTTTCTTGTAAGACAATTATATTTGGGTGTGTAATATCCAAGGCCCAACGAAATCAGGCAACTTTTAGGGAGCCTTCAATCCCTCTAAAATTTAAAGACATAAAAATCATCACTTAGCCCTGGTTAATAGAGCTAAAAAGTTATTTTATAGATCGCATTGTTAATTTATATAATATACGATTGTTAATAGAGCTAAAAGGATGGCTTTTTGTGGGGTCTTTCTTTTCTAAAAAAAGAAATGTGGAGTCTTTCTTTCCTAATTAAAGAAACGTCTGAACAATTATTTATAATAATTTTAAATATTTTGGCTATGTACATTATATTAGTGAAATGGCATTAATAAATATAATCCCATCTCCATGATTAGGTATCGACTAATTGAGTGTCGTCCAAGTAGCCGGCTAAGAGTTAAGTTCACGTTCTCCTAGCCTTTATTCCCTTTTATCACCCCAAGTTTCATAGGCCTAGCCTTTATTCAATCATTCATTGAAATTCTTTATTGATACGCTCATTCAACAAGACCAAAGCAGCGCTTTTCAGAGAGATCTTGATTGCACTCAACGTGATATGAAAACATTCTTATCACTTTATACTTCTATTTTTAATAGGTTAAAACAGTGAACAGTGGAAAAGTTAAAGAATCATAATTTTTTATTTTTATTTCGAAGTAAAATCAATTTATTTAAAACTATTCCTTAAAGTTCTCACCGACGATCTCAAATAAAAAGAAATTGAATTTATTGGACCAGTATGAACAACATTTGCACGAACATGCAGCATGTGGGAATACAATTCTTAAAACTCGAAATAGGGATGTTCCTAGAGTAATTTAATTGATTGTGGTTAAGACTAGCACAACAATAAAATAGCTGTTGGTGAACGCCTAAAGGTTGAGAAGATGAAATGAATCTTTAAAAAAATATATTAAATTTTATTATCTATTAACAAATAAACTGTTGGGCTTTATTTATCTGGTGTTAATATTTTAATTTTTGTTAATCACTTACGTGGCAATCAGTTAGCTATCAAAGTAATTTTTAAATATGATTAGGTAAATGTAAAAAAGTAAACACATAAACTGATGTCTTTATAATAGCTAGGAAGTTAATGATTGAAATCACAACCATTTATTTTGTGTGATTACTAAGAATATTCGAGCCATATTTAATCCTGTCCATAGAAAACTTATTAAGCACTAAACCCATATTAAATCTGCCCACGTAATTACTGAGTATTTAATTTAAAAATTAATAAATATATAAATAATTGTAAAAAAATTATAATAATATTTAAAGTGTTATTAATATGGAGTTTATATATTTAGAGTACAGGATTATATTACAAAATGTTATTAATGTTCTTAATACCTTCACTTTTTAATAAATAAGTGTTTAACATTTTTAAACTGAAATCCACTTGGTCATTCATAAAATTGGTGTCATGTATGTTTTCAGCTTATTTTATAGGTAGTAGTTTGTTAGGTTTTTTATTCGATTGGTTAGAAAAAATAGATCAAATTATATGTTAATAGAAAATTTATTTAATCAAAAAATTATTTTTGGAGAAATTAGTTGAAATTATAATTTAATAAATAAAAAAATTAAAGACAAAGAAATAAAAAATAATGAAAGAAACATAAAACCACCACTACTTTGCATGCAATACACCTAGCAACTTTTTAGGAAAACACTAGTCTACCTCTATGCCTCCTAGATGGCATATTGCTTTTGGAATCAGAGCCAATGGTCATTGTGGCCGGGTCGTTGTGCTCGTCGTCATATCCCAATCACCTTCTTATATCACCTTATATTTTTACGCCCAATCACAGCCAGTGGTCATTGTGGTCGGGTCGTCGTACATCACCTTCTTATATTTTGACGTCCAATCACACCATCTATGCCATCATCTCCTCTGCGTTTTATGCAATATGGAACCTCTTTTTCGGCTTCTTGATACCATGAATGGTAATTTTATTTCAAGGTTACAAAATAATAATACAAATCAAAGTTGGTCCTTTCTGGCCAAAACGTTAATACAAATCAAAGAATTAATCTTTGTATTTTGTGGGTGCTGCAGAGAATTCATGTATGGTGGAGATGGTATTATTGGGCATGCCCCATGGCTTGGATGCTATATGGGCTTGTTGCTTCACAGTATGGATATCTAGAGAATGAGATGGAGTTGGCAGATGGAAGTAAGCAGATGGTTAAGGAGTTCATCAAGGAATCTCGGTGACCACTCTGTTTTCTCTGTTAAACTGAAGATGTATGTATAATAGCTATCAACTATGTTAATCTAATCTATATAAGCAATGACATAAAATGGAAAGTATATCAACTATGTTAATCTAATTTACAGAAGCAATAGCAGAAAATGGAAAGTATAGGTATAGTCTATATGACAATCGATGACATGAAAATGTGGAAACTCTCAGGAAATACTTATCGCTATATGACTTGGTCGACAGATGCAATGCCTCTCACACATTATCACGAGAACCTCCTTTTGTATTATCTGAGAACTTCTATTAGGAAGATGTTATTCATGTTTATTACGGTTCAGTTACATATACAGGCTTACCTTGGTGGTGCGCTCATGTCCTAGGCGGTGGAGCATGAAGCGGTGGCTCCATCTAAAGTCCCTAGCCAGAGGTAGGGACTAATAAGAAATCCCTAAATGAGCTATATCCTTGAACCTTCCGGCTAGGGACTAATAACAAATCCCTAAATGAGCTATATCCTTGAACCTTCTCATTGTATAGCCATCATCCTTTTTAATTTCCAAAATGGTATTGTTATTTTTCCTCTTCTTTTCATAATTTTGAAATGTGTTCACATATCCTTGGGCTAGCCGCAAGAATAGACTCTTCATTGTCCACTTGGAGTCTCCCCAATCGAACAATTTCCTTTTCTTTGCTTCCAAATCCTTGATTTGTATTTTTTTACCTCCAATAACATACCATTTTTTATTTTGATTAAAAAATATATCTTCCACTTCCACCAATTGTTTCTTGAAGACCAATATTTTTCTTTGGCCCAAGTTGTGGTTGATTTCTTGAACATTTTTAAATTCTCTTCAAACTAAAAAATTGTATCCTCCACATATTTTGAAGAGAAGTGTCTCCATTCATCTTTCATAATTTTCATAATTTCTTCATCTTCAATCCATATCGAGTTAAATTTTAAAGGGATAGGTGGTTTGTTCTCATCCTTTTCTACTTGGAGAAAGATTCAGGAATGGTCATAAAAAAATCCCTACGAACCCATGACCAAATTTTATTTTATCTTGATATCAATTGCTCAAATAATAAAAACATATAAGGATTTTGGATGTACCCTCATTTCCTGCTCTAAAATTCCTCAAAGTTGTCACCAACCATATCGATTCAATATCACACAACCTTGAGACTTCAATGTTATGAGGAAGAATTTGCAAGTTGTTCATTTGATCCACTTCTCCCCATATCTCATCTCTACAAAATTAAAATCACTACCCACAATGATATAATGCTTCTTCAAGAAATCACATTCAAAGAAAGCATACCAATATTCCTTCTTAGCATTATATGGGCCATAAATGTTAACCAGTGATAGTTTCTTCCCTAATAACATAGATTGCAATTTTGTCCTAATCCATATGTACAGAAAAGAGTAATTTAGAATCTATAAGGAGTTATTCCATCCATTTATGATTCCCCTCGATTTTTCATTCAAATCTAACACTATAAAATGCCAATTGTTTAGAGGGAGGATAGGAAATTTTTGGATCTCTCACTGTCTAACATAGTTTCACGAACCATAATAATCTTAAGTTGGTGTGTCTTAAGAAGATGTTTTAGGGCTAGTTTCTTCTTGGAGGAACCTAAACCCCTAATGTTGATGGATATAGCTAAAATTATTTACCCTTCCCGAGGATCATCCTTGCTCTAAGGGCCCCAAAAATTTAAAGTTGTTCTCCACTCCTAATCTCACACATAGATTTTGTATTAGATACTTTAGTATTGAATTCCTACTAGGTCTATTTGAATCAAGGTTCCATCATCTAATCCAAAACCCCTTGTCTATTAAGTTTTTACTATTTTTATTAGGTTATTTCCAAATTCATGAGCTTTTAATGTATTTCCAAAAACAACAACATAAAGAGGATCACTGAAAGAAACATAATCACAAGGTACACAACATTTTATCCTGGGAAACCCTCATGGGTAAGAAAACCCAGCAAAAACTTCCGCAATAATATGTTTCCAGTACAATGACAAGATTAAGACCAAAACACCAAAGACAAACCAAGACATATGCGCCCTTCTCTTCTCCTTCGCTAGCCTTCTTCCTCTTATGTGCAATGCACAAGTGAGTATGAGATTATCAGTGAGTGTGCCCTTCAAATGAGCTCCATCCTCGCATATAAATACAAGTTATGAGATGGCGCTAGGGTTGTGACTCTTCACTGGTGAGGCCAATTTTACCTAGGAGTGGCTAAAACCACTTTACAAATACTAGGGGCCGACTTTACAAATACCACCATGAAAATACACAAATACATATTGACCTGAGTTGACCAATCCACAAAAGGGGATTTGATCTATACAATAATGACTCAAATATAATTAGAATATTCTTTGAAGTTAAAATAATTCAACACTCCCCCTTAACGAGGAGGGTGTTCTACTGACATGACTCAATGCAACATCATCAAGAGGGGGAGAGGGAAGCATCATCATCAACATCTAGAAACCTTACCGGCACATCTATAAATCATCAAAAAAAATTCTCAACATCACAATAATATAACTGGAACATCAGCATCTATATGTGGCAACAAAATGAGACAGGTGCATCAACAACAACATTTGTTGTACTCTTATAGACCATCCTTACCAGACCTTCGGGATTTTCCAAGAAATCATAAGATTCCCTAGGATATAGAATCCTAATTGAGCTACCACTATTGACCATAGATGGAATATAGATGCACAGGTACTCTGACAGACCATCCTTACCAGACCTTCGGGATCTTCTCAGGGATGATCAGTCCCCTAGGATATAAAATCCTAACTAAGCTACTCATTTTTTGTCAGGATACCATAGTATCATCAACATCACTCCCCCTTTCGAGGGAGGTCCTTTCGGACTACACCAAGCTTGTCTTGGAAGTACTAAAACTTCACATGAGATAGAGGCTTAGTCAACACATCTGCAACCTACTCATATGTGCCAACATATTGGAGCTTTACAACTCCCTTCTACACCATGTCACGAATGTAGTGATATCGAATCTCTATGTGTTTCATCTTATCATGGAACACTAGGTTCTCTCTCATATTTATGCAACTCTAGTTATCACATAGAATCGTGGTAGCTTCCATATCCAGATCAAATAGACCTGTCAACAAATTTTGAATTCATATGGCTTCACAACTGGCGAAACATGTTGCAATGTACTCTGCTTCTGTCGTGCTGAGAGAAATACTGGACTACTTCCTGCTTTTCCATGAAGTCATGGCTGACCCCAAAATGAAACAACATCATGAAGTGATCTTTATTTCTGAAGCACTTCCAACCCAATATGAATCAGTATAACCATACAGTCTAAAGTCATGATCTCTAGTATAACAGATACCATAATCTAATGTTCCCTTAAGGTGTCTCATCACATGCTTTGCAGCTACAAGGTGATAACATCTGGGCTCCACTAGATACTGACTCAAGGTGTTCTTAGAAAAGCATATATATGGCCTGGTATTCATCAGATACATCAACGAACCAATAATCTGTCTGTATAGAGTAGCATCAACTAACTCTGATGAAGTATCAACCATGAGCTTCAAATTCGTCTCCATGGGTGTGGCCATGGATTTACATTCCAACATGTCAAATATCTTCAGTATTTCAACTACATACTTCCCTTGGTTAAGGAAGATCTTCTTTGGGCTCTTCCAAACTTCAAGACCTAATAAATAATGCATCGGGCCTAGGTAATTCATCTCAACTTTTGCATTGAGATTATTGTTTCAATCTGTGATGAGATTTTCTTCTCCTGTCAAGAATAAATCATCCACATATAGTAGCAATACAACTGGATCATCATTCATAACCTTGAAGTAAATATGAGAATGATCTTTACTCTTGGTAAAGCCCAAGCTCGGCAGGAAACTGTCAATTCTTCCATACCATGCTTTCGGAGCTTGCTTCAACCCATACAGAGATTTCTTCAACCCGCAGACATGATTTTTTCTATCTTCAATTTCAAACCCTTGAGGTTGTTCTATGTACACTTCTTCTTCAATAACACCATTTAAGAAAGTTGTTTTCACATCCATCTACTGCAACTTCCACTTCATTTTGGTTGCAAGACCTATGATGGTTCTGATAGAAGTGTATCTTTCTACAGGAGAAAATGTTTCTTCATAGTCAATACCTTCCTTTTGAGAAAATCCACAAGCCACAAATCTTGCCTTATATTTTTCAATACTTTCATCCACTACATGTTTTATTTTGTATATCCACTTGGAAGATACCACATCTTTGTTCTTTGGATTTGGAACTACTTCCCACACATCATTCTTTATAATGTACTGGTATTCTTTTTTCATCGCATTCATCCATTCTTTCTTATGAATGGCTTATTCAAAGAAAGTAGGTTCCTTATCTATGAAATCACACATCAAGGCCACATAGTTGGAGAATGGCTTAGGCTTCTTACTTTATCTCATGGTTTCTTTTGGGCACCATACTTCTCTACATCTTGAATAAGTTATCTAGCCCAAGTTGGATTTCTCTTGTGAGAGATCGTCATACGGGGAGGTTCTTGAGATTCTATCATATCATGATCTTCTGGAATCTCATCATCAGGGGTAACTACAACTTCCTTCATGGGTTCTACAACTTTGGCAGCTACAGGTTCTTCTTCATACACTTCTTCTAACTGGAATTTCTTTGATATCTTGAGTGTTGCATATTCATCAAATTTTACGTCTCTACTTATCTCAATATGATGGTAACCTGGTATGTAGATTCTGAAGGCCTTAGAGAGCTCACAGTATCCAACAAATATTCCCTTATTTCCTAAAGGATCCAACTTAGTTCTCTTTTCTTTTGGAATGTGTACAAATACTAGACAACCAAATATTTTGAGATGGCTTACTTCTGGCTTATTTCCGGTGAACATTTCTTCGGAGGTTTTGAATCCAAGTGCACCATGGGATAATCTGTTCTGGACATATACTATTGTTCTTGTTGCTTCAGCCCATAAGTGCATTGGAAGATTTTGATCATGAATCATAGTCTTTATTGCTTCCATAATAGTATTATTCTTTCTTTCTACTACACCATTTTGTTGAGGATTATAAGGAGTGGTGAGCTCCCTCTTAATCTTGGCATCTCTGCAAAAGCTTCCAAATTCATTTGAAGTGTACTCTCCTCCATTGTCTAACCTAAGTTTCTTGATTTTCTTTTCGGAGAGGTTTTCTACCAAGGATTTGAATTCCTTGAAATTTCCAAGTACTTCATCTTTTGACTTCAAGAAATAAACCCAAGTTTTACAATATTAATCATCAATAAATGATACATAGTATACATACCCATTGAGAGAGGTTGATGGCATTGGACCGCATACATCTGAGTGGAAAACTTCCAAAATTCCTTCTGCTTTATTGTCGCTCTTTGGAAAAGGATTCTTTGTGTTCTTTCCTTGTGCACATCCCTTGCATACACCTTCATGATTAACCTTTAGTTATGGTAAACCTGTAACTACCTTTCTCACATATGGTAAGGCTTTGTAGTTGATGTGAGCTATCCTTATATGCAAAAGTTCACAAGGAATTTTAGTAGAATGATTCAAGGCTACATCTGAGTGACCCTTTAACTTGTACAAACCACCTTCTTCTATTCCAATAACAACTGCATCTTCTATAGTTTTTCCTTTAGAACACATAAGAACTTCACCATCTACAAATGCAACCCTGAAACCTTTCTTATCTAGAGAAGAAACAGAAAGTAAGTTCTTTTTAAAACATGGTACATAGAGTACATCCTTCAATCTCATCGGAGTTCTTGAATCAAGTTTGTAGGTGGATTCTCCTAATCCTTTGATCGGGTACTGATAATCATCTCCAAGTGAAACTTTTTGGGAGTATTTTTTCTCTACAATACTGGAGAGATTGTTCTTCTGACCTGTCATGTGTTTAGAGGCACCACTATCTATGAGCCAAGTATCATTTCCAGGTGTCATAGATCCTGAGAGAGAGGAAAACAAAACATATTCTTCAATCTCTTCTTTAGCTAACTTCTTGGGTGGCTCATCATCTTCAGTTTCATGGGCATGATGTATTTTTTTATTTCTCCTCTTGTATTCTTCCCTTTTGGCATGAAAATTCTTAGCAATATGTCCCATATTATCACAATGATAACAATGGTAGGAGGATAAATCTTTTTTCCTTCTTTGACCTTTATGATATTTCTGGAATATCTTTGGAGAGTGAGACTCTTTATGAAAGTGAGTCTCCTTTTGAAAATGAGTCTTTCCCTTTCCACCCTTAGCATGAGAAGATAGGGTTCGATCTTCATCTCTTAATAGAATGACTTCTTGGTTAGCCACTCTTTCTTCTTCTTGAACACATTCTTCCCAGAAACTGTCAAATTGGAGTTTCTCTTTTCTTGCAAAAATAGTTTGGATGAAGGCATCCCAAGGTCTCATGAGACCATTAAGAGTTGTCATCACGAGTTCATATTCATCTAACTTGTCTCCAATTGCCTCTAATTATTCCTTGAATTGAGAAACCCTAGAGAAATAGTCTTGAATTGTTCTCCTTTTTTCATTCTTGCATCCTTGAGTTGGGTTCTCAAGTTCATCTTCTGATTGATGTTCCTTCCTTCATACATTCTAGTTAGGCCATCAAACATATATTTTGGAGTATTCTTATAAGACACTTGAGGGATCAAGTGATCTTTACTAGAATCAACAACTATTCTTTTAGCCCTAATCATATCCTTCTTGTACTTCTCTTTGGCTTCATCTTCTTTGGGCTCTGATACATTTTCTTTTATGAATTTTGCAAGGTCATTCTCTTCAAGAATGAGTCCAATTTTGTACTTCCAAAAACGTGAATTTTCCACACCTTTTAACTTGTCAACAAGCTTGGTGCTTGCAGACATCTTGACCTGGAGCTAAGAAAATGACTAGAAAATGAAAGTGCTCATAAAATGAAACTAAACTTACCAGGAGATGCACTGGACTGAGTTGAGTTTGTTGGAGCATACCATTTCTAAAAATTCCAAGTTTTACCCCTTGAAACTTGACCCACGCAATTATGTATTGGTGCTTCTAGTTTTATGGTTTTCTAGTACCAGTCAAAAATAGGGTTTGAATTTCCAAAGAATACAACCACTGAAAAGGTTCACTCAAGATGCTAAAAGATACACTAGGGCAAGATCCACTTCCCAAGGTGGTCTTTGGTCAAAATTTTGTCTATAGTAAAAATACCTAATTTCCTTGTATGACAACCGAAATGTATAGATACCCAGTGAAATATGATCTATTCATTCTAGCTTTGATTCCATGTTAATTTTTTACTTTTTTCATTAGGTTATTTCCAAATTCATGAGCTTTTAATGTATTTCCAAAAACAACAGCATAAAGAGGATCACTGAAAGAAACATAATCACAAGGTACGCAACATTTTATCCTGGGAAACCCCCATGGGGAATAAAACCCAACAAAAAGATCCTCAATAATAGATTGCCAGTACAATGCCAATATTAAGACAAAAACACCAAAGAGAGACCAAGACAAATGTGCCCTCCTCTTCACCTTCGCTAGCCTTCTTCCTCTTATTCGCAATGCACAAGTGAGTATGAGATTTTGGGTGAGTGTGTCCTTGAAATGAGCTCCATCCTCACATATAAATACAAGTTATGAGGTGGCGCTAGGGTTGTGACTCTTCAATAGTGGGGTCGACTTTATCTAGGAGTGGCTAAAACCACTTTACAAATACTAGGGGCCGACTTTACAAATACTACCATGAAAATACACAAATACATATTGAACCGACTTGACCAATCCACAAAAGGTGATTCAATATATAAAATAATGACTCAAATATAAGTAGAATATTCTTTGAAGTTACAATAATTCAACACTGCCACCCCTCCTACACAAGCTTCATTGACAAAGGTTTTTTACGATCTCATATGATATTTAGAGGTCTTTTTAGGTTTATGAACCATCCCTTCCTTCTTGGACCCTTTTGAAACTTGTCCAAAATCAAAATTACAATAATGATTAAGGAGGAGACTAGGATAAGTTTTGGCACTAAGTAGATTGTCATAAAGGATAATGAAACTATTGTTGGTAAAAACTCCCCCCTCAATATTTCTCAACAGGCCATTCAACTCCTCCCTATTCACCACGTCATTCTATGGAGGTAGTTTAATGGAATTAATAGGGAGTGTATTCCCTACCCTTAGCCTTGATAAAAGTGTTCACACAAGATAGGTCACCCTTTAACTACCTAAGATAAGGATGCATAGAGGATTTATCAAATGAATTTCTCCAACTCTATCCATATTATTAGTAATCCATGCTACTTCAACCATGATAACTTCGGGATTGTGATCATACAATTCTATCAAATAAGGACTAATGGAGGGGGGAGCGTGGTACTTACCAGGGATAAAAAAAAAATATGGCATAATGTACTTTACATTCCCCTTATGACCCACAACAATTCTTCTACCTCCATTGTTGGCATAGCCTTTTTGGGAAAGCTAGTTGTTGAGGAAAAGATATGAAATGATCTTACTCAAGCATTTTCAGACTCTGCTTGGATAAATCAAAGTAGACGGGAATATCACCGTATGTTTATAGCCAAAAAAAATAACATCCTAACTCAAAAGTATTAGTTACGAGTCCTTAGGCTAATCTTTTATCAATAAAAAGCTTGCTGGAAATTTACTTTTTATGTAATTTTATGAACATATCAGTTGCTGAAATAAATGTAAAGACAGAAGTAAAGTCACCAAGATGATAATCGAGACAAATGAGACATAAATAAATCCTTTATTCCACTCAAATTCACCAAAGCGTCATTTTCTTTACAAAATATCATACAGAAATTTTGGACCAAAGTCAAACTTAGACATCCCCGATGGAACATACAAAAGGACCTCTGACAGAAAACCAAAACTGAACTCTAAAAGTTGGATCAGCTTGCCACAAATTGTTGCCCACTCAACTTTGCACAATAGCCTTTGTCAGTCATGAAAACTAATTCACAAACAGAGAAGTCTACACAGACTATCAAAGATGGATCAACACCTCTGAAAAACAAGTGTTTGAATGATGTAATTCATCCCTGAATATTGTTTTCTACAATAAGACCTTGCTATCATAAAAGAGAATTAGGCTTCTGATAAATAAATGAATGAATACAAACTGAACTATCTCAACATAAACTCAAAGATAAAACCTTAGTATGCTTTTGCTTATATCCCCCTCTTGTTCCTCCCTTTCCTTTTTCTTTAAAACAATTTAGAATTGGTAGAAGTAATTGAACCAATTCATTAGTTAAGTTAATTAAAAGGCTCAACCAACTTTAGTTAGGGGGAAAAGTAATAATCATAATAAGGGTTATAAATAAATAATAACTAGTAGGTGGGACCCCTTGTGACTCCCATTAGTTCTTAACAATCATAACATACTAATCAATTAAGAAAAAACACAACTCCTTGTGACTCCCATCAACATATTCAATTTTGGCAAATTTAGCTCATGATATTTGAAATTATTTTCAAAAAATATTACTCATATATCCAAAATAAAACATGTTGTCCAAAAATTCCTGAAGTCAACTTTCATCAACCATAAATAAAATAAAATAAAACTCAAAAGCCATATTTCCCACTTTGAGATGCAATCTTTCCTTGATTGTTGTTGTCACCCTTCGATTTTCCTGAATTTTCCTTTGCCTGCGTTGAGCCTTTAGGCCTAATCTCGTTGATCACGTGGGAACAATCATCCCTCAAATGCATCCAGGAAGACACGGATTTGTCAAAGCCATTGGAGGGTGAGGAAGGGGTAGCAATGGATTTTCCTTTGTCAAGGGCATGGTGGGCCTTGGTTTTAAACCTTTTGCTAGCATGAGAGGACTACACTGGTGAGTGGGGAGCAGCTTAGAAAATGGGGTTAATAGGCGGAGGAGAAGGCAGGGATAAATTAGGCCAACCACGATGTTGGGAGACTGTCGGGTGGACAATCTCTTGCCATCCATCATTTTCAGGGACCTCAGGTTGCAATGAGGCGTGAGGAGGCACAGGGGTACCAGGGGCTTGCGGAACTTGGAAAGGAGGCCTTTTGGGCCTGGGTTGGACCACTCCTTTCCCAATCCAATTGAAAAATCCGACCTGAAACAACTGGCCAAGCTCTTGTGAGTCGGCATCAAAATGTATGGATAAGATGGGCCTTCTTGGGCCTCTATTCCAATTACCTCTCCCTTTGTTTCCTCGGCCATGGATACCTTGGCTAAAAAAACTCATTCCTGCATGCATGATTGATTATAAAATAGTATTTTATATAACCATACATGACAACTCTTAAAAATATGAAATATATTTGGCTCAACAATGTATCAAACTCATGCAATCCAATACATACAAATTGTCTTATTGTTTATCAATGAGCAGGGGGTGAATAAAGGGTCATGGGATATGTGAGGGGTTTGTATTGAGAGAAAACATGATATGATGAGGGGGGGGGATACGATTACTGCTCAAAGACAATAACAATCAACTGTAAACCAAAGAAAACATCACTATAGTTCAACCAAGACGCTATTATTGCCAACTGCTTCAACACATAATTTTTCTTGACTATAATCAATTTTAGAACAGGGAGTGAAAAATGAATGTGGGAAGGTGATGAGGTTGTAATTAGAAAAATGTGAAATAATGGTGGGGAATGAGAGCGGGTATTGTTCATAAAATTAATCAAGTAATCCATATATTCATTATGTTAAAAGGAGATGCACCAACCAAATGATCATTGTGACCAAATAACAATTACTGTGTATTTAACTGGTTCACTATTCATAGTCAAATGTCCAACACAGTTCCATCAACAAGACAGTATGCATTACACAACAATCTGTAAGGGAGTTATGTTCCTTTTATTTATAACAATTCTCAAATGTGTAATAGTAACCATTTCCACTTTGTTAATCATAAAAAACAACCACTGCCCACACATTTCTTCAATCATCAAATACACCCAAAGTCGTGTTTCAAAATTGCATTGAAGGTATATTGTCATTGAAATCGGGCATGTCATTTAAAATGCATGACATTCTTTAAACATACATAATGGCAGTCAATCCAACAATCCAGATTAAAATTGCAAAAACCGGGATTGTCATTTAAACAGACAGACAACAACCACCATTCCAACACATGTTATGCATAAAATAATTCAATCATGCAAGTGTAATTATGTCACTGTACAAGCCCAATTCAATGTGACTCTAAATAATCAAAATGTTGGGATATCCATCACACCCAACAAGGTATCAACAGCATGCCTGACTCCATAATGTTAATGTTTATGCCATTATTATAGTTCTTTGCATTTCAATAGATAACAACAACATAAGAACAAGATCACTGATAAATACACATTCACAAGAGACACAACATTTATCCTAGGAATCCCTCTAGGGGAAGAAAACCCAACAAAACTTCCTTAATATAGATAGCCAATACAATGCCAAGAGATCTCTATGCTAAAACAGAAAGTCCTCTCCAACATATGTGCCACTCTCTCTCTCCTTTGCCGGTAACAGATTAGAACTTGTCCCTCAAACTGAGCAAGTGAGTTGTGATCAAATGAGGCGCTAGCCTCCTTTATTTATACAAGTTCTGGCACATGTGAACTGTCTCTTCACTAGCAGGGCCGACTTCTCAATATGGGTGGGTAAACCCACCTTTATTATATTTCTGGGTCTCTTAATTAACTGTTGGGGCCGACTTCTTATTCTGCCTATTACAATTGTCTTTTGACCAATCCGCAAAAGGGGATTTGGTCCTATTACAATATCTGACATGATCAATCCACAATAGGGATTGATCCTATGAATAAAATATCAATAATAATAAGAATACTCTTTGCAGTTACATTATTTCAACACTCCCCCTTAACAAGAAGGGTATTCTTCAGCAACATCATGTGAGAGAGAGGACAGCATCATCAACAACATCAGGTTGGAGGACAACATCATCAATATCATCTTGGCTGGCGTATCTATAAATCATCGGAAGTTTTCTTCATCGACAACATCATCATTCTCGAAAGAATTCCATCATCATATGCATCAATATGTATCAGTATAAAAATGATACCTCATCACAACACTAGGTTGGCCCATCACAATACTAGACTGGCTCTATGTCACTGTTGTTAAGCTGGTAGCTCAGTGCATGTCACATCTTGCTTTACATCTAACAACTAGGTCAGAAGCAAGGTATACATCATCTTTCTTTACATCTAACAACTAGGTCAAAAGCAAGGAACACATCATCTTGCTTTACATCTAACAACTACGTCAGAAGCAAGGAACACATCATCTTGCTTTACGTCTAACAACTAGGTCAAAAGTAAGGAATCATCTTGCTTTACATCTAACAGCGAGGTCAGAAGCAAGGAAAACACACATCATCTTGCTTTACGTCTAACAGCGAGGTCAGAAGCAAGGAATCATCTTGCTTTACGTCTAACAACGAGGTCAGAAGCAAGGAACACACACATCATCTTGCTTTACGTCTAACAGCGAGGTCAAAAGCAAGGAATCATCTTGCTTTATGTCTAACAGCAAGGTCAGAAGAAAGGAATCATCTTGCTTTACGTTTAACAGCGAGCTCAGAAGCAAGGAATCATCTTGCTTTACGTCTAACAGCAAGGTCAGAAGCAAGGAATCATATATACTCCCCCTTTCAAGGAGGGTCCTTTCGAACTATACCAAGCTTATCTCGAAAGTGTTCAAACTTTACACAAGATATAGGTTTGGTCAACACATCAACAACCTGTTCATCCGTGCTAACATGCAGGAGCTTCAAGGCTCCTCTCTGCACCATGTCACGGATGTAATGATAGCGAATCTCTATGTGCTTCGACCTATCATGGAATATAGGATTCTCTGTCATCTTTATGAAGCTCTAGTTGTCACATAGGATTGTGGTTGCTTCCATCTCTAGGTCAAATAGATCGGTCAGCAACTTTCGAAGCCATATAGCTTCGCAACTAGCAGAACATGCGGCAATGTACTCTACTTCTGCTATGATGAGAGAAGTACTGTATTGCTTCCTACTCTGCCACGAAATCATGGCTGATCCCAAACTGAAACAACCTCCGGAAGTGATTTTTCTGTCAACAACGCTTCCTGCCCAATCTGAATCAGTGTATCCACTCAATGTGAAATTATGATCTCCATCATAACTGAGACCATAATCTATCGTACCTCATAACATGTTTTGCAACCACTAGGTGAACATGTATGGGCTCTACCAGAAACTGACTCAAGGTGTTCACGGAAAAACAAATGTTTGGTCTAGTGTTCGTCGAGTACATCAGTGATCCAATAATTTGTCTATATAGTGTGGCATCAATCAAATCTTACGAAGTATTGACCAACAACTTCAGCTTCACTTCCATGGGTGTATTCATGGGTTTTCATTCCAGCATGTTGAATCTCTTTAAGATCTCGACCATGTACTTCCCTTGGTTAAGGAAGATCCTCTCTGGACTCTGCCATACCTCAAGACCTAAGAAATAATGCATTAGGCGAAGGTATTTCATTTCAAATTCTGAGGCAAGTCTCATTTTACATTCAGCGATGAACTTTTCTTCTCCAGTTAAGAATAAGTCATCCACATATAGCAGTAAGATTACTAGCTCATTATCCATAATTTTGAAGTAGAGATTTGAGTCTGCTTTACTCTTGGTAAAGCCTAAGCTCGTCAAGAAACTGTCTATACAGCCATACCAAGCTCTAGGAGCTTGCTTCAATCCATATAAGGCTTTCTTCAATCTGCAGACATGAGACTTCCTGTCTTCAAACTCAAATCCTTGAGGTTGCTCTATATACACTTCCTCTTCGATGAAACCATTTAGGAAAGTTGCCTTCGTGTCCATTTGGTGTAGCTTCCACTTCATCTTAGCTGCAAGAGCTATGATGGTCTTGATCGAAGTGTATCTGGCTACAGGAGCGAATGTATCTTCATAGTCAATGCCTTCCTTCTAGGAAAATCCACGAGTGACAAATCTTTCTTAATATTTCTCAATACTTCCATTAGCAACATGTTTTTTTTTGAAGGGCCATTTTGATGATACCACATCCTTACTTTTTGGTCTGGGAACTATTTCCCATACATTGTTATTTATTATGGATTGGTATTCCTCTGTCATGGCATCTGCCCATTCTTTTCTCTGAATGGATTCTTCAAAGAAGGTAGGCTCCTCTTCTAGGAGGTCACGCATCAAAGTCGTATAACTAGAGAATGGCTTTGGTCTTTTCACCTATCTCGTAGTTCCTTGGGGAACATCGTATTTCTCTCCATCTTGAATAAGCTCTCTAGCCCAAGCTGGCTTTCTTTTATGGAGGATCGTCATCTGAGGAGGTTCTTGTACTTCTACTATATCATGGTCTTCTAGAAGTTCCTCATTAGGGGAAGTCATGACTTCCCTCACTGGTTCTACAGCTCTGGGAACCTCCCTCATAGAAGTATTGGGGATTACAAGTTCCTCTTCATATACCTCTTCAAGCTGGCATGTTTTAGACTTCTTGAGCGCTGCATCTTCATCAAAGGTCACATCCCTGCTGATCTCAATGTGATGTTGACCTGGTATATAGATTCTGAAGGCCTTGGAGACCTCACAGTATCCCACAAATATTCCCTTCTTTCCTGAAGGGTCCATCTTGTTTCTCTTTTCTTTAGGTATATGAATAAACATTGGACAACCAAATATTTTGAGATGGCTTACCTCTGGCTTCTTTCCGGTGAACATCTCTTCCGATGTCTTGAGCCCAAGTGTGCTATGGGATAATTGGTTCTGCACATAAACAACTGTCATTGTTGCTTCTGCCCATAAGCACATGGGAAGATCTTGATCATGGATCATAGTCTTCACCGCTTCCAGTATGGTTCTGTTCTTCCGTTCAGTTACACCGTTTTGTTGGGGATCTTGATCCCAACATATTTGCAGAAGTTCATGAACTCTTTTGAGGTATATTCTCCTCCATTATCTAACCTAAGTATCTTAATCTTTCTTTCAGAAAGGTTCTTTATCAAGGCTTTGAATTCCTTGAACTCTTCAAATATATTCAAGTCTTACGAGAGTAATCATCAATGAATGATACATAGTATACATACCCACTAATGGAGGATGATGGAATTGGGCCACACACATCTGAATGGATGAGTTCTAGGACTCCTTCTGTCTTGTTGTCCCTCTTTGGAAACGGGTTCTTGATGTTCTTCCCTTGTGCACTTCCATTGCATACACCTTCATGATCACCTTTGAGTTCTGGTAAACCTGTGACCTCTTTGCATATGTATGGTAGTGCCTTGTAGCTAATCTTCTATGCCAAGATTCTTCAATGGCATGGGTCATGGCACCTTCTGAGTAACCCTTTAGCTTATGCAAGCTACCTTCTTCTCTTCCAATGATGATTGCTTCATCTATGGTCTCTTATTTATCACGTTTCCTTCTGCAACCTTCACCATAGCTTCCTCGGGGTTATTATATGTGACCTGGAGCAAGGTCAGCAAAACAATAAGCAAGAGTAATATCCCTCTGATAATATAAAGAAATAGCACGAATAATCATCCTAGTAGCTCCTTTATAGCTATCACTTATAATTTATCTGAAGCAAAGATTAAAGGTAAGGAATACAATACGAAATGAGGTCAACACTCTCATAGTGTTGTGACCAAGCATTCTTCCATGGCAACCTGGAACTAACACACAAGGTTTCTCCTAGAGGAGGTGTTAGTTGTATCAAGCAAAACGTATACCTCTATATGATCACATGCTATCAAGTATAATACTTTACGAGGACTGTTATCTCAACTATAGTCATTAGCTTGTCATGTGTACCTTTGAATCATATTAATCTTGATTAGTCAAACCTGGAGCCTTGTCCTCAAGAATGAGTGCTTGATTTTCTTCCAGGTCTCCTTCACTCAAGTGACGAGTGTTTTCTTACACCTGTCTTTTGTACTGAGACAATACGCTATCTTGACAAAAGTTTAGGTTAGAGGATAAGCTCTGTGATCAACATTTAATCCTTCTAATAATTTTATCATAGCTTCAACATGCAACACTAATAATGTCATGACAAATAAATGCATATCAGAATAATCACACCTGGGTTGCATCATTCCTCTGAATGTGTTGGATCTTGAGATCCTTCTGGATCTATGGAAAGAGATCCTTTCTCCTGCAAATACTCTTTAGGGTTTAACCATTAAACATATGTGAGTACATACCTCTGATGACATTTGCAGGTAGTGGCTCCATCTGGTAGCAGTGGTAATCATTGCCAACTCTTAAGAAAACTTCAAGGGTGATTGCAACTGGTCTTACGGCTGCAACTGCAATTGATGTTGCAACTGCAATTGGTTCTGAAACTGCAACTACAACTGCAGCTTAGGGTTTTATGAGGAAACCCTAATTTTTCAAACTTCGAATTTTGAAATTTTGATCCGGGGGATAGATGCGCTGGGCTGAGGCGAGTTAGCTGGTGCAGTCAGATTTCTAAAAATCCAACTTTTACCCCCTCAAACTTGATTTGCGGATTTATGGACTGGTGCTTCTGGTTTTCTGGTACTTCTAGTACTCTGGTACTTCTGGTACTTCTGGTTTTCTGGTTTTCTGGTACTTTGTGAAACTAGGGTTTCACTTTCCGTGAGATCTAGCCACTGAAAAGGTGCGCTGAAGGTGCCAAAATGAACGTTGGGGGAGGGCACACTTTTCTAGATGGTTTTAGGGTTGAAAAGCTTCTCCATCAAAAATCCCTAATTTTCATGTACAACAACAGTGACATTTTTCACTTGTGAAAGATGCTTCCTTCAGCTTGGCTCTGATACCATGTTAATGTTTATTCCATTTTTATAGTTCTTTGCATTTCAATAGATAACAACAACATAAGAACAAGATCACTAAGAAATACACATTCACAAGAGACACAACATTTATTCTGGGAAACCCTCTAGGGGAAGAAAACCCAACAAAAATTCCTTAATATAGATAGCCAATACAATGCCAAGAGATCTCTATGCTAAAACAGAAAGTCCTCTCCAAGATATGTGCCACTCTCTCTCTCCTTTGCCGGTAACAGATCATAACTTGTCTCTCAAACTGAGCAAGTGAGTTGTGATCAAATGAGGCACTAGCCTCCTTTATTTATACAAGTTCTGGCACGTGTGAAGTGTCTCTTCACTGGCAGGGCCGACTTCTCAATCTGGGTGGGTAAACCCACCTTTATTGTATTTCTGGGTCTCTTAATTAACTGTTGGGGACGACTTCTTATTCTGCCTATTACAATTGTCTTTTGACCAATCCACAAAAGGGGTTTTGGTCCTATTACAATATCTGACATGATCAATCCACAATGGGGATTGATCCTATGAATAAAATATCAATAATAATAAGAATACTCTTTGCAGTTACATTATTTCAACACATAATACCATAATTGAATTGCAACAAGTCATTCTTAAAACTTTGTGACTATCTCTGAGTGCCCAACCCGAAATTATCCATATCATACACAGTGGGCAACCACCCAAAATACCACGATGCGACATTCCCATTTTTCAATTCTAAACACACAGTCAGAGTATTAACTTAACCCATCATGTCGAGCTATCAATATAATATAGTATAGCTTAAAATTAATCAAACGACAATCAACCATGTTGTGTAAAACTCGGGTTCACCCCTAATGATGCAATCAAATAATCATAACACAAACAGTGGATGGATTTTCTACAGTCATCCCGGTTGCAATAAGCACTTGGCTCCCAAAAAAACTCATAGTTACAATGACCATTTATTCGTGGTGTAGGAACACCACACACAAATGTAGTATGCATGAGCATCATTAAGAAATTGTAACTAATGCCAAGTTAAACATCCAAATAATCTTTAGTGCAAAAAGACAGTGATTGTGTATCAACCAATCAACCAATTCAATGTTGAGCCTATATTTGGATTGTCATAACAATCAACAACTGACCTAACATGTTGTGGCAACCACACATACCCATGCGTCGACATGAAGCGAGTTTGTGACCTTATCAATTTAAACAATACTGGGTTATCAAACACAAGGAGAGTGACTGTGTATTTTGAATTGTCCAATTAACAATGTAGGGTTTTTCCATTGTAATAAACAGGTAGTGACTAGATACCAAAACCAACATTATTGTCACATGACCAACTGGGTAAGCTTGTAATCAATTTAGTCGACAATATACAACCATCCAACAATAACCAAGTAGTAAACCCGACAGGCTACGTCGGTCTTTTCTATCAACCCTCAAACCTGTAGAGTTAAGGGTTTTCTCTATTACCAACTCAGGGTAAGCTAGAGCCAACTTCTTTTAATGGTGAAAACCTTCGAGACCAAAGGTTCATACACAGAGAGAACCACGACTTATTCATGGATAGGTAACAAATCCCGCGACAGGAGGGCTATAGCAGAGGAGTGAGGCTCCAATTCGGCCAGGTTATGATACTTAACACATGCATGGTGTAACCCTCATGACTCTCCAATCAACCAACCACAATGATGAAATGAAGATAGGGATGATAAAGAACAAAATAACCCATTGCACAACCTTTAGTGGTAAAAAAGAACCAATTATCAAGTGAACAAACGCAGTGACACAGAGTACCTCCAACCATTAAAACCCATTAAAGCCAAAGCCTGGATATAGCAATGTGAATGCGTGAGGACATCCAACCACCCAAGACCAAAAAAAAAACCCTCCAACTAAACCAGCGAGGATAACAAAGAGCCCTTATGGTTGCTAACACCCAGGATGATCAATAACACTATGACTTCAACATTATTGCAGAGAAAATCATCAACGCTTCATTCCAAAATCATAATTTTACACAGTTGCAATACTTAAAGAAAGCACAAACCAATACACCTGAGCCAATAATCATTTCATAACCAGAGAAGACTCATGAATGGACAAAAAAAGACATACCTGTAATCCAAGCACCTTAAAACGCAAGTTGGACGAGTGGTTCCTCTCTGCTAAGAAATCAGAGCATAGCCACAACAACAAGGTTGAACAATAGCCCAACTAGGGTGGAGGCCAATGGAAGGAGTAAGGGTGACATGCAGTAAATGCACGTCACCTCCACCCACAGTCAATCAATTCAATAGTACACACCATCCATTAATATATCAACAATTCATTTAAACCATGCATTGGAAATTGCATCTATTACTTGTCAAACGCGCCGCCCACATCATACCTTCCATTTCCAACTGACCATATTACATATCAACTATATAATCCAATCAAGTGACCATGTATCGAACCATCACCAATAGCGCAATCAATATCAACTTATGCCATAACATAATCACCATGCATATCAACTATATAACTCAAGAAAAAAATCGCATAGCTATTAAATTAGTAGCTAGGATAACAACAATCCATTAAAAATCGATGCATGTAGTATAGTATATAGCATAGTTTAAATTATTCCCTTTGCATTTGTTGCATCGCTTTTCATTTTCTTCCAATTGCTTGTATGTGTTATTTTTTTTTTCCAAATACCTTTTATGTATTGTTACTAACATGTTTGTTGTGCAAGTGTCCCAAGAACAAATAGCAATGGTATCAATGAATAACATAGGTTGCAGTAACATAAAGAACCAATACTTCATAATCCCAATCCACCGCCAATAAAAACAAGATCTCATCAACTATGTAAGCAGTGTAGAACATCAGCACAAACATCAAATAAGGATCAGACCTGATCTCCAATCTGCAAGGGGGTACCACCTACTAGTATTATTAGCTTTTATAATAATAGGCTTTAGCAACACTTTGTGAGCAAAACTTCATTGACGATTTTTAATCGTCAACAACTAGAAACTCCATAGGGAAATTTTTTTTCAATAGATTTAGAAATCAGAACTCATGGTTTCGCAAACCAAGAATACCAGGTCAAAAATATATAACCAGGAATATTATGCAATAGGGGGAAGTGAGCGGATTTAATGGAAGATGATCGGGAATTTGGGAATAATTCATGAAAAGGTGTTAAGTATGAGGGGTTTTTACCACTGTACGCATAATCATTCGACCAGGATCTGCTCCCACTTTAAGGGGGAAAAAATAGACTTGCTCTTAAAATCTCAATGGATGAAGAAAGGGAAAGAAGGAGCGGGAGATAACCAATTCTTTACAAGACAATAGTGGGAATATATAACAATTCCAAGGGTCCTTCAGAGGAGACATCATAACAGTTGTGTAAGCTTGATTGTTATTGACTAACAATGCTTTGTAGGAGTATCACTGTGGAAGAATTGATCCAATATCGTATCTATACCAAATTAACTAAAAGATAATAGGAAACAAAATCATGACAGAAGTAAAAAAATGCAGAAATTAAAACAGCAGCAATAAAAGAAAAAATGAAGAAGCGACAAGAAAATTTTTGAAACAAAAAGAAGAAATCAAACTACTGTAAAATAGAGAAGAAAATAGTGCAAAAATGAAAGTAGAGCTAAGCTACTAATATACAGAAAACCCAATCAGCCTTAGAACTTTTCATGCTAGCCCCTCACAATAATTCAAGCGAGGACTGTTAGTGTTGTAGGGAAACGATTTCCTCTGTAAATCCTTTAAAATGTATGAGTTAGTGTCCAAGAAAAAAGCAATTTGGAATGGATCCAACACTTGGAATTCTGATGTAATTATCAGCCCCTTGACGCACACGATTAAATCATCAAGATAAATATGGAGATTGCCCAATTCATCGAAAGTTATGTGTATAGGTATTTTAAAAGCGATATTTGCATCAAGTAAGCTAGAAGGCAGGCATTTGTAAGACATAGTATCGCAATTAGTAATAAAAGTGGTTGTGTGAACATTTTCCCCTTTTACCTTGATTTTATTATAACCCAGAATTTCGTCAAGTAAGGGCTTCAACTGTAGCTCTACAACCTGCTGCAGAATTATTCCTATATTGAGGGGGGGAGAAGGATTTCTCATAATAGCCTAACTGAAGGTGCAAATATGAATGCAGGTTCTAATATGGTTTGTGGTCCTTGAAGCAGGTACCCAATTTGGAACCCGTTCAGAGTGGACTAAAAAAATAATCCTAGACCTTAAGAAATTTCCCAACCTCCCTTGAAAGGTTGCTTTCAGTGCAAAGTTAACAAGTCCTTGGTTTTGCCTAGCTGGTTGTATAGTATGTTAATTAAGACCTGGATCAAAACCACGAATATCCTTATAATACCAAGCAAAAACGTTTTGAAATCCATCGAATAGCTTGACAGACTTCATCTCTTCTTTATCAAAACATTGGACATTTACTTTAACATTCGTTGAAGATTCAGGTGTCCTAATGTTCATGGAGATGGTTTCAACCACCTTATTCCATAACTCCTCTTCTTTCTGTTTGTCTTTATTGCCTATATCACTCGATGAAAACGAACTCTCAAGAGGATTAAATCCCTCAGGGATTGTATTGTTTTCTATGGAGATAATATCCTCTCGCTTAAAAGGTTCATCTTGAATGAAAGCACAAATGCTCTCACTATTAGGGAGGGCCTGCCAATATTATACATTGTCACGGATGTACAGACGATATAGAGACTGAAAAGAACAATCAGGTCTGTGAGTTAAAAGTTGTTGATTAGGAGAAGATGCAAATATATCTAACCAACCATCCATTGAATTCAACTCTCTCTTAACATGACTGATGTTGAAGGATAAAAGGTTCAAGATAAGCGCTCAAACAGTCTGGTAGTATCGTTCCATCAGCTTGTCGTTGGGAGAGCACAATTTTCGTATCGAGTTCACAACAAGCTCAGAATCTCCAAAAACTGAAAGGTGACCACAACCGATATTAAGGGTGTTTTCAATGCCTAATAATAAAGATTCAAATTCAGCAGCATTGTTTATACAAGCAAACTCTAACATGTAAAACAAATTATGAATTTTCCCTATAGGGGAAACCAAGACAATTCCAGCCCCATTACCTTCATTAGAGCGTGAACCATTAAAGTGCATGTGCCACATATCATCATCTAAATCGGTTCTTTCCAAAGGAATATTATCCTCTTCAGCAAATATGGAATACACTCCTAGGTCCTCTTCGATATAGTTTACGCTAGATTGCATAACACTCTCTATGTAAGTTGAAATTCTTCCCTCTCTAAGGACTATAATGTTCTTACCATTACGAGGAACAGATAAATATGTCCCATTGAGTGAGAGGTATCCACCTGTTAAGGCTTGGCAATCCCTTCCCAAGATAATTGAGTAATTTCTTACAGGCATATCAATTACCTGAATACTAAGGGTTGTTCTTATCTCAGGATGAGCGCATAAAACCAAGGTCACATCCTTAATCTCACATATGGTTGTTTTTGTAGACTATTATAGGAGAGCATGATTCTGGCATTTTCATTTGTACAAGACAAGCATAGCTCTTCCATAATAATATTCGACAACACACTTGGGCCCGAACCACCATCATTGAGGCAACAATGGGCAATTTTATCCATAATCTTTACAGAAATATAAAAAGGGGGATTTTTTACAGGGTATCTAAAGTTATGTACACCTACTTTATTTACAGAAGGATCCTCTTTGTTTACCTCTTCTGAAATATTGGCTACAATGGAAGCTTTTCCTTCCATGAATTGTTTCAGATGCATCTGTTGTTCAGGGATGACAACCATGTCTAGGAGGGTTTCATCTTCTTTGATGTTGGCCAACTTATTCAAGATATTGTATTTGGAAGAGGGGAGAGGGGGAGTGATTCCTTGACTCTCAGGAACCTTTGGAACCTAGAGAGTAGCAGCAGTTGAGGATGATCTCGGGCCAAAATAACTGCGGGGAGGATCAAATTTTCCCTTGGGAGCGTAGGATTTGTTCCTTGTGTTGATGACCATGACATCCTCTAGCTCTATAAAATCTAGGACATCGATAGTAGCTTCTGGTATTTTACCAAAGATATTATCTCTAGCACTCTTCTCTACCTCACATGTGGTTTCTTCGTGGTGTTCCTCGCAAAAGTTACACCAACTCTGAGGCAAGATAGCCTTAGGCTGAAAATTATTTTCAATCGGATTCCTAAAGGGGGAGGCAGAAGAGGATGAAGATCCAGGGGTGAAAGGGGAGATAGTCCCCTTTCGCTCGAATGTTATCATATGATTATTCATATCTTGTACTAGATGTAAGAGGGCGGACATGTCTGTTTGTCTAACCGATTCTCCCGAGGGAAGACCAGTTCTTTCAAGTTGTTCTTCATACTCTGAACAGGTATGTAGAGCGGAACCGAGATTATCAATGGATTTTTCTTCAAGCCTATGATGGTAGGGAGAAAGAAATGCATTATAGTAATGCATGAAAGCGGCTTGGTTCTGAGGGTGGATAAGTTCGGGGATTTGATTGTATAACTTGGTGAAACACAAGTTGAAAGACTTGATGGTCTCGCCATCCTTATATAAGGTGACATTATTGTATTCCCTTAACTTCTCGATGGGGCTTTTGGATTTCCCATAAGTGGATCGGAACCAATATATTAACTCCTCCCAAGTAGACAGAATCTTAGGAGGAAGGTCAAAGAAGTCGGCCACAACCTTTCCTTCCAAGGAATTGACGAACAAGCACATGCAAGTGTCATTGTCATTGGCCCCTATGTTATGAAAAGCATTAGAAAATTCCACCAGGTGTTTTTTTGTACTGAAAGTGTTATTTTCTAAAAAACTTAGGCAAGTTCTCTTTAAACTTTAGAAGTGGACGAGTAGTAGGTGCTAGGTTAAGAGGAGAGGACACATGCCACAGTGTGGTTGTGGCGTCTTCTTCGAACTGAAAAAGCCCATACTTTTTAATGACTTTGTTGGTTTTTGTGGTAGATTGGACATGAATATGGTGGCTATATAAGCTACCAATCACTGATGACGATGAGGATTGGGAAGATGAAGCACTTCCAGTGCCACCGAAACCACCACTATATGCCATCTTGTGGATGATAGATGAGGGAAAGAAATATGAACCGGATGAATAAGATAAAGTCCTCCTTAGAGAACTTTGTTGGGAAGATAACACAACGTTTCTTCTTCCTATTTCAGAAATAGGATTGATTTCAGGTGAGAAGACTCTTCTTCTTCTAGTAGCGCGAGAATCTAAGGACATGAAAGAAGGCCAAAACTTGAAGAAACAAAAGGTCATTGTTGATTTCTAGGTTGTCTACGTCTAGCTTCCAATTGTTCTTGAGAACTAATATCTCGTTCAATTTCTTCCCAAGAATGGTTAAGCTCAACATGGGTGTTGGCAGTTTCTAAGATGGTGTTAAACATATTCAAAGCAATGTTGGTCTAATCTTGAAGACTGGGCTCGATATTGGTCTGCCTTGCAACAAGAACAATCATTAATAATAAAGCAGTCAAAGAATCAATATCAAAAAAAGAAAGAAGTATCAATGAAAATCGAGTAATAAAATTAACCAGAGAGATATCAAAGGTCTCCCCATTATGGTCACCAAATAAATGTTAAGGAAAAGATATAAAATGATCTTACTCAAGCAATTTCAGACTTTGATTGGCTAAAGCAAACTAGAAGGGAATATCACCCTATGTTTATAGCCAAAAAAAATAGCATTCTAACTCACAAGCATTAATTACGAGTGCTTAGGCTGATCTTTTATCAATAAAAAGCTTGTTGGAAATTTACTTTTTATGTAATTTTCTGAACATATTAGTTGCTGAAATAAATGTAAAGACAGAAGTAAATTCACCAAGATGATAATCAATATAGATGAGACATAAAGAAATCCTTTATTCCACTCAAATTCACCAAAGAGTCATTTTCTTTACAAAATCTCATACAAGAATTTTGGACCAAAGTCAAACTTAGACATCCTCGATGGAACATACAAAAGGACCTCTGACAGAAAACCAAAATTGAACTCTAAAAGCTTGCTCATCTTGCCACATATTGTTGCCCACTCGACTCTTCACAATAGCCTTTTTCAGTCATGAAAACTAATTCACAAACAGACAAGTCTACACAGACTATCAAAGATAGATCAACACCTCTGAAAAACAAGTGTTTGAATGATGTAATTTAGCCCTGAATATTGTTGTCTACAATCATACCCTGCTATCATAAACTAGAATTAGGCTTGTGATGAATAAATGAATGAATGAAAATTGAACTATCTCAACATAAACTCAAAGATAAAACCTTAGTATGGTTTTGCTTCTGTCCCCCTCTTGTTCCTCCCTTTCCTTTTTCTTTTAAACAATTTACAATTGGTTGAAGTAGTTGAATCAACTCATTAGTTAAGTTAATTAAAAGACTCAACAAACTTTAGTTAGGGGAAAAGTAATAATCATAATAAGGGTTATAAATAAATAATAACTAGTAGGTGGGACCCCTTGTGACTCCCATTAGTTCTTAACAATCATAACATACTAATCAATTAAGCAAAAACACACCTCCTTGTGACTCCCATCAACATATTCACTTTTGGCAAATTTAGCTCATGACATTTGAAATTATTTTCAAAATATGTTACTCATATATCCAAAATAAAACATGCTATCCAAAAATTCCTAAAGTCAACTTTCATCAACCATAGATAAAATAAAAAAACTCAAAAGCCATATTTCCCACTCTGAGATGCAATCTTTCCTTGATTGTTGATGTCACCCTTTGATTTTCCTGAATTTTCCTTTGGCTGCGCTGAGCCTTTAGACCTAATCTCATTGATCACATGGGAACAATCATCCCTCAAATGCATCTGGGAAGACACGGATTTGTCAGATCCATTGGACGGTGAGGAAGACGCAACGGTGGATTTTCCTTTGTCAAGGGCATGGTGGGCCTTAGTTTTAAACCTTTTTCTAGCATGAGAGGACTGCACTGGTGAGTGGGGAGAAGCTTGGACAATGGGGTTAATAGGCGGAGGAGCACAAACATGATGTTGGGAGACTGTCGGGTGGAAAATCTCTTGCCATCCATCATTTTCAAGGACCTCGGGTTGCAATGAGACATGAGGAGACACAAGGATACCAGGGGCTTGTGGAACTTGGAAAGGAGGCCTTTCGGGCCTAGGTTGGACCACCCCTTTCCCAATCCAATTGAAAAATCTGATCTGAAACAACTGGCCAAGCTCTTGTTAGTCAGCATCAAAATGTATGGAGAACCTGGGCCTTCTTGGGCCTCTGTTCCAATTACCTCTCCCTTTATTTCCTCAGCCGCGGCTACCTCAGCTGAAAAAAACTCATTCTTGCATGCATGATTGATTAGAAAATATTATTTTGTATAACCATACATGACAAATCTTAAAAATATGAAATATATTTGGCTCAACAATGTATCAGACTCATCCAATCCAATCCATACAAATTGTCTTACTGTTTATCAAAGGGTCTTGGGATATGTGAGGGGTTTGTATTGAGTGAAAACATGATATGATGAGGGGGGGGGGAATACGATTAATACTCAAAGACAACAACAATCAACTGCAAACCAAAGAAAACATCATTGTAGTTCAACCAAGACACGGCTATTGCCAACTGCTTCAACACGAAATTTTTCTTGACTATAATCAATTTTAGAACAGGGAGTGAAAAATGAATGTGGGAAGGTGATGGGCTTGTAATTATAGAAAAGAGAAATAATGGTGGGGAATGAGAGCGAGTATTATTCACAAAATTAATCAAGTAATCCATATATTCATTTTGTTAAAAGGAGATGCACCAACCAAACAATCATTGTGACCAAATAACAATTACTGTGTATTTAATTAGTTCACTGTTCATAGTCAAATGTCCAACACAGTTCCATCAACAAGACAGTATGCATTCCAAAAAAATGTGTAAGGGAGTTTTGTTCCTTTTATTTATAACAATTCTCAAATCGGTAATAGTAACCATTTCCACTATGTTAATCATCAAAAACAACCACTTCCCACACATTTCTTCAATCATCAAATACACCCAAAGTCGTGTTTCAAAATTGCAATGAAGTTATATTATCACTACAATCGGGCCTGTTATTTAAAATGCATGAGATTCTTTAAACATACATAATAGCAATCAATCCAACAATCCAGGTTAAAATTGCAAAAACCTGAAACGTCATTTAAACAGATAGACAACATCCACCATTCCAACACATGTTATGCACAAAATAATTCAATCATGCAAGTGTAATTTTGTCATTGTACAAGCCCAATTCAATGTGACTCTAAATAATCAAAATGTTGGGCTATCCATCACACCCAACAAGGTATCGATAGCATGCCCAACTCCATAATACCATAATCGAATTGCAACAAGTTGTGCTTAAAACTCTGTGACTATCTTTGAGTGCGCAACCCGAAATTATCCATATCATACATAGTGGGAAGCCAAAATACCACGATGTGACATTCCCATTTTTCAATTCTAAACACACAGTCACAGTATTAACTTAACCCATCATGTCGAGCTATCAATATAATACAGTATTGCTTCAAATTAATCAAACTGCAATCAACCATGTTGTGTAAAACTTGGGTTCACCCCTAATGATGCAATCAAATAATCATAACACAAACAATGGATGGATTTGCTATAGTCATCCCGGTTTCAATAACCACTTGGCTCCACAAAAAAATCATAGTTACAATGACCATTTATTCATGGTGTAGGAACACCAATCACACAAATGCAGTATACATGAGCATCATTAAGAAATTGTAACCAATGCCAAGATAAACATTCAAATAATATTTAGTGAAAAAATACATTGATTGTGTATCAACCAATCAACCAATTCAATGTTGAGCCTATAATTGGACCATCGTAACAATCAACAACCGACCTAACATGTTGTGGAAACCACACATACCCATGTGTCAACATGAAGCAAGGTTGTGACCTTCTCAATTTAAAAAATATTGGGTTATCAAACACAAGGAGAGCGATTGTGTATTTTGAATTGTCTAATTAACAATGCAGGGTTAGTCCATTGTAATAAATAGGCAATGACTAGGTACCAAAACCAACATGATTGTCACATGACCAACTGGGCGAGCCTATACTCAATTTAGTTGAAAATATACAACCATCCAACAATAACCAAGTAGTAAACCCGACAGGCCACGCCGGTCTTTTCTATCGACCCTCAGACCTGTAGAATTAAGGGTTTTCTCTGTGACCAACTTAGGGAAAGATAGAGCCAAATCCTTTTAATGGTGAAAACCTTTGAGACCAAAGGTTCATACACAAAGAGAACCATGACTTATTCGTGGACAGGTAACAAATATTGTGACAGGAGGGTTATAGAAGAGGAGTGAGGCTCCAATTCGGTTTGGTAATGATACTTAACACACACAGGGTATAGCCCTCATGGATCTCCAATCAACCAACCACAACATTGAAGTGAAGACAGGTCCAAGAAAAAACAAAATAACCCACTGCGCGACCTTTAGTGGTAAAAAAAAAACAATGCTAAAGTGAACAAACGTAGTGAAACAGAGTATCTCCAACCATTAAAACCCATAAAATCCAAAGACTGGATATAGCGATGTGAATGCATGAGGAAAACCAACCACCCAAGACCAAACAAAATCCCTCCAACTAAACTAGCGAGGATAACAGAGAGCCCTTATGGCTGCTAACACCCAGGATGATCAATAACACTATGACTTCAACATTATTGCAAAGAAAACCATCAACGCTTCAATCCAAAATCACAATTTTACACAGTTGCAATACTTAAATAAAGCACAAACCAATACACCTAAGCCAATAATAATTTCATAACCAGATCAGACTCATGAATGGCCAAAAAACTACATACCTGTAATCCAAGCACCTTAAAATGTGAGTTGGTCGGGAGGTTCCTCTCTGCTAAGAAATCAGAGCATAACCACAACAACAAGGTTGAACAATAGCCTGACTAGGGTGGAGGCCAACAGAAGGAGTAAGGGTGACGTGCAGTAAATGCACGTCACCTCCACCCACAGTCAATTAATTCTATAGTACACGCCAGTCATTAATCTATCAACAATTCATTTAAACCATGCATTGGAAATTGTATCTATTACTTGTCAAACGTGCCACCCACATCATACCTTCCATTTCCAACTGACCATATTACATATCAACTATATAATCCAATCAAGTGACCATGCAACGAACCATCACCAATAGTGTGATCCATATCAACTTATGCCATAACATAATCACCATGCATATCAACTATATAACTCAAGAACAAAATCGCATAGTTATTAACTTAGTAACTAGGATAACAACAATCCATTAAAAATCAATGCATGTAGTATAGTATATAGCATAGTTTAAATTCTTCCCTTTGCATTTGTTGCATCTCTTTTCACTTCCTTCCAATTGCTTGTATGTGTTATTGTTTTTTTCCAACTGCCTTTTATGTATTGTTACTAACATGTCTATTGTGCAGGTGTCCCAAGAACAGATAGCAATGGTATCAATGAATATCATAGGTCGTAGTAACATAAGGAACCAATACTTCATAAGCCCAATCCACAGCCAATAAAAACAAGATCTCATCAACTATGTAAGCAGTGTCGGACATCATCACAAACATCAAATAAGGTCCAGACTTGATCTCCATCTACAAGGGGATCCAACCTACTAGTATTATTAGCTTTTATAATAATAATCTTTAGCAACACTTTGCAGGCAAAACTTCATTGACGATTTTTAATCGTCAACACTAGCCTAGTTATCCTTTGTGAGTGATAAGTCAGCCTTAATGTGTCTTCTTCGTTCATCATTCTAGTGTTATAAAATTAATTGATGCTTAGGTGAAGATATCCCATTTCCTACCCTGGAGTTTATATTTTAATCCCCTTTTTCCCCCATAAGAATCAACCTTGTTTTTGTAGGAACCTTATTTTTTCCTTCAATGAACAAAGGAATTCTTATTCAAACATTGAAACTTCAAGTTTCCATAATTATGGAAATAACTATGATGAAAATGAACTTTTACATAGTCTAATATATGGGTATAATTCCAGGAGCCTGCAACAATTTCCACTTTATTAGGAATAGCATGCCTTAAGTCCATTTCAACCAAAATATGAGCTACATTTTTCACCATCGAATTTCATGAATCTTCATCAAATCCTAGAAAAAATGTAAAACAATTACTTATTTCTCACAAAATATGGTAGTTCCATAGGTCCACGGGAAAATTTGGTAACTTCGTATGTATTGGTTGTGTGGTTACCCTTTAATCCTCGAGTCAAAGTAGGACACCATTGTTTGATAATTAGCACTGATGTATCCTAAAACTAACACCCTCTTTTGACCTTGTTTGCACCGTCCTTATTTCTAAATATGAAGGCCATCCCATCCTTTAGACAAAATATGAAACACATGCATATAACTTAATAATTTATCACAAACTTTGCCAACCCATTCCTGGAGTATTCTTTCCACTAGAAGCCTCTGAGAAAACCTACCCACCACAAATTTCTCTTGTATTAGGATTATTTGACTTAGCATAACATCTTCAGCCACCATTAATTGAACCTTCTTTTCCCTTAACTTAATGCATTTCCCCCTACCTCTTTAACCTCATATCTGGATAGTGGGTTGACCATAATCATTACCAAGTCCGCTTATAATATCTAATAAACTCAAGTCTTCTCTGTCATGAATTGGGATAGGGCCTTCCAAAACGTATCCCTTTTAGTCAATGGAATCCACTAGCCCTATCATAGAGTTTTGTCAATAATCCATATTTATGTTTAGCAAACCCTAGCACTTCATTAAAAATTAAAGAGTGTCTAGCTACAAACGAGGGAGAGGAATGAGATTCAAATAGATACTTGGGAGTAAAGAAATTAATACACATGCACAATTAGTGTCAATATTCCATGACATTACACTTCATCTACCATTTGAGTAATAGGACTAACAGTCTAATCCTCCAAATGGTAAAAATCCATTTTCCCTAAGTTGAAAATCCTCACATGATTTGAGCATGGGAACCTAATACTATTAGGATCCAACACCTTCTCCCTTAGAATGTCAATTTTTTCTCTATCCAAGATTCCAAAGCATGTCATTAGAGGATTTAGTATTATTTGATATGACAAGGGGAAAAAAGGGTTGTGTTGTTATTCCAATGGCTAATGATTTCCTTGTTGTTTCTGAAGATAGAACCCTTTATCAAATTAGAACGATCATATCCATAGTTCAATAGGTCCTCTTCCTCCATTCCTTGTCATGACAAACTTCATCCAACTTTAGACCCCAAACTCCTTCTTACCCCTATGTTGAAGTGTTTCCTCAATCTTTGTGACATAATGGTAAGATGCTTCTAGTGAAGAGTTGTCCAAAGAATTAGTTATATTTGGATGTATCTAGGTAGGTCATTGTAGTATTTGAGAACCAAATGCCTTTTAGATTTCTTGATGTGTAGATTTGTATGCAAGATTTATATGGATTGATTTTTTACTTTGCTATCTTTGAGAATATGTTCATTTGATAGTGTTGAACGAGCTTGTAATTTTGTTGGAGTGGGATTCTAGCTAATTGAAAATAATTAAAAAAGAATTTAGATGCATTTAGAGCATTACTTTTTAATTTAGCGGGCTATTGGGAAAAAAAATTATGGCTTTCCTTATGGTTTCCAAAGAATGTCATGGAGTGTATACTATCCTTTAGAGTCTATTCAATATTTTATTCATGGGAGGTAGTATTTGAGAAATATAGGTGGTACTAGTTCCAAAGCATGTAAATAATTTGAATTGTGACCTTTCATATTGTTGAGTTGTAATAGAAGTGAAATCAATTATATGCTCAAGCTATATTGATGAGTACACACCTATTACAAAAAGTAAGAAGCCAGTATGCCAAGGATTGGTTATATATTGGGATTACACAAAAATAATTACCATGTGATGGATAAATCATTGGAGTGTAACGATTCCTTCATGTATGTCAGTAAAGCATGTTAGAAAACTTAAAATATTATGACCTAGTGTCCATTTGGCTATAACAGTCCTTGGAATGGGTTGAGCCAAGGATGCAAGGTGACATTAGCACCTTGGGGAATGATCCAAAATATATATAGCACTACAATACAGAGCAACAAAAGGGTGAATTAATGATAGATGCATGTATTAACATCATGATAAACATGGAAGTTTGATTTGGACTTTGATGATTTAATTGCATTAATAGCTTGTTGCGAAATTTCACTGCTCAGTAAGAATACTTTCCTTGACTATGGTGGATTTAGTGATTGGGGCTTACTTGAAGGTTAACTTTGTATTAATACAAGGAAATTATATGAAAACTTTAGCTTATTGATAGGGTGTTTATACATACCCCTTAATTTTCAACCTTCTTATTGTAAGAAGAGGAAATGATCGTCAAAAGCAATAGGTATCTTGATGAGAACCTAGAACTCATAGTATTAATGATCCATCCTAGGTTGATAAAATTAACCTTGTAGATCCATGGGCTAGATGGATGTTTTGATAATAATTCATGCTTTAGAGATAAAACCTAGTATTCATTATGTATTATGCAGGCTAGTAAATTTTATTTTGCAAATGAATCATGATAAGGATGCTCTTGATATTTATTTACGCTGCATGTAATCTATATTGAAATAATCATCATTATCATGATGTTATGTTATGATATTTGTTGGATTTAATTCATGGACGCCTATGATTTCTTTTTCCTAAGGTTTTTCCTATGTTTATTAGTCATTATTTGGTCTCCTATATTTTAGGAAGAATAATCCTCTAGGGAGAATATTCTCTTCAGTTTTCACTTCAGTTTGATTAGTTGAGTGTAGTCTAGATGCTACATTGGGATTATCACCATGCAACATTGGGATCATCACCAGCTAATGTGCATTGTCCTTGGGATCATAACCAGCTAATGTGCATTGTCCTTGGGATCATCACCAGCTAATGCACATTGTCCTTGGGATCATCACCAGACTAGCACATTACCCATGATTCCATGATCTCCTCCTCACTTCACTTTGTTTCAGTCAGTTAACTGAAGACTGATAGACTAGTTAACTCGGCTAGGTGGCAACTCACTCCCGTAACTTCCCGAGAGACTAGACTAGTTGGCATTTTACTCCTGTAACTACTAGTGTGTGTCCAAATCACTCTAGACCACCACTATGGCACATTGGATTCTCCTCCAATGCGCATTGGTTGAGTTATACAGAGTATATAATGTGTAAATTATCATTCATTCATTTGGTTAATGAGAATTCTTCCATTCTTTCTCTCATGCTTCTCTTTTCTTCTATTTTCTCTACAGTTGTGTATGTCAATTCCAAGCTATATCTATTATGTGCAGGTTCAACACATTTGCATGGTATCAGAGCCAACAGACTGCTAGGGAAAAGACACACCAAATTATTTTTCCAATTATTGAATATTGAAGACAACGGAAAAATGGAATTTCCAAAAGAATTCATTCTTACACCTTACAACTTCTTTGTATGGAAGGATAAGATGATAATGCATCTTCGAAGTAGATGATTATACAGGTTAACCACGAAAACAGAGGCAGAACCAGCATTAGAAAAATCAAAGTATCTAAATCGAATGGATGAAGCATTCGGAACAATATGTAGTCTCATTTATCCTAAACTTCTCTTTCATATATCCTCTTGTAAAACCCCCAATGAAGTTTGGACCACCATGGAAGGGACTTTTGGAAAATAGGATGAGATGAGGGGACACATGCTCGAGGTGGAATTTCTCACATTGGATCCAAAAATATTCGACAATCTCCAAGATTTATTTGCCAAATATAAGGATTTGTTGTCGCAACTAAAGGCTTGTAGGGTCGATAAATCTAAGGAGGAGAAACAAATGGTTCTCGCCATTCTTTCCAAACTTTTTCCAGAAAACTCAGTCTTTGTATCCACATTTCATTCAGTTACATTTGCATCTGGATCTACCTAGAATATGCCCTCTCTTGAGGAATTTATCGAGTCTCTGACACAAGAGCGGAGCAAGCTCATCAACATGGGAAAAATAAAAGACCCATAGGCACATGCACTTATTGTGCAAGATGGAAGCATTCATCAATATTAGAAATCTAAATATAAAGACAAAAGGAAATCACGTGCAAATCCGAAGAAGGAAGGGTACTCAAAACCCTTCAACGATGCCTCTGGATCCAAAGGTGGAAAGGGAAGAAAAGGGGAGAAATGCTCATATTTCCATAAATGATTCCATCCATAATCCACATGTATGAAAAAATAGATATATCTAATGACCCAAATAATTCAGCAAAACAACCTTGGATATCGCATCCCCAAGGGTGCCAAGAAGAAGAAGCTAGAAGATCAAAATCCTAAGAAAGGAAATTCTAGCCATGCTTTGATTTCCATCAACTCCTATCCCGATGCTTGGATCGTAGATTCAGGAGCATCCCACCACATGGATTCCACAAAATAAGTCTATTCTTCATTGGATGCATGCAAAGGTCCTCCTATTCTGATGGGGGACAACTCTCCAGTCGAGGTCACCGACAAAGGAAGGATTGAACTCACAAACGAAAGCTTTGAGAATATGTTGCATGTTCCCAAACTTTCTGTCAATCTTCTCTCCATGTATCAGATGATTAACTCTGACACCGAAAAGAGATTCATATTCACACCTAATGTAGTGGGTATATATGACATGCAAACCAATTCCAGGGTTGCTACCAGTGAGGTAAATCATCAATCTAGACTCTACACATTTTCTGAATTTATTGAACCAGATTCTGCATTACTGCTTACACATGCTGATGAAAGAAGTAGGATATGGCATGAAAGGTTCCAGAATTTAAATATTATATATATGCAACAACTTAGAAAGCAGGAAATGGTTGATGGTCTACCAAACATCCACTTCTCCAAACGAATTTGTGAGGGATGTGTTCTTGGAAAACACCCTCAAGAGAAATTCGAAAAAGGAAAGACTCAGAGAGTTTCCTCTCCTTTAGATCTGATCCATGGTGACCTCATGGTCCATTTTCTGCATCCATCAATTAGCAAATCAAGGTACGTGTTAATTTTTGTTGATGATTTATCACTCTTCACGTGGATTTTCTTTCTCAGGAAAAAATCAGAGGTCTTTCAAAACCTCAAATATTTCAAATCCCTTGTTGAGACACAGTTAGAAAATAAAATAAAAATCCTTTGAACTGATAATGGGGAAGAGTATGTCAACCATGAGATACAGAATCTGTGTCAAGAGGCAAGGATTCAGTTGCAGCACAAGGTTCCCTATACTCCAAAGCAAAACAGAGTTGTTGAGCAGAAAAATAGATCTCTAAAAGGGATGGCATATTGCATGCTACATGCAAAGACACTTCCACAGATATTATGGGTTGAAGCACTTAATTATGAAACCTACATCCAAAATATATATCCCCATAGATATATCAAGGATAAGACCGCCTACAAGGCTTGGAGAAACCTCAAACCAGAAGTGACCCACTTTCATATTTTCAATTCATGTGCATGGGCTAGGATTCCCTCTGAGAAGATGAAGGCACTTGATCCATAGAGCATAGAGTGTATCTTTGTTGGATGCCCCGATGGTGTGAAGGGATACAAACTCATTGATCTTTTCTCGGACCGACTCATCGTTGAGCGAAGTGTCCAATTTGAGGAAAGTGTCTCTCATGTACCTCAATAGCTGCATGCAAACATTTTGTTCTTCCACTTGTCAGAGATGATGAACATGCACATGTTGAATCTTCTTCGGATGAGAGTTCTGATTCAAAGGATTTAGATGATCTAGATACAGAGTCAGTACAGTCATATGCAGATTCATTTCATGTAGATACAGATGTAGATCCAGAGTCAAGGCCCAAGTGGGCCCAGACTACTCTTCAGGATGCAGGGGATCTTGTTGGGGATCCAACTAATACTAGGAGGACTCAATATGATTTAGAGGAGCCTCCTCTTGCACTCACTACCACTGAATCATTTCCACCCAGACATATTTTCTTAGTTCAGTCTTCAGATCCATAGTCTTATGACGAGGCTGTTGGAAATCCATTTTGGGAATCTTCCATGCAGGAGGATTATAACTCCCTCCTCGAGAACTAGACTTGGGATCTAGTTCCCCTTCCTTCAGGAAGTAAACTTGTCAGGTGCATATGGGTCCACAGGAATAAGAGTGCAGCAGATGGAAATATTAGCAAATACAAAGCTAGGCTAGTTGCCAAAGGCTCTCAGAAGGTGCATGGAATTGACTATGATGAGACCTTCGCTCTAGTAGCGATATGGATTCCATACATTTGGAACTTTCCATTATAGAATCCAAGGGATGGGAAGTCCATCAGATGGACGTGAAGAATGTATTTCTTCACGGCGATCTCTCTCAAGAGATCAATATGCAATAGCCCCATGGATTTATGTAGGATCAATTTTTGGTCTGTCGACTGAAGAAATCTCTTTATGGCCTCAAGCAGGATCCGAGGGCATGGTATACCAAGATGGACTCCTACCTGTTGTCACATAACTTTGTACATTGTAATTCAGACATGAATGTTTACATGCTCAGGACGGTTGATTCACTTCTACTCCTAGTTTTGTATGTTGATGATTTGATGATCACCAATTGCTCGAATTCAGGGATCGTTGCAGTCAAGAGGATTCTACATGACAGGTTCTTGATGACGTACATGAGTCCACTACATTTCTACCTTGGACTCAATATCAATCAGGATGCATCAGGCATACACTATCTCAGGCCAAGTATGCACGAGATCTCCTTGAGAGATTTCACATGACAGACTGTAAGTCTGCCCCAACTCCTTTCCTATCAGGAGTCAAACTTGTGGATGGTGGGGACACTCCACTAGTTGACAGCACATTGTACAGATAGCTATTGGGGAGCTTGGTGTATCTCACAAACTCTAGACCAGACCTCTCATATGCAGTGGGAGCAATCTCCAGGTTCATGCAGGAGTTGCATGAGCTACATTGGAAGGCTTCAAAATGTATCCTTCGATATGTATAGGGCACCATCACCTTTAAGATTCAATATTCATAAGACTCTACATTGGACCTCATTGAGTTCACTGATTCTGACTAGGCTGGCGATAGCATTGATCGAAAGTGCACATTTGGTTACTCACTCAGTCTTGGTTATGGGCCTATATGTTGGTTGAGCAGGAAGCAGGTTGTTATTTCTTTATCTTTAGTCGAGGAAGAATATAGAGGGGTAGTTAAAATAACCATTCAGGATATGTGGCTACAACATTTTCTCACTGAGTTGGGCATTTAGTTTCATTGGTCGATCTTCATATGGTGTGAAAACCATAGCACTTTGAAGTTCTGCAGAGATCCAATTCAAAGGTAGTGGATGAAGCACATTGAGATCCACATGCACTACATCCGGGAGTTGGTACAAGAGGGGATCATCAACCTACATTTTTTACCTTTAGCAGAACAAACTGCAGACATCTTCACCAAGACCTTCACTGAGCAGAAGTTCCATTCTCTGCGCAGTCGTCTTGGAGTGAAGGACACATTTGCCTAGAAACTATCAATTCTTCTTTTTACATACATTGTACTTTGAGGGGGGGGGGTATTCCCATGAGGTTTTCCCTCTTTCCTCACTTTATTTCGGTGTATCTTTTGTATTTGGGTACCTAACATGGCCTCATTGTCGGGATCCATTCTTTATTTTCACCATAGTGATGTTCGGGGGGGGGGTGTTGGAGTTACTTCACACACACCTAGGATTTATTTTTCCTAAGGATTTTCCTATGTTTATTAGTCATTATTCAATCTCCTATATTTTAGGAAGAATATTCCCCTAGGGAGAATATTCTCTTCAGTTTTCACTTCAGTTTGATCAGCTGAGTGGAGTCTAGATGCTACAGTGGGATTGTCACCATGCAGCATTGGGATCATCACCAGCTAATGCACATTGTCCTTGGGATCATCACCAAACTAGTGCATTACCCATGATTCCCTGATCTCCTCCTCACTTCACTATGTTTCAGTCAGTTAACTGAAGACTAATAGAGTAGTTAACTCAGCTAGGTGGTCGTTCACTCTCGTAATTTCCCAAGAGACTAGACTAGGTGGAAATTTACTCCATGTAATTGTTGGTGTGTGTCCAGATCACTCTAGACCACCACTATGGCACATTGGCTTCTCCTCCAATGCACATTGGTTGAGTTATACAAAGTATATCATGTGTAAATTATCATTCATTCATTTGGTTAATGAGAATTCTTCTATTATTTCTCTCATGCTTCTCTTTTCTTTTATTTTCCCTGCAACTGTGTATGTCAATTCCCAGCTAAATCTATTATGTGCAGGTTCAACACATTTACAATATTATGATAACATGTGTTTATATCTATTATGTTGATGCAATGTTATATCTTTGATAAATATATGTGGAGGTTATATTTCTTATCATGGTATCTCCTGAGGTGATGACATAATGCAATTGCATGTAATTATTTTATGATAAGATGTTTTATGATGACATCTGTGAGCATATGGTGATGGCAATGATGTTGTATTTTCATGATGACATGCGAGAGTTAGCATGTGGATTCTTTCTATAATATGTTGATATTATGATTATAACTAATGCATTGGTTCCATGTTGTGGAGTGATGGTTCTCAGGTTATCCACCAATGGGCCAAGAGGACCAATTTATTTGATGATCGCGTGGTAGCCCATAACCATGAAGGAGAACATTACAATTAACACAATAGGATATAGGGAAAATTCAATCTACTACTTATAAAAATAATTCTTACGCCTTGTCCCCGAGGTGTAGGATAGTCAGTGATGGAGTGTGTTGTTAAGGCACTCTGTGATGTTAAGTCACCGGTTCGAAACCTGCGGGGACAAAAAATCCAGCCATGTTAAGGGTTGGTGTGGCTCAGGCCTGGTACGATCCCTGGGTGATTTTGATGGCTTAGATGTGCCTAAGAATTGCGGTTTCTCAAGCCATAGGTTAGTCGCACAGGTCATGGACAAACTAGCAAACAAAAAAAAAAAATCTTATGCCTTCTATTGGAGTTTTGATGTCGAAGTCCTGAAGAATGGCTAGAGTGTTGCTCGATGGTGGTGTTGTGGGATAGGACTTCGATGCTTGGGGATATACCTGGTAGTTGTGGAGATATTTTAGGTTAGACTTTCAAGATTCCTGGTGTACGTGAGTACCGATCTAGATTCCTGCTTGGGAAAATGAGGTCTCGAACCTTAGGGCTCTAGATAGATCGGTAGGCTTGAAGCCTAGTCTCAAAAGTCGGGAAGAAGAGCTAGAGAGTACTTGTATTTCCCTGGTGTTGTGATGTGGACTTTGGATTCCTATTGTGGTCACTTGGGTAGCTTTATACTAGTCCAGTTGAGGGTGTTTTGGAAGATACAAGAGCTAACATAAGTTGTTGTGGGGGATTTGGTGAGTTAAAAAAAAAAAACTATAAACACATAATCAACGTTAACTTCAAGACAAAGTTCCTTGAATGGAGGGAGTGTGTCATGTCCCATATTATTATTATTTAAAAAATAAATAATAAGAAGAAGAAGAAAGTATAATAATTATCCTAAAGGGATCATCCTCGTATTATTAAATAAATAAATAAATAAGAAGAAGAAAGTATAATAATTATCTTAAAGGGATCATCCTTATATTATTATTTAATAAATAATAATAATCATAATGAAGTATAATAATTATCCAAAAGGGATCATAATAAGTACTTAAATAAATATTTTGGGTAATAAAAGAAAATCGTAAAATAACTAACGGTAAGTTATGGGAAAACCCTAAAATATAAGAAAAATTACAAGTGACAAGTGCATAATTGTCACTGTATGTTCCTCTTTGTATTCCTCTTGTACTTTCATTGTAGGTGCATCTTCCTCTAGTACTTTTGTTGTAGGCTCCTCTTCATCTTTTAATTCCCATCTTTCCAATTCTCTAGCATCAGTAGGCTTTGTGGGAAGTTTATCACCATTACATACATCTTCCCATAGCTCATTATAAATTAGGGTGTTTTTCATGTGACGACTCCAAGTCTTATAGTTCTTGGGTCCATCCAATCTATTAGAATCAGTGAATAAATTTACCAGTTTTGACATGATGAAGTAATTATCAAGTCCACACAATCAAATGAATAATAGCATGCATAAGAGACGTTGCACACACTGCAAAAGCATGTTATAGAGGCTTGGCCTTGACCCTCTTATAGCCTCGTAAAAAAGTCTTTGATAGAGTATTTCACTTCACTCTTATCAATACTTTGATTTCAAGATACAAATTTACTTCAAGTCTGTAAAACTTTCAAAATTTAATGCAATCATCATAATATAAAATAATTATACCCCTTTGAAGTGAACACAATATTCTAAGCTTCACTTACAATATGGAATGAATATTTAACCCCCTTAAACTAAAGAATGTTTCAAATCCTTTTAAATCCCAAAATTTGAATGATGACAAATATATATATATATGAATACTAAATGCATTTTTTTACCTTTATACCAAAACTCCCATTTAAAAAAAGAACATCACACTTAT
>ML802691.1:289506-302173 GCA_009831015.1 Picea engelmannii | reverse complement strand
TTCCCCCTTTTTAATGTATGAAAACCTTTGAAACCTTGATAAATTTTGGTTTTAATTCGTTTCGTGAAAAATTAAGTTTTTCTTTTGTCTTTATATTTTATAAAGAAATATATAAGTTTTGTCTTTTGTCTTTATGATGACATGTCTGAGTATATGGTGATGGAAATGATGTATTTTCATGATGGCATGCGAGAGTTAGCATGTGGATTCTTTTTATAATATGTTAATATTATGATTATAACTAATGCATTGGTTGCATGTTGTGGGGTGGTGGTTCTCAGGTTATCCACCAATGGGCCAAGAGGACCAATTTATTTGATGATCGTGTGGAATCCCATAACCACGAAGGAGAACATTACAATTAACACATTATGAGCTGGGAAAAACTCAATCTACTACTTATACCAATAATTTGTGTGTCTTGTATTGGAGTTGTGATGTCGAAGTCCCGAACAATGGCTAGAGTGTTTCTCAATGGTGGTGTTGTGGGATTGGACTTCAATTCTTGGAGATATACATGGTAGTTGTGGAGATATTTTAGGTCATCCTTTCGAGATTCCCGGGGCTATCAATATTCGAATTGCAAGGGATCATATACACCTGCTCCTTAGAATTGCAATGTCAAATCGCAGGGTTCATGGCTACCATCCAAGAGTTAATATGGCTAGACAGACTGGTATTTGAACAGAACACCACGACCAATATGATGTTGATCTGAGATTGTCTAGAGAAGTGTTGAAGAAATAATGGGCTCTTTTGGGGTTTTTCAGTGGCCAACCTCTAAGATGGCTATTGAAATCAAGTAATTTTCAATTCTTCCAACTACCACTACAAATCACTCAAGATAAAGTGATATCGACCTTCAAAAATTGATGTGTTTAGTGAGGGCGTGAGTGGTTTGATCTGATTGCAGAAGTAGTGAGCTTATTGCATATGTACTCGATTTATATTCTGTAGTGGGTCGTTGAGAACGCTGGAACAAATCATATTTTTACCTTGTAGCAGATTTGTATCACCCTCTTTACTGCATTCATTAAATTATAAATAATTTGACAGATCTGTGGGAAGATCGACCTTTGCCTCTACTTGGTGCGAAGGCTAGAGAGATCTCAATATCCAAGTATATATTGAAAGCATGTACAGATTTGAAAAAATAAACTTTAAACACTGATAAGAGCAATCTGAAAGATCCAAATATTCAACGAGGGTGAAAACTAAAGACTTGAACACACAACAATGTGCAGAGACGGTTGTGTATGCCTAATGGTTAATAACATGTGTTTCCTCCTAATAGGTCACAAGTTCAAATCCAGAGGGGGTATGTATACCTTTGTAGACTTTATCAGTCAAATTGCAAGGCGGAGGGGGTCGCATACACCAATTTGGTGTCTGGCTTGGTCGTGACCTTAAAAATAGATTATTATTATTATTATAAACAATGTTTGAGGCTTTGAGGACGAGCAATGTGGAGTGACTCGAATATATATTGTATCTCAATACAATAGCTTAGAATAATTGTCAGATCTATATGATTATTTGAACAATTTTACAATAGGTTTGAAAGTCGTTTTATTTTAGATCTAGATTTTCACAAATAGAGCTAGAAATCAAAAAAATTAAAACAGATCTGAAAGTAATGATCTTTCAAATCATTATTTTTAATATTTAAAATTTTTTCCCGATTGTATTTTCAAAATTTAAAGTTTTCTCGATTATGAACAATAAATGAAGAATACCTCATTGATGATATTCCTTTGTTTGACAAGATTTTGTTTGACGACAATATCCAGGATTGAGCTTTGGAATCCTCTTGATCATTACCTTAGATTTTCCATCACCATGGCTCTCTCCTCACAAAGACTCTTTCAACGTGGCTCTAATACCATGATAAATTTTACCAAGTGTCCTCATACACATAATATGAAAAGAAAGATTACAATGAGAAGTGAGGACTAAAATAGTCTTTAACCTCAATTGAAGAAAGATTTAGTTTATATATCTCAACTCTAAACTAGATTCTAGGAGAACAACCAATCACATGAATATGATGTTAAGTTTTTACAGTTTTTATTGGGTTATTTCCAAATTACATGAGCATTCAAAGCAATTAAAAACACAACAGTATAAAGAGGATCATTGAAAGAAAAACAATCACAAGGTATGCAACAATTTATCCTGGGAAACACTCATGGGGGAGAAAACCCAGCAAAAACTTCCTCAATAATATATTGTCAATAAAATGCCAAGACTAAGACCAAAACACCAAAGATAGACCAAGATTGAGCATTTGCCTCTCTTCACCTTCCTCCTGCAACTGCAATTGCCTTCAAGATATGTGCACTAGATGAGTGAGTGAGTGTGTGTAAATGAGACACCGACCTCACATATAAATACAAGTGTGAGATGGCGCTAGGGTTGTGTCTCTTCACTTGGTTGAGTCGAATTCTCCTAGAAGTGGCTAAAACCAATTTATAATTACAAGGGGCTGACTTTACAAATAGCACTTTATAAATACATTTTGACCAATACACAAAAAGGGATTTTATCTTATACAAGACCTAACTTGATCAATCCACAAAAAGGGATTTTATATATTAAATAATAACTCAAATATAATTAGAATATTCTTTGAAGTTACAATATTTCAACACTCCCCCTTAATGAGAAGGGTATTCTACTGACATGACTCAATACAACATCATCAAGAGAAGGAGAGAGCAACATCATCATCAACATCTGGAACATTGGATGGCACATCTATAAATCATTGGAATTTTTCTCATCATCAATATCATCATCACTTACAGCATGGAGCTAGAGTAACATCATCATCATCATCATCATGAAGCAGAAACATCAACATCAATAGCACGAAGATGGAACAACATCATCAACAACAGCACGAAGCTAGAACAACATCATCAACAACACGAAGTTGGAACAACATCATCAACAACATGTGGCAACAGAATGAGGCAGGTACATCAACAACAACATTTGTGGTACTCTGATAGATCGTCCTTACTGGACCTTCGACATCTGCTCAGGAATCATAAGATTCCCTAGGATATAAAACCCTAACAAGCTATCACATGGTACTCTGACAGACCGTACTTACCAGACCTTTGGGATCTTCCCAAGAATCATAAGATTCCCTAGGATATAAAATCCTAACGGAGCTACCAATACTAACCACAACTAGAATATACATGCATAGGTATTCTGACAGACCATCCTTATGGACTTCGGGATCTGCATGGGGGTGATCAATCCCCTAGGATATAAAATCCTAACGAAGCTACCCATTGTTATTCAGGATACCATAGTATCATCAGCATCACTCCCCCTTTCGAGGGAGTTCCTTTTGGACAACACCAAGATTGTCTCGAAAGTACTCAAACTTCACATGAGACAGAAGGCTTCGTCAACACATCTGCAACCTTCTCATTTGTTCCAACATATTGGAGTTTTACAAATCCTCTCTGCACCCATCACGAATGTAGTGGTATCGGATCTCTATGTACTTCAACTTATCATGTAACACTAGGTTCTCCGTCATATTTATACAACTCTGGTTATCACATAGAATCATGGTGGCTTCCATATCCAGATCGAATAGACATGTCAACAACTTTTGAATCCATATGTCTTCACAACTGGAAGAACATGTTGCAATGGACTCTGCTTCTGTCGTGTTGAGATAAATAATGGATCGCTTCCTGCTTTGCCATGAATTCATGGTTGACCCCAAACGAAAACAACATCCTGAAGTTCTCTTTCTGTCTGAAGCACTTCCAACCCAATCTGAATCAGTATAACCATACAGTCTAAAGTCGTGATCTCCAGTATAATAGAGACCATAATCCAACATACCCTTAAGGTATCTCATCACATGATTTGCATCTACAAGGTGAACACGTCTGTATAGAGTAGAATCAACCAACTCTGACGAAGTATCAACCAGGAGCTTCAAATTGATTTCCATGGGTGTGTTCATGGATTTGCATTCCAACATGTCAAATATTTTCAGTATTTCAGTTGCATACTTGTTGAAATATTGTAACTGCGAAGTATATTCTAATTGTAATTGAGTTATTATTAAACAAACCAAACCCATTTTGTGGATTGATCATTTCAAGACTTATGTGTGACCAAATCCCCTATTGTGGATTGGTCAAACCATGTTTACATGATGTTAATTGAGAAGTCAGCCCCTAGGGCTAGTTAAAGTGGTTTTAGCCACTAGTTGAAGAAGTTATCCATGGTTGATGAAAAGACACAACCCTAATGCTCCTCAACTAGTATAAATAAGAGAGGCTAACGCCTCATTCACTCACTCACTCAAGTCACTCATCTAGTGCACAAGTTTGAAGGAAGTTGCACTTAGAAGAAGGAGAAGAGAGAGGCGCATTGCTCAGTCTTGAATATTCTCTAGTGTTTGGTCTTTTATCTTGGCATTGTATTGGAAATCTATATTAAGGAATTTTTTGTTGGGTTTTCTCCCCAATGAGGGTTTCCTGGGATGAAATGTTGTGGACCTTGTGATTGTGTTTCTCTCAATGATCCTACTTATGTTATTAGTGTCTAGTAAATTGAAAACAACTTAATAGCAACTCTAAATTTAACATGGTATCAAAGCTAAATTGAGTAGAGAACCTTTCACTGGGTAACCAAAAACGTCATTGTTGTCATACAAGAAAATTAGGGCTTTTGTTGGAAGGGAATTTGAGCCTAAAAAGAATCTAGGGAAGTGTGCCCATTGGCAGCTTGAGCAGACCATTTTTAGTGGTCGGAGCCTTAGGATAGTGAAACCCTAGTTTTCACTAGTACCAGAAAACCAAGAAACCAGAAGTACGAGTCTATATTTCTGCAGGCTCAGTTTCAAGGGGTAAATTTTGGATTTTCTGAAAACTGACTGCACCAGCCTACTCGCCTCATCCCAGTGCACCTTCTGGTAATTTCAGATTTAATTTCTTAGCACTTTCAATTTTTGGTCATTTTCCTAGATCCAAGTCAAGATGTCTGTAAGAACCAAGCTTGTTGACAAGTTATAAGGTGTAGAAAAATTATGTTCCTGGAATTACAGTATTTCACTCATTCTTGAAGAGAATGACCTTCCAAAATTCATAAAGGAAAATGTACCAGAACCCGAAAATGTTGTAGCCAAAGAAAAGTACTAGAAGGATATGGTTAGGGCCAAGAGAATAATTGTAGACTCTATTAACGACCACTTGATTCCTCAAGTGTCTTCTAAGAATACTCCAAAATAAATTTTTGATGCCTTGACTAGAATGTATGAAGGAAGGAATATCAATCGAAAGATGAATCTGAGAACCCAACTCAAGAATACAAAGATGCAGAAGGGAGAAATCGTTCATGACTATTTATCTAGGGTTTATCAATTCAAGGAATAGATAGAAGAAATTGGAGACAACCTAGATGAATATGAACTCATAATGACAACTCTTAATGGTCTCACAAGACATTGGGATTCCTTCATCCAAACTATCTATGCAAGAAAGGAGAAACTCCAATTTGACAGTCTTTGGGAAGAATGCGTTCAATAAGAAGTAGGAGTAGCTAACCGAGAAGCAGTACTACTAAGGGATGAAGATCAAGCCCTAGCTACTCATACTAAAGGACGAAAGGAAAAGTCTCACTTACATAAGGAGACCGACCTACATAAGGACTCACTCCCCAAAGAGATTCACCCATTTCCATACAAGATCTCACCCTCCAAGGAGATTCCAGAAGTTTCAGAAAGGTCAAAGAAGAGAAAAATATTTCTCCTCTTATCAATGATATCATTGTGATAAGATGGGACACATTGCTAATAATTGTCATGACAGAAGGGAAGCATACAAGAATAGAAATAACAAAAGACATCATGCCCATGCAATTGAAGATGATGAGCCACCCACAAAGATGATTAAAGATAATATTGAAGACTATGTTTTGTTCTCTTCCCTCTTAGGATCTATGACACATGGAGAGGATACTTGGAGCATTGATAGTGGTGCCTCTAAGCACTTGACAAGTCAGAGAGACATTCTCTCTAGTCTTATATAAAATAACTTTCCCCATAAAGTTACACTCGGAAATGGTTACCAGTAACCTATCAAAGGAGTGGGAGAATCCACCTACAAACTTGATTCAAGGACTCCAATGAAAATGAAGGATGTATTATATGTACCAGGTTTGACAAAGAACTTATTTTCTATCTCATATTTAGATAAGAAAGGTTCAAGGGTTGCTTTCATAGATGGTGAAGTTCTTATGTCACCTAAAGGAAAAACCATAGAAGATGCAATTGTTATTGGAATAGAAGAAGGTGGTTTGTATAAGTTAAAAGGTCACTCAGATGCATCCTTAACTCACTCCACTAAGATTCCATGTGAAATTTGGCATAGAATACTAGATCACATCAACTACAAATCCTCACCATATGTAAGCAGTTACAGATCTACCAGAATTCAAGGTTGATCATGAAGGTGTGTGCAAGGGATGTGCACAAGGAAAGAACATAAAGAATCCTTTCCCGAAGAGCGACAATAAAGAAGAAGGAGTCTTGGAGCTCATCCACTCAGATGTATGTGGCCCAATTCCATCAACCTCTCTTAGTGGGTATGTATACTATGTGTCATTTATTGATGATTATTCTCGCAAGACTTGGGTTTATTTCTTGAAATCAAAAGATGAAGTGTTTGGAAAATTCAAGGAATTCAAAGCCTTGATAGAGAATCTCTCTGAAATAAAAATCAATATACTCAGGTTGGATAATGGAGGAGAATACACCTCAAAATAATTTGCAATATTTTGCAGAGATTTTGAGATTAAGAGGGAGCTCACCACTCCCTATAATCCTCAGCAAAATGTTGTAGTAGAAAGTAAGAATAGAACTATAATGGAAGCATTGAAGACAATGATCCACAATCAAGATCTTCCAATGTACTTATGGGTTGAAGTAGCAAGAACAATAGTGTATGTCCAAAACATATTATCCCATAGTGCACTTGGATTCAAATCCCCCGAAGAAATGTTCTCCAGAAAGAAGACAAAAGTAATCCATATCAAGATATTTGGTTGTCTAGAGATTGTACACATTCTGAAAGAAAGGAGAACCAAGATGGACCCTTCGAGAAAGAAGGGAATATTTGTTGGATATTGTCAGGTCTCTAAGGCATTCAGAATTTACATACTAGGTTACCATCATATTGAGATCAACGGAGATGTAACATTTGATGAAAATGCAACAATCATGAGATAAAGGATATACCATCTTGAAGAAGTATATGAAGAATAACCTGTAGCTCCCAGAGCTGCAGAACCAGTGAAGGAAGTCACAGTTACCCTTGATGATAAGATTCAAGAAGATCATGATATGATAGAATCTCAATAACCTCCCCAAATGATGATCTCTCACAAGAAAAATCCAGTTTGGTCAAGGGAACTTATTCAATATGGAGAGAAGTATGGTTCCCCAGAAGGAAGCATGAGAAAAATCAAGAAACCTAAGCCATTCTCCAGTTATATGGATTTGATGTGTGATCTCATAGAAAAGGAGCCTACTTGCTTTGAAGAATACATTCAAAAGAAAGAATGGGCATATGCCATGAAATAAGAATACCAAGCCATTATAAAGAATGATGTATGGGAAATAGTTCCCAAACCGAAGAACAAAGATGTGGTATCTTCCAAATGGTTATACAAGATAAAACATGTTGTAGATGGAAGTATTGAAAAACATAAAGCAAGGTTTGTAGCTCGTGGATTTTCTCAAAAGGAAGGAATTGATTATGAAGAGACGTTTTCTCCTGTAGCTAGATACACTTCTATCAGAACCATCATATCTATTACAGCCAAGATGAAGTGGAAGTTACACCTGATGGATGTGAAAACGGTCTTTTTAAATGGTGTTATTGAAGAAGAAGTGTATATAGAACAACCCCAAGGGTTTAAAGTTGAATATAGAAAGACTCGTGTATGTAGGTTGAAGAAGGCTCTGTATGGGTTGACGCAAGCTCTTAGAGCTTTGTATGGAAAAATTGATAATTTCCTGACGAACTTGGGCTTTACCAAAAGTAAAGTTGATTCTAACATTTGCTTCAATTTTATGAATGATGAGACAGTTATATTATTGTTGTATGTGGATAACTTATTCTTAACTGGAGAAGAAAATCTCATCACTGATTGTAAGAAGAAGCTCACTGTAGAATTTGAGATGAAATACCTAGGCCTGATGCACTATTTCTTAGGTCTTGAAGCTTGGCAGAGCCCAGAGAAGATCTTCCTTAACCAAGGGAAGTATGTAGTTGAAATACTGAAGAGGTTTGATATGTTGGAATGTAAATCCATGAACACACCCATAGAAACAAAGTTGAAGCTCATGGTTGATACTTCGTCAGAATTGGTTGATGCTACATTGTACAGACGGATCATTGGATCTTTGATGTATCTGAAGAATACCAAGCCAGATATATGTTTTGTTGTGAACACCTTGAGTCAGTATCTGGTAGAGCCCAGACGTGTTCACCTTGTTTCTACAAAACATGTGATGAGATACCTTAAGGGTACATTGGACTTTGGTCTTTGTTATACTAGAGATCTTGACTTCAGAATGATTGGTTATACTGATTCAGATTGGGTTGGAAGTGTCTCTGATAGAAAAAGAACTTCAGGATGTTGTTTTAGTCTGGGGTCAACCATGACTTCATGGAAGAGCATGAAGAAATCCAGTATTTCTCCCATCATGATAGAAGCAGAATACATTGCAGCATGTTCCACCAGCTGTGAGGTCATATGGCTTTGGAAGTTGTTGACAGGTCTATTCGATATGGAGATGGAAGCCACCATGATTCTATGTGATAACCGGATTTTCATAAAGATGACAAAAAACCTTGTGTTCCATGATAATTCAAAGCACATAGAAATATGGTATCATTGCATTCGTGATATAGTGCAAAGAGGAGTTGCAAAGCTCCAATATGTTGGCACGGATGAGCATGTTGCAGATGTGTTGACTAAGCCTCTATCTCATATAAAGTTTGAATACTTTTGAGAAAATCTTGGTATAGTCTGAAAGGACCTCCCTCGAAAGGAGGAGTGATGTTGATGATACTATGGTATCCTGACCAACAATGGGTAGCTTAATTAGGATTCTATATCCTAGGGGACTGATCATCCCTGGACAGATCTTGAAGGTCTAGTAAGGATGGTCTGCCAAAGTACATGTGCATGTATATGCCAGTTGTGGTCAATAATGGTAGTTGTGTTAGGATTTTTATAATCCTAGGGAATCTTTTTTATTCTTGGGAAGATCCCAAAGGTCTGGTAAGGATGATCTGTCAGAGTACCACGTGGTAGCTCCATTAGGATTTTATATCTTGGGGAATCTTATGATTCATGGGCAGATCCCTAGGGTTGTCAGAGTACCAAAAAATGTTGTTGTTACACCTACCTCATTATGTTGTTATATGATGATGATGATGTTATCTCAGCCTCGTGTTGATGATGTTGTTTCTCCAGCCTTGTGTTGATGTTGATGTTGTTGTTCCAGCCTCATGTTGTTGTTGATGACGTTGTTTTAGCCTTGTATTGTTGTTGATGATGTTATACTGACCTCATGCTATTAATCATGGTGTTGATGTTGTTTCCTTAGCATTATGTTAATTGATGTTGATGTATATGATGATGATTCTACTCTAGCTCCATGATGTGAAACATGATGTTATTGATGATGAGAAAAACTTCTGATGATTTATAGATATGCCAGACAATGATCCAGATGTTGATGATGTTGCTTCCCTCTCTCTCTCATGATGATGTTTAAGAATACCCTTCTTGTTAAGGGGGAGTGTTGAAATATTGTAACTGTGAAGTATATTCTAATTATAATTGAGTTGTTATTAAATAGATCAATCCCCTTTTGTGGATTGATCATGTCGGGACTTATGTATGACCAAATCCCCTATTGTGGATTGGTAAAACCATGTTTACATTATGTTAATTGAGAAGTCATCCCCTAGGCCTAATTAAAGTGGTTTTAGCCACTAGTTGAAGAAATCGGACCTACTTGATGAAAATACACAACCCTAGTGCTCCTCAGCTAGTATAAGTAAGAGAGGCTAGAGCCTCATTCACTCACTCACTCAAGTCACTCATCCAGTCCGCAAGTTTGAAGGAAATTACAATTACAATAAGGAGAAGAGAGAGGCGCATTGCTTAGTCTTGGAGACTCTCTAGTGTTTGGTATTTTAGCTTGCCATTGTATTGGAAATCTATATTAATGATTTTTTTGTTGGGTTTTCTCCCCCGTGAGGGTTTCAGAGGATAAAATGTTGTGTACCTTGTGATTGTGTTTCTCTCAGTGATCCTACTTATGCTATTATTTTCTAGTAAATTGAAAAGAACTTAATAGCAGCTCTAAATTTAGCAATACTTCCCTTGGTTAAGGAAGATCTTCTCTAGGCTCTGCCAAACTTCAAGACCTAATAAATAATGCTTCACGCCTAGGTCTTTCATTTCAAACTATGCAACAAGCTTCTTCTTGCAATCTGCGATGAGATTTTCTTCTCCTGTCAAGAATAAATCATCCACATATAGTAGCAATATAATTGGCTCATCATTCATAACCTTGAAGTATAGATTAGGATCAGCTTTACTCTTCGTAAAGCCCAAGCTTGTCAGGAATCTACCATTTCTGCCATACCAAGCTCTAGGAGATTTATTCAACCTGCGAACATGAGTCTTTCTATCTTCAAATTAAACCCTTGTGGTTGTTCTATATACATTTCTTCTTCAATAACACCATTTAAGAAAGTTATTTTCACATCCATCTGGTGTAACTTCCACTTTATTTTGGCTGCAAGAGCTATGATGGTTCTGATAGAAGTGTACCTTGTTGATACTGAGAGGGGGGTGAATCAGTATCAAGTGAAATTTAAAAACCAACTTATACTTAAACCATTCAATTATATCCAATGAGTAATGAACAATAGTATAAGAGTTACACCAATACACCACAATACACCATGCACAATATATGAGAAATAATCAATAGTTTTTGTTCAAGGGAAGTAATGACTTCCAAAGGTAGCTATATCTTCCAAATGTAAAGTGAGGGATAAACCTCCAAGAGGAAGATACAATCCTCAAATATCAAGAGAGATTTGAACTCTCTATCCTTTCCCCTTCCTTCCACCCAAGAATATATGAGAGATAATAAAACTTTACATTAAATCATCACCATCAACCAATCATCACATAGAACCTGATAATGCTTCCTGAGACTTCTTCAATTTCTGCAATTCTTCAATTCTTGGAGTACTCTGATCTTATAGATAATATTACTCAATGTATTCTCTGAAACTCCTCCAATTTTCACTCCTTGAATCCTCCCCAAAAAGAGGTTATATAAAGAATGGTAGACTTTATTCAATTTTGGTCTATTCAGGAGAGTGAACTTGCATAGAATTCCCCACGCTCAATAATTAACATCTGATTCTAAAACTTGCACACAAGAAATTGTAGTTCGTACTATTTCCAATGAAAATTGTCCCACTTCATTTGGATTCTCTATGAAGAAGTTATGATTGTTTTACCTGGAACACTTGTTTATTGACTAGCTTCGGGACTGGTCACAAACCCTATCTTCCACAGAGTGTATCTCCATAATTATAGCGAATCAAGAGCTGAAATTTTTACAAGAGGTACCTTGATATTTTTTCTCAATACCATAGCCATTTCACCATCTGAATCATTCTAGAAAAAAATTTATAGCAAAAATGGTAAGATGACCTGAAAATAACATACCTTAGAACACATCACCAAAAGACTTCATCCTCCCTTGAAATTCGGCCTTCTTTTCTTCTTATTTCCTCTGAAATTTGAATTGTATCAAATGAATGTATAATGATGTTTATTTATACCATTTGTGTCACTTCCCTTTAACATTAAGGTCGACCTAACACTTTATTATCTTGTAATTCTTTTATTTAATTATCTTCAGGGCCTACATGTACTTCCTTCTTCAATTCACTTTGTCATCTTCAAAAATTCATTTCTTTTAAACCATGAGGATCCACGTGACATGCCACATAACACCGGAAACAACATGATGTATACTATCCATCCATGGGTGTTGTATATGCATGTGCATTTTCCTTCATGTCCAAATACCTTCATCAATCTTGCGGTCCAAAACCCATGACTAGGGTTGACATCAATGACAACAACCAATCTTCTAACAATCTCCCCGTTTGTCATTGATGTCAACACTCATGCTTCCCCCATCATCATGATCCCAATTTATCTCCCCCTTTGACATCAATGGCAAAGGTTAGGGTTGCTCCCCCTGAGTTTAATGGAAAAATGTAACTCTCTTCTTTCGGGCTGCTCCCCCTAAACATGTGGCACTCAATAATACTTCATCCTTATTTTTGGTCTTTGGGACATTTTCTTCCTTAGAATCCTTTTGTGTGGCTTATGTCTTCTCTCTCTTCTTCATGTCTAGGATGTATATGTTTTTCAGTATTCTTGTTGCAGTTGCAACCAATCTTCCTGAGTTATTTTCTCTGATTTTACATTTTCGGGAATCAAACGTAAGAGTGTATCCTTGATCACACATTTTACTAACACTGAGTAGATTATGATTCAAGTCTTCAACCAA
>ML802691.1:260036-287598 GCA_009831015.1 Picea engelmannii | reverse complement strand
TTCAGGGCCTACATGTACTTCCTTCTTCAATTCACTTTGTCATCTTCAAAAATTCATTTCTCCTCAACCATGAGGATCCATGTGATGTGCCACATACCACCAGAAACAACATGATGTATACTATCCATCCATGGGTGTTGTATGTACATGTGCATTTTCCTTCATGTCCAAATACCTTCATCAATCTTGCGATCCAAAACCCATGAATAGGGTTGGCATCGATGACAACAACCAATCTTCCAACATACCTAGATAAAAGAGAAAATATTTCTTCATATTCAATACCTTCCTTTTGTTAATATTATGGTAGCTGCGGGAGGTATTTACCTCCACGTGTGAACCTGACAAGAATAGAAGACTCTGGGAAGCAAGAGAAACCCTAATGAGTTGGCTAATAACCCTAGAAGCCTTGTTGGCTCAAGAAGATCATTTATATTAGGCTATTAGCCTCCAAGAGAAGAAGTCGGCTAGAAATAATAATAATATACTAAACAGACACATATCCAGAAGGAGAAGTCAGCCCCAGCAAAACTGGCAGAACCACTATAAATACAGGGCACCAGTTCTCATTTGACAGCATCTCAGAATTGCAGTTTCCCAGTTGGTGCGCACTGCAGTTCCAGTTTGGTGCGCACATATGGAGGAGGGTTGCAGGTGCAGCAGCAGTAGCAGCAAGTTTTCAGTATTGGTTTGAATATCTCTTGGCTAGGGTTTGGACTATCTGATCAGATTTTTGTGATGCGCTATCCTTAGGGAATGATATGCTACCCTTTGTTTGGCTATCTAGCCTAGGGTTTGCTTCCGGAGGAATTCTCAGTCAAGGTTAAGGTGCTCGGAGGGAGGCTTCAGCCTATGGTTGGGTGACGAAGGTATCATCAATGGTAAAACAAGCAAACCATCTTCTATATTCTAACAGGTTATGGGCACACACCCCTTCAGTCAGCCTAAAATGTTGGAAGGAAAGATAGCCGCTAGATATTGAGCTCGTTGAGGTACTACCGCTAGGGTTACTAGCAGGAGCATTTTCCAAAAGCACTGTAGCTAGGGTTACTAGCGGAAGCAGTTGCAGAAACCCTAAACCTCTTATCGAGGCACCTTAAGGAATGAGATTGACCTAATCTTTGGATAGATCAGTGCGCCCTAGCCCAGCGCATCTCCTGGTATTCTCAGAAGGCCAAGACGTGAAGTTTGAATTTCTGGTCAAATCTAGGGTTTGACCAAGTCAAGCAAGCCAAGATGAACTCTATGAAGTTTGAGAACAAGCTAGATGGAGCCTCTAACTTCAAATCATGGAAGACAAGGATTGACCTCATCCTTGCTAAGAATAAAGTGTTAGATATTTTGAAAGGAAAGATCATGAAGCCATAATTTAAAGAAGGAGAAGAGAAGGAACCGCATAACGTTGCAGCTATGGAGAAGTTCAAATATGTTGACATCAATGCCATGAGTATCATAGTGTATTCCATAAAATACGACTTGATACCCTACATCTCCCATATTGACTCATCGAAGAAGATGTACAATGCCCTAACAAATATCTTCTCAGTCAGAAACATTGGACAAGTTATGAGTCTGAAGAATGAGTTATGTGACATATAGATGAATGATGACGATAGCATAACATCATACTTTGTAAGGATCTCCCAGTTAAGAGATCAACTACAAGCTATTGAAGAAATCACTTCAAAGAAGGAATTGGTGAACATAGTACTCAATGGTCTTCCCAAGACATGGGATGCATTTGCTACAAGCATGAACACAAGGAAGGAGTACCTGACATTTGAAGAACTTTGGACTTGTTGTGTTCAAGAAGAATCAAGGATCAATGCAAAAGAGAAACCTAAAAAGAAGTACGATAATCAAGCCTTCACAGCAAGTTTCAAGAACTCCAGGAACAAAAGGAAGTTTGGTTCAAGGAGGAAGCCAAATCAAGAGAAAGACATTTTAGAAATACAATGCTTCAACTTTCAAAAGTACAGTCACTATAGGAATCAGTGTCCCAAGCTAAATAAAAGGAAGGAGAAACACAAAGCATTGATTGTCGAATAAAAGGAACCTACAAAGAAGACTAAGCAGGATGGAAGAGACTTCTTCTTCTAAAAGGTAACAACACTCTTCTTATTCCTTGTACATTTCTTGTTTGCATCGTCTCTGTACATATCTTGTATATCTATCTCTTGGAAGATAATGTGTTCCAAGAAGAACTATAGCTATGGAAGAACAAACAATATGAAAAGAGTTATCATTAGATATTACACATGAAAGAATGAAATATATCATGTGAAAGCTATTACAAGATAAGCCGAAATCAGAATCAATCTTGAAGAGACTTAGAAGTCAGACATCAAGAGAAATTGGAGAAAGACTTATGATGACAACTAAGACAGAAGCATGGACTCTGTTAGACAGAGAGAGCCAATTATATATTGCATAAGACAATAAGGATGCAGATGGAAGTATGGACTCTATCAGACGAAGGGAGCCGATTATATGCACTCTTACATGAAGCAAGGATTAGGAGGGAGCTAATCCTATGATCCATTGAAGATGATGAAATGTATATATCCATGGTAGCAGCCATGAAAAATAGTACGTGTTCATCTCAACCGCAGAAGAAGACCTCTTCAAAGAAAAGCCTTAAAGTATTCCTGGTTGTCCATCTAGATCCGTGATCCTATGATGAAAGGAAGAAGTGGAATCTCTAGAACATGGAATCTCCATGAATCCAAGAGATAATGAAAAACATGAATAAGAACATGAAGATTCCAAGAAAGAAAGAAAATCCATAACAACCAGTCATTACATCAATAATCACAAGATTGCCAAGCCTGATATGAAAGCAATCAAATAGAAGAACTGAAAGTTGTGATGAAGAACAGTGTATGGAAGACTTATGAATGAAAGCATTGCAAGATCCAAAACCAGAGGTTCTCTCAGATGGAGGGAGAAGACTATGATGATTGATTGTTCCAGTACACCAGACCTATCTCTATATAAGTCATTATATCATCCTCAACATCCATGAGTTGGATTTCTACATCAGATAAATGCAAAGAATGTTCTCCAGAGAAATTGAATAAAGAGTGTATGAAGAGCAATCTCAAGACTTTGAGGCATACCAGAAAGAGACTCTTGTATGCAGATAAGAAGAAGACAACTTGGTGGAGAACCTCCAGTGCACAGCAGAAGTGTGGTGAAGATTTCCTATAACATCAACATGACTACTCAAAAGATCAAATCTCGTGATAACAGAAGAAGTGCCACATGGATATGTTCCAGTTCTCCAACTATGATATACTCTATTGTTCAGATCTACATAAATCCTTCACAAGTGTTCCAGACTAAAGTACAAGCATTACATCATCCATGATAAAGTCCAGAAAGGAGAAAATGATTTCTCCAATACATATCTCCACAGATGAGCAGATAAGCAGACATTTTGGTAAAAGCTTCTATCCAAGATGAAAGAGTTTGCATACTCAAGCTAGAGCTCGTGGAAACAACTTCCTTATTATTAAGGAAGAAAGGACTCTCCAAGTTAGGAGAGAGCACTGAAAATATTATTTATCTTTGTAATTGAAAAATAGTCCAGATTGGACAAATGCTTTCTTGTTCGGAAAGTGGATTGAGATTTCTGACGGACAGTGACTTCCCATTGTAGTTAACATGGGAGGCAGACTGATTGTTGATGTATCATAGACAATGACTTCCCATTGTGGTTAACATGGGGAGTGGTCTAGGACAGTCATTCTTCTTGGCAGTCACTCGGAGTAGTGGTCAAGTAGAATGGTCTGCCTCGCTGGGCAGTCATTCTTTCGAAGTTCACAGTTGTGAGCAGTTTCGAAGAATGGTCCATTTTGGAGGTTGATGCTAGATAGACATTCCTAAGGGCAGACTCATTCTCTCCAGGTTACACTTTGTTTAGTGTCGGAGGAATGGCCCAGGGTGGGGAATGGTTCAAATAGTTATTCCTTAGGGCAGACTCATTCTCTCTAGGTTACACTTTGTTTAGTGTCGGAGGAATGGCCCAGGGTGGGGAATAGTCCAGGCTCAGCAATCAAGGACATTCATTCCTTAGGGTTTATACATTCTCTCCAGGGCACACTTTTGATTAGTGTAGGAGGAATGGCCCAGGGTGGGGAATGGTAGGGACAATTATTCCTTAGGGTTATACATTTTCTTTAGGGTGCACTTTGATAAGTGTAGGAGGAGTGGCCCAGGGTGGGGAATATTCCAGGCTCAGCAATCAGGGACAGTCATTCCTTATAGTTTATACATTCTCTCCAGGGTGCACTTTAATTAGTGTAGGAGGAATGGCCTAGGGTGGGGAATGGTCCAAACATTTCTTAGGGTTTATATATTTTGTCCAGGGTGCACTTTGATTAGTGTAGGAAGAATGGCCCAAGGTGAGAAATGGTCCATGCTCAGAAATCAGAGACAATCCTTCTTTCTTGTTTGTGAAGAATAGGGAAAATAACCCATTACTGATGAGGGCAGATATTCTTCCAGATCTCACAAACGTGAGTGAAATATTGGCCTAGATGATTCAGTTTATCCTTAACAATATTTTTTTGTGCAGGATGGCATCAGATGATTGTGAATATGTTTCACCATTTTGAGGCAGATATTCTTTTAGAGCTCACAGATTTGAGTGAAAGATTGGCCCAAATAATTAAGTATACATCATAACATTGTTTCTATGCAGATTGTTATCAAATGTTTGTTATGAAGACTGTATAACAGTAGATGAGGACTATTGTGGTGAATATGTTTCACTGTTTGCAACCATACGTTGTTGATCAAGTACTTGTGTGTTACTTGATGTGGTAGTGAACCACTGGATTGTAGTTATGTACTACTATGAATAGACACAGTTGTGCTCTATCCTTGTTCTAATTGCCTTGAAGACTATCAGCAGTTTATTGGAGATAATGATCATTCAGATGGATGATGAACAGAGATTTTCCAGACGGAAAACAGTTCAAAACTTTTACTCCTCTTGTATCACTCTATGGTGAGAGTGACTTATCCAGCATCATATCTAATTACTCATATGAAGTATGGTTTCGAGAGTTAATGCAGCTGATGGTGATGGTGATGCTCATAATCTAGTCATGAAATAGTCTAGATGACTATATTGATGCTACCAGGTAAATGGTATGTTTTTGTGCTCAAGTCCATTACCTGTAAATACCTCTCTAGATAGGAGGGAGTGTTAATATTATGGTAGCTACGGGAGGTATTTACCTCCACATGTGAACCTGACGAGAATAGAAGACTCTGGGAAGCAAGAGAAACCCTAATGAGTTGGCTAATAACCCTAGAAGCCTTGTCGGCTCAAGAAGATAATTTATATTAGGATATTAGCCTCCAAGAGAAGAAGTCGGCTAGAAATAATAATAATATATTGAACAAACACATATTCAGAAGGAGAAGTCGGCCCCATCAAAACTGGCAGAACCACTATAAATACAGGGCGCCAGTTCTCATTTGACAACATCTCAGAATTGCAGTTTCCCAGTTGGTGCGCACTGCAGTTCCAGTTTGGTGCGCACATGTGGAGGAGGGTTGCAGGTGCAGCTGCAGCTGCAGCAAGTTTTCAGTATTGGGTTGAATATCTCTTGGCTAGGGTTTGGACTATCTGATCAGCTTTTTGTGATGCGTTATCCTTAGGGAATGATGTGCTACCCTTTGTTTGGCTATCTAGCCTAGGGTTTGCTTCCGGAGGAATTCTCAGTCAAGGTTAAGGTGCTCGGAGGGAGGCTTCGGCCTATGGTTGGGTGACGAAGGTATCGTCAATGGTAAAACGAGCACACCATCTTCTATATTCTAACACCTTTTGAGAAAATCCACAAGCCACAAATATTTCCTTATGTTTTTCAATGCTTTTGTCTGTTACATGTTTTATTTTGTATATCCACGTGGAAGATACCACATATTTGTTCTTTGGTCTAGGAACTACTTCCCATACATAATTCTTCGTAATCGAATGGTATTATTCTATCATGGCATCCATTAATTCTTTCTTCTTAATGGCTTCTTCAAAGCAAGTAGATTCCTTCTCTACAAGATCACACATCAAGGCCATATAGCTGGAGAATGGCCCAGGCTTCTTGCTTTGTCTCGTGGTTCCTTTTGGGGCACCATACTTCTCTGCATATTGAATAATTTCTTTCACCCAAGTTGGATTTCTCTTGTGATATATTGTCATATCAGGAGGTTCTTGAGATTCTATCATATCATGATCTTTTGGAATCTCATCACCAGGGGTAAATGTAACTTCCTTCACCGGTTTTGCAACTCTGGGAGCTACAGGTTATTCTTCATATACTTCTTCAAGATGGAATTTTCTTGATATTTTGAGTGTTGCATCTTCATCAAAGGTTACATCTCTATTGATATCAATACAATGGTAACATGTTATGTAAATTCTGAAGGCCTTAGAGACCTCACGGTATCCAACAAATATTCCCTTCTTTCCTAAAGGATCTAACTCAGTTCTCTTTTCATTTGGAATGTTTACAAATACTGGACAACCAAATATTTTGAGATGGCTTACTTCTGGCTTCTTTCTGGTGAACATTTCTTCGGGATTTTTGAATCCAAGTGCACTATGGGATAATCTTTTTTGGACATATATTGTTGTTCTTGTTTCTTCATCCCATAAGTACATTGGAAGATCTTGAACGTGAATTATAGTCTTTATTTATTCCATAATCGTTCTATTATTTCTTTATGCTACACCATTTTTATGAGGATTATAGGGAGCGGTGAGCTCCCTCTTAATCTCGACAACTCTGCAAAAGCTTCCAAATTCATTTGAATTTTACTCTCCTCCATTGTCTGACTTGAGTATCTCGATTTTCCTTTCGGAGAGGTTTTCTACCAAGGCTTTGAATTCCTTGAATTTTTCAAGTACTTCATCTTTTGACTTCAAGAAATAAACACAAGTATTATGAGAGTAATCATCAATAAAAGATACATAGTATACATACCCTCTTAGAGAGGTTGATGGCATTGGACCGCATACATATGAGTGGACAATTTTCAGAATTTTTTATGCTTTAAGGTCGCTCTTTGGAAAAGGATTCTTTATGTTATTTCCTTGTGCACATCCCTTGCATACGCCTTCATGATCAACCCTTAGTTTTGGTAAACCTGTAACTACCTTGCTTACATATGGTAAGGCTTTGTAGTTGATGTGAGATAGTCTTTTATGCAAAAGTTCACAAGGACTTTCAGTAGAGTGAGTAAAGGCTACATCTGAGTGACCCTTTAACTTGTACAAACCACCTTATTCTATTCCAATAACAAATGCAACTTCTATAGTCTTTCCTTTATACCACATAATAACTTTACCATCTATGAATGCAACCCTAAAATCTTTCTTATATAGGGCTGAAACAGAAAGTATGTTATTTTTCAAACCTGGTACATAGAGTACATCCTTCATTCTCATCGGAGTTCCTGAATCAAGTTTGTAGGTGGATTTTCCCATTCCTTTGATAGGGTACTTATAATCATCTCCAAGTGAAATTTTTTGGGGGGATTCCTTTTCTATAAGGTTGGAGAAAGTGTTCTTATGACCTATCATGTGATTAGAGGCACCACTATCTATGAGCCAAGTATCCTCTCCAGGTGTCACAGATCCCAAGAGAGAGGAAAATAAAACATATTCTTTAATCTCTTATTTAGCTAACTTGTTGGGTGGCTCATCATCTTTGATTGCATGGGCATGATGTATTTTTTTTTTCTCCTCTTGTCATCTTCCCTTCTGGCAGGACAATTCTTAGCAATGTGTCCTATCTTATCACAATGATAAAATTGGTAGGAGGATAAATCTTTTCCCTTTCTTTGACCCTTATGATATTTCTGGAATCTCTTTAGAGAGTGAGACTCTTTATGAAAGTGGGTCTCCTTTTGAAAATGAGACTTTCCATTTCCACCCTTAGAATGAGAAGCTAGGGCTTGATCTTTATCTATTAATGGGAGCGATTCTCGATTGGCCACTCTTGCTTATTCTTGAACACATTCTTCCCATAAACTGTCAAATTGGAGTTTCTCTTTTCTTGCACAAATAGTTTTGATGAAGGCAGCATAAGGTCTTGTGAGACCATTAAGAGTTGTCATCACGATTTCATATTCATCTAATTTGTCTCCAAATGCCTCTAATTGTTCCTTGAATTCAGAAACCCTAGAGAAATAGTCTTGAATTGTTTCTCATTTTTGCATTTGTGTATTCTTGAGTTAGGTTCTCAAGTTGATCTTTCGGTTGATTTTCTTTCCTTCATACATTCTGGTTAGAGAATCAAACATATATTTTGGAGTATTCTTAGAAGACACTTCAGGGATCAAGTGGTATTTAATGGAATCTACAATTATTCCTTTAGCCTTAATCATATCCTTCTTGTACTTCTCTTTGGTTGCATTTTCTTTGGGTTTCGATACATTTTCTTTTATGAATATTGCAAAGTCAGGCACAAAAATTTTCCACACCTTCTAGTTTGTCAACAAGCTTGGTGCTTCCAGACATCTTGACCTGGAGCTAAGAAAATGACCAGAAAATGAAAGTGCCCAAAAAATTAAATTTAGCTTACCAGGAGATGTGTTGGAATGAGGCGAGTTTGTTGGAGCTGATTGTTTCATAACATTCCAAGTTCTACCCCTTGAAAATTGACCTGTGCAATTTTGAACTGGTACTGGTTCTGGTTTCTTGGTTTTTTGGTACCAGTCAAAACTAGGGTTGAATTTTTAGAGAATCTAGCCACTGAAAAAGTTCGCTCAAGCTGCGAAAAGATGCGCTAGAGCAGGGTGCACTTTCCAAGGTGATTTTTGGTCAAAAATTCCTCTTTAGTAAAAAATCCCTAATTTTCTTGTTCGACAACAGTGACATATAGATACCCAGTGAAAGATGCTCTATTCAGTCAAGCTCTGAAACCATGTTAATTTTTTTACTGTTGCTATTAGGTTATTTCCAAATTACATGAGCATTCAAAGCAATTCCAAAAACAATAGTATAAATAGGATCATTGAAAGAAACACAATCATAAGGTACGCAACAATTTATCCTCAAAAACCCTCATGGGGGAGAACTCAGAAAACCCAGCAAAAACTTCCTCAATAATAGATTTCCAATACAATGCCAAGACTAAGACCAAAACATCAAAGATAGACCAAGACTAAGCATGTGGCTCTCTTCACCTTCCTCCAAAAACTGCAACTGCCTTCAAGATATGTGCACTAGATGAGTGAGTGAGTGTGTGTAAATGAGAGACCAACCTCACATATAAATACAAGTGTGAGATGGCACTAGGGTTGTGTCTCTTCACTTGGTTGAGCCGCATTCTCCTAGAAGTGGCTAAAACCACTTTATAATTACTAGGGGTTGACTTTACAAATACCACTATATAAATACAGTTTGACTAATCCACAAAAAAGTATTTGATATTATACAATACCCGAATTGATCAATCTACAAAAGGGGATTTGATCTATTAAATAATAACTCAAATATAATTAGAATATTTTTCGAAGTTACAATATTTCAACATATGATAGGTGTCCTTTACATAGAAGATAAGTGTCATTATATTAACAAACTAAGATAAACTAATTTCTAAAAATATTTGAATTGGGAAAACACTAAAAATATAGAACTTTAGGATTATGAGGCTAACAACAAGTGGATCCTAGGGATCGAGTTCTTTATCATGGATGGATTCTATATAATGAGGGAAAGAAGGAGAAAATGGTATCATATTTGTGTTTGGGCTATTTGAGGACAAGGGTTAGAAGAGATGTAATAGTAGTGGATTGAGGGCTTGGGGGCTCTCAGCCATGATGATTGAGGAGTTGTTTGGGAGGAGAGTCATCCCCCACACTTAGTTATGGCATGTGGAATCTGTTGATACTAAGAGGTGGGTGAATCAATATCAAGTACAATTTTAAAAACGTTTTCAACTTATACTTAAACCATTCAATTATATCCAATGAGAAATGAAAAATAGTATAAGAGTTACACCAATACACCACAACACACCATGCACAATATATGAGAAATAATCAATAGTTATTGTTCAAGGGAAGTAATGACTTCCAAAGGTAGCTCCAACTTCCAAATATAAACGGAGGGATAAACCTCCAAAAGGAAGATACATTCCTCCAATATCAATAGAGGGTTGACCTCTCCATCCTTTCCCCTTCCTTCCACCCAATAATATATGAGAGATAATAAAACTTTACATTAAATCATCACCATCAACCAACCATCACATAGAACCTGATAATGCTTCTTGAGACTTCTTCAACTTCTGCAATTATTCAATTCTTGGAATACTCTGATCCTATAGATAATATTACTCAATGTATTCTCTGAAACTCCTCCAAGTTCACTCCTTGAATCCTCCCCAAAAATAAGTTATAGAGAGGATGGTAGACCTTATTCAATTATGGTTTATTCAGGAGAGCTAACTTGTACAGAATTCCTTGCGCTCAATATTTAACATCAGACTCTGAAACTTGCACACAAGAAACTACAACCCATACTTTTTCCAATGAAATTGGTCTCACTTCATTTGGATTCTCTATGAAGAATTTATGATTGTTTTACCCGGAATACTTGTTTATGACTAGCTTCAAGACTAGTCAAAAACTCTATCTTCCACAGAGTGTATCTCCAAAATTATAGCGAATAAAGAGCTAAAATTTTTACAACATGTACCTAGATATGTCTTCTCAATATTATATCAATTTCACCATCTGAATCATTCTAGAAAAAAAATTATAGCGAAAATGGTAAGATGACCTGTAAATAACATACCTTAGAACACATCACCAAAAGACTTCATCCTCCCTTGAAATTCGGCCTTCTTTACTTCAGATTTCCTCTGAAATTCGACTTGTGTGTATAAAATGAATGTATAATGATAAGTATTTATAACCTATATGCCACTTCCTTTTAACATTAGGGCCGACCTGACACTTTCTTATTTTGTAATTCTTTTCTTTAATTATCTTCAGGGTCGACCTGTACTTCCTTCTTCAATTCACTTTGTCATCTTAAAAAATTCATTTCTCCTCAACCATGAGGATCCATGTGACATGACACCTACCACTGGAAACAACATGATGTATACTATTCATCCATGGGAGTTGTGTTTTCATGTGCATTGTCCTTCATGTCCAAATACCTTCATCAATCTTGCGGTCCAAAACCAATGACTAGGGTTGACATCAATGACAACAACCAATCTTCCAACAATCTCCCCCTTTTTCATTGATGGAAACACTCATGATCCCCCTATCATCATGATCCCAAATTTTCTCCCCCTTTGACATCAATGGAAAAGGGTAGGGTTACTCCCCCTGAGTTTAATGGAAAAAGGTAACTCTCTTCTTTGGGGTTGCTCCCCCTGAACATATATCACTTAATAGCACTTCACTTTTTTGGTCTCTTTCTTCCTTGGAGATTTTTCATGAATTTTGGATGTATATGTTACTTGGTATTTTTTTTGCAGTTGCAACCAATCTTCCTGAACCTTCTTCTTTGATTTTTCATCTTTGTGAGTCAAATGTGAGAGTATATCCTTGATCACACATTTTACCAACACTGAGTAGACTATGCTTCAAGTATTCAACCAATAGGACATTCTTTGCTTTTACATTTTTACTTCCAAGATCTACTACACCTTTTCCAATTATTTTGGCAGATGAGTCATCTCCAAATGCAACATTGCCACCCTTTCTCTTCAAGCTGATGAATTTGTCTTGATCCCCGGTCATGTGTGAAGAACATCCATTGTCTATGTACCATTCATCTTCTTCTTTACATTCTTCAATGGTCAACATTATTCGACAATATTCATTGTTTGGAATCTCTTTCCTTCTCGATATTGTGGTTGGAATAGGGACATCTTCATTCATATATCTACAATCTCGTGCTTTGTGACCAAGATAATTACATTTGTAGCATACAATATTTTTTTCCATCAATGGGGAAAATTAATTATAACTTATGTTGACAAATCCACGATTATTTACATATCATCTATTTACACCATTCATGTTTCTTGCATAGTTGTTCCTTTCATTGATTATGAAATTAATTGCCTTATGTCCAAAATTTTTGCAAGCATAACAATGGCCAAGAAAGAAATTTTGATACCTGGAAGTAAGTGACCATCTTTGTGATGTAGTCCATATGGGTTCATGATCTACTCTTCTATAGTTTCCTTCATATTGATTGAAGCTTCTTTGATTCCTGAAGGTAGGAGGTCTTCTTGGATATTCATCTCTTTTGTAATCATTCCTTCTTTCCGGTATCCTGGTCCACTTCTCATCAACTGTCTGTGTAGCTATTTCTTCAACCTTCTTGTTGGTATTTGCATATTCTTTGTATGAAGTTTCACCAGTGCATCCAAGATCTGTTAAGTATTATGGCACTTGAGAGTTTCTTGAGCTCTTCCTCAATGAGACAACTTCTTGTTCAAGTTTCTCGCAATCTTCTTCTTTCTTCATCATTTGGACATTCTTTACTTCTCTTATTCTTCTTGCTTCTTCGAGTAGAGTTTTCAAGGAAATGGTTTGTTCTCTTAGTTTCTCAAAGTCTTCTAATTGTTTCTTCAAGCTTACAACTATCTTTTCACAACTACCCAATTCACTTCTTAGTTTTCTATGTGTGTCTTTGAGCTTGTTATTTTCAATCTGAACATGCTTCAATTTTTTAAGATTCTCATCTTCTTGTTGAATCATTTATGCTTCATGATTTTATTCTTCTTCATTGGAATTTTCTTCTTCAATGTCATCTCTTTCGATCCTTGGATGAGGAAATTCAAATTCAACATGTCCTACTCCTTCACAATTAAAGCAAAAGAACTGACCTCTATTTGCTTCTTTGAAATCTGAGATGTTGTAATTTGATTCTGATTCTTCTTCTTCTTCTTCTTCTTCTTCTTCTTCCCTTGCATAAAGATCTTGTAGATTGTCCCAAATCTCTTTTGCTGATGCACATGATCTCAGCTTGGATTTCACTGAATCTATCAATCCATCCAGGATGGTATCTATTGCCAATTTGTTGTTCCTTTTTGCTTCCTTCTAAGATGCAGTCATTGGTTTCTTCAAAGAATTGTATCCTGAAGAAAATGAGAACCAAACATATTCCCCAAGAGATTTCAAGTAAGTTTCCATTCTATTAATCCAGTATTCAAAATTTCTTCCATCAAATGGTGGAATCCCATTTGGAATGTTGTCTTCCATTTCTGCTTAAGATCTTCCTTCCAGTGATTAAACTATACTGAAGGTAACCCACTCTGATACCAATTCTTGATACTGAGAGGGGGGTGAATCAGTATCAAGTACAATTTTTAAAAAATATCAACTTATACTTAAACCATTCAATTATATCCAATGAGAAATGAACAATAGTATAAGAGTTACACCAATACACCACAATACACCATGCACAATATATGAGAAATAATCAATAGTTATTGTTCAAGTGAAGTAATGACTTCCAAAGGTAGCTCGAGCTTCCAAATATAAAAGGAGGGATAAACCTCCAAAAGGAAGATACAATCCTCCAATATCAAGAGAGGGTTTACCTATCCGTCCTTGCCCCTTCCTTCCACCCAAGAATATATGAGAGATAATAAAACTTTACATTAAACCATCACCATCAACCAACCATCACATAGAACCTGACAATGCTTCCTGAGACTTCTTCAACTTCTGAAAATCTTCAATTATTGGAATACAATATTACTCAATGTATTCTCTGAAACTCCTCCAACTTTCACTCCTTAAATCCTCCCCAAAAATAAGTTATAGAGAGAATAGTAGACCTTATCCAATTATGGTTTATTCAGGAGAGTGAAATTGTACAGAATTCCCCGCGCTCAATATTTAACATCAGAATCTGAAACTCACACACAAGAAACTAATATTTCTAATGAAATTGGTCTCACTTCATTTGGATTCTCTATGAATAAGTTATGATTGTTTTACCCGAAACACTTGTTTATGACTAGCTTCAGGACTAGTCAAAAACCCTATCTTCCACAAAGTGTATCTACAAAATTATAGCGAATAAAGAGATGATTTTTTTACCATGGGTGCCTATATATGTATTCTTAATACCATATCAATTTCATCATCTGAATATTTCTATAAAAAAAATTATAGCGAAAATGGTAAGATGACCTGTAAATAACATACCTTAGAACACATCACCAAAAGACTTCATCCTCCCTTGAAATCCGCCATTCTTTACTTCAGATTTCCTCTAAAATTTGACTTGTGTGTATAAAATGAATGTATAATGATATGTATTTATACCATATATGTTACTTCCTTTTAACATTAGGGTCGACCTGACACTTTCTTATTTTGTAATTATTTTCTTTAATTATCTTCAGGGCCGACCTGTACTTCCTTCTTCAATTCACTTTTTCATCTTAAAAAATTCATTTCTCTTCACCCATGAGGATCCACGTGACGTTCCACCTACCACTGGAAACAACATGATGTATATTATCCATCCATGGGTGTTGTGTCTTCATGTGCACTGTCCTTCATGTCCAAATACCTTCATCAATCTTGTGGTCCAAAACCAATGACTAGGGTTGACATCAATGACAACAACCAATCTTCCAATAGAATCAAGGATTGGAATTCCACAAGTAGGATGATTCCTTCAGCCTTCATGTAAGTCACTCACCACATGCTCATTCTTATGAATTCTATAATCATAAGTCATGTATCTTTAATTTAATAAGTGAATGTGGTTGTAAATGGTGGTGTTTAGCTTTGGATTTAGATTTATTTGAATTTGGGTCCTGACAAATATGTACCTTGCCTCATCAAATAGTATTTGAGAGATAGATTGAGTGGTTATTTTAGGTCCATAGTGACTTATCAAAAACTCAAAGTATCAATCACTAGTATTAGTTCACTTGGATTTATTCAACGATGGTTTTAGTGATTTTATTTCAAATTGGTTAGGCCTTGCTCATCTAGTTTGGATTAGTGGGTATTGTTGATTAAGGTTGGTTGTCATTGATGTCAACCCTTGAAGAAATCCTGGTAGAACAAAGGTTTCGGTAATGGACCCAATTTTGTTTGATGTAAATATGACTCATTATTTTCTTTTCATGGTTGATAATAAGTACAAATGGATGAACTCCAAAGTGGTCCCCTTATGGTGAAAGCCCTCACGGGAAGACGCTTTTTGGATTGAGTTATCCTAGAAGTATGGTTAGATAACCCATGCTTATTTGTGGAATAATGAGATTAAGGTCAGTGATTTTTTCAGTGAAAATATCATATATGTATATTTCTTGTCATGCCATTTTTGGTGGTATGTGGAACGTCACATAACTCCTCATGGTTAGAGAGTTATGGCCATGAGAAGTTGGAGAACCCAAGTTTGGGTAATGGACCCAATTTTGTTTGATGGATAATGGTATGAATTTTGATATGTTTTCAGGTAATACTATTCTATATGGATAGTACATTTCATTCCATTTCTAGTGGTATGTGGAACGTCACATAACTCTTCACGGTTTGAGAGTTATGGACTTACGAAGTTGGAGGACCCTCATATGTCATCTAGAAGCCCCAAAAGGTCAAAGTAGTCAAAGTGGTTTAAGAGATTTTAGAAGGTAAATAATAAAGTGAAGTGATGAGTGTACTATAATTCAAATTGAATACAAAATAAATTATTTAAATAATAAATTTAATGGAGAATTTAGAAGTGGGTTAACCCTAAAATAAGGAAAGTGGGCAAAGTGACCTAGAAGATGTTTTTAAGGAAGCTACTTGGAGAGTATAAATAAGAGGCAAGGCTCTCTCATTTAAGATCACACTTGAGCATATTGAATATATATAGGTTTTTGAGGTAACAAAAGGATATATAAGCTGAATTTCAAAGGGAAGGTGAAGAAAAGAAGGTCAGAATTCAAGGGAGGATAAATTCTTTTGATGATGCTTTCTAAGGTATGTTATTACAGGTCATCTCACCATTTTCGCAATAACTTTTTTTATAGAATGATTCAAATCGTGAAATTTATATACCATTGAGGAAACATATCCAAGTATCTGTGGTAAAATATTCATCTTGTGGTTCCTTGTATTTTTGGATTTACACTCCGTGGAAAATAGGATTTGTGGCTAGTCCTGAAACTAGTCTAAAATAGGTGTTTCGGGTAAAAACGAAATAACTTCTTCATAACAGATCCAAATTCAGTAAGACCAAATGTGTTCATTAGAGTACTAAATTTAGTATTCTTTGTAATAGTTTCATATCGATTCAACAAATATTCTATGTGGGGCATGCTCTACAAGGTCGCTCTCTAGAATAAGCCAAAATTCAACAAGGTATGTCATTTTTGCTATAAATCATTTTCTGAGAGGTTCCAAGTAGTGAAACCTAGAGGAATTTCATAAAACACACTGAATAACATTTTGTATCAGTTTCAAATATTTATTCATTACAGGTATAAAGTTATGATTATTCCAAGTTAGGGTTGTTGACTAATCCAAAACTAGTCATGTGAGACTAAAGAAAAGTTTGATGAAAATGCTAGTCTCTTGTTGTTAAAGTTAAGAAGGTTTGCAGGTATGTGATCATATACACCGGGTCTATTATAGAGTTACAAATCATATTTGTATGATGAAATTGATGAGGGATTTTGGTTAAGGTACATGTTGGGTACATGGTTGAGACAAGTAGTTGATGAGTTGGCACATACATGAGGTGTATAGTTGATGATGTTGGTACATATTGATGAGTCGTAGTTGATGAGTAGTTGAAACATGATTGGTACATACTTGGTACATGGTTAGATGCACTTGTTTATGGTACATGTTGATTACGGGTTGTTTTGTATAGGTTGGTGCATGGTTGATGCACTTGTTTATGGTACAGGTTGATTACAGGTTGAGGTACAAGTTGATGCATGGTTTAGGTTTATTGGTACTAGTTTACAACAGTATATCTCGTAGTGATAGTGTGATAGTGGTTCCATCATTCTACTTCTACATTAGGGAAGTTGGAAGGTCCAAGGATAGGTGGTTGTATCCACCTTTCGATTGTAGCTGGAGAACATAGGGGGTTGTAGCCTCCTTCTGGTTGTAACCAGAGAATTGGGGAGTTGGAGCTTCCCTCAAGTTGTAGCCTTAGAAACTAGGGGTTTGGAGCCTCCTTCCAGTTTCAATTGGAAAACAAAGGAAGTTGGTGCTTACAATGAATGTAATTCTTCAAGACATATAAGAAAAAGCATTATGTGGTTTTCTCCCGCTTTGGTTTTCCACGTAAAACATTGGTGTACTGTGTATGTGTATGATTGTTCATTTGTTCATTGCTCATTATTGGATGATAATTCTGCACTGATATAACACTTGGATTATTTGGTTAAAAAGGATTATAATTGCTCTATTATTGATTCACCCCCCCTCTTAGTAATCCAACACATATAGTATATTTTTAGTTTGACAATATTACATGGCCTAATATCACCCACAAGGAATGTTCATGGTATCCATTAAGGCCATAGTGCCCAATAGGATCTTGTTGGCTTATAATCGAATTCGATCTGACCTTGTTCAGATTGCTCCTACATCCCAATATTTTTGCCTTAAGGGAGGCCATTCCTAGATTAATTTTCAGTTTTAAAATGACCCCATCTGAACATAGTACATATCCAATTTGAATAGGTCATATTTTTTCATATGTAAGCATATTTTATGAAAAATCCAACATTAACCCATTTCACTAGTTAGTAGGTGGGCTCCACATGAACTAGGCCTTACACATTATATAAAAGCAATTTCATTGTCTTTTCCAAAAATCCAATGGATTTACATTGTATTTCTCATTAAATAATTCCAACAAGCCCTAATTTCCCTAATTTCAAGTTTGTGTGCCTAGTTTATGATGGGTGCACATTGAGTGTCTCTTGAGGGACAAAATTTGACATTTATGACTTCCTAAACATATTATGTTCTAAATCAAAACCAAAGAGAAAATTAGGCGTGGTGATTATGTAGGGTTGTCCAAGAAATTTTCCATGATATATCATATGCTTGGTTTTGATCCCTAGTTGTTGAGAATAATCTTTTGCAAGTTTAGGACTAGTTTCAAGGAAACAATTTAGTGGTAGACATTCACAATTTGAAAGTGTTCTTGTTGGATACTAGAAAATAAAGTTAGAGATTCTAGTCTATATCTTACCTCAATAGATTTCCAATGATATCATTCGTCCCATTCTAATATCAGATTACGCACTTAGATATGTCACGAACCAGATTCGAGGGAGTGATCTTGGTAGCCCATCTAGTAAGATTTCTAGATAGATAAATTAGTAGGTGCGAGCATCAAATAAAATTTCTAACTTGAATTCATTGAGTAATGTTTGATATGTTTCAAATAATACTTCATTTTCCTTATTTTGAATCCATATGATTGAATGGAAACTGTTAAGCCCTAAAGTTGCACTTGACTGTGAGAGGGCAAGTTAGGGCATCATCAGGTTATTGCAAAAATATTTTAAGGGTTTTATGAATTGGTTTTTTAAAGGATGGTTGAAATTTGGTTCAAGGTTTCAAGGTAAACATGAATTTCATAATAAAGCCAAGAGATATCCCATTGATTTGTTAAAGGGTAGCCACATGAGTAGATCAGATAAATAAGGAAAATAAAGAGAGGAAATATGGAAGTCTTCAATTTGTTAACCCCATGTGGATTTCTTATCTCAAAATGTAATTTAGAAACAAGAACATGTGCTTGAAAATCAAATCTTGATAATAACAATAACAACAAAATCTTTACTGTATTAATTAAGACCAAGAAAAAAATGCATTACAATTGAAAAATGATCTCAAGCAAGAAAAGAAAAAGAACATGAAATAAGAGAAAGTATGACCATGAACATGTATTTGCCATTAAGTATCAATATAGAATAAATCTGTCTTACAAAGAGTTCAAAACAGGTCCCTGAGTGTCCAACTTTTCGACCCTCATACAGTCTTTCATCTGTATATTTAACTATAAAGAAAATGACAACAGATCATATTTTCTAGTGTTTTGTTAGTAACAGGATCTGGTCAATTCCTATCTTCTAGGAGGATCAGCTCAAAAATGAGCACTTACATTGCCAAAATAGCAAATAGCTCAACAGCTTAACCCAAAAACACTTTTACAGCAACTTATCAAATCCCACAAAATTTGGAATTTATCTTAACTGAGCCTTTTCTTTATTTAATTGCTTCACCATTTTCTGGAGCTCTTTAATATTTTCTTTATCACTTCTAACCTTGACTTTAAACTCTGGGAATTCTTCTGCAGGTGCAGGTTTGTTCAGGTCTATAGCATCCTAAGGTTTTCTCAGTTTGATCTGGTATCTAGAGGATAATTCTGAGCTATGATCATCATCAAAACTATCTAAGTCCCTGACCTCTGGAAGATATGGAATCTGATCTGGATCTGCAGAATGATAGTCTTTGTCATCAGAAATTCCACCTGCACCTTTAAACATTGCTTCAGATTTTGATGATCTAGTGGTTTCTCTTGTTATAGGTCTTGTAGAGTATTGAGCAACTTTTTTTCCTTTTCCTTGTGTCTTCCCCAAGTTTTTATTTTATTTTCCATTCATGTGCAATGGAGGTATCTCTTCCTGTTCTTTAATGCCTGTTTTAGAATCTTCAGAATTGTCTTGTATGACTATAAGGTTCTCTTTTTTGATGGATGGATCAAACATAGCCTTATATTTTAACATGAATTTGTTGACATCCCTAGTGGAGTTTCTCCTAGGGTATTTAGGCACAAGTGTAGGTTTCTTCCCCTGTTTTTTGCCCTTGGCACTTTTCTTAATGGTTGATTTATGTTTATTCTTGACTTTGTATTGAATTGGGTTAAAATTATAATATTCATCCACATCTACTTCCATTTTTATCCTGGATCAGGAAACATATCAATATCTGCATCGGGTTTTGATTGCTTACCTCTACTGGTAGTAGCTTCTTCCTTACCTTTACCTACAAGAGCATCAAAAACAACTTGTTGAGTTTGCATCTTCCTCTTGTTGGCCCTTGTTACCCTAGTTGCAGATGTTTCTTCTTTAAGTGGGGATTCATTAACTGTACCACTCTGTTTCTGTATAGTTGATCTCTTCCCTTTGGACTTTTTCGATTTGCTTGGTTGTGTATCATTACTTAGAGACTAGATTAGCCAATCCCAGGGTCTTTGGAATTCATTCAAATAAGAGACAACCAATGTCTTTATCAAAAGTTGGTGGAAAATATTGCCTTTGGCTGTAGCAGGATGAGACTGCACCCTTTTGGACATTTTAGATAGACTTTTTAACAGAAAATAGGGTAAATTGAGGGGGTAATCTCCATTAATGTTCATTAGCAGTCTGATATGATAAATGTAAACCAATGAGAACCTACCCTCACATGTAATATACATGTGAATGATAATCAAAGCAGTATGCCACTCCTTTCTGATCCAGCTATGTGGTATTCCCTTTTTCCAATTAGCGTTTTGTTTTTCTCGTATCAAGAAATGGTTTGCGAACTCCATAACCACGTTCTCTTTTTTCCACCACCTTTCTCCACTGATTGGCAATTTTCAATCTCTTGCAATTGAGTGTTTAGTCACCATCATCAGCAATTTTCCAATCACAACTTCAAAACCATCAAAGTTATTTGTGAATATCATTGAGATTTGTTCATCATGTCCCTGGAAGGTTGTGAAAAACTCAAACCAACCTGCGTCTTTAAACCTCTACGACATATGTGGGTAGGCCTCAAGAAATTATTGGCCCTCGGGTTCCAATCTAATGATCTGTCCACTCTTCTTCGGCGCCATGCTACTGGCACAGTTGTGTAAAAAAATCTGCGCGGTTTGGAACTGAGAACTTCAAAACCTATGATTATTAGAAAACAACAATCCCTTTTAATTCAATATTTTCACACAACATCTGATATATTAGAATAACAGGTTAAAGTGTCATTTAATAATATAGAGACGTGTTTGATTTGATGTAGGTCTTGGTTGGTACAACTCAATCCCTTGCATATAATGGTTAAAACTACAACATCAACCCGAGAAAAGATTATGGAGAGCATGCAAAGCCTCTAATCATGATTTGCGTAATTATGATAAGATATGGGTTAACTGGGGCATGTCAAAACATAACTATCCTTAGCATTGCAGGACTACTGATATTCCTATAGCGCCATTCATGACTTGGAAAAAAATTGAAATCAAAAGTGAAATAGACAAGTGATGGGACAAATCTCATCAAATCAAGTCCTAAACCTTCAAAAACTTAAGAAAATTATTTCAAAGTGCAAAAATGAAAAACATAGCAAATCAAACCAAGGGGTAAAAGTCCAAAATTCAAGCAACAAAGTATAAGCAGGGAGGATTTTAGGATTAGGGATACTCACTTAATCAAGAACAAAGTTAGAGACTAACACTGGCTCCTTCTGGGGGTAGATTTTTAATGAGAAAACTTTAAGATCTGCAGACCAATGCCTTTACCTTGCTTATGATTCTCTAATTTCCATGCTCTGTCATCCTTTATTTACAACACAACTGTGTAAAAAATAATTCCATTGGTATATGGAGTCTTTATTGAAAGAAAAAACCTATTGTACGGGCTCAAACCTTTGATAAATCTTTAAAGAAAGTAATGTTTCAAGAACCTCCCATTCACTGGGCCTCCAAAAGTTTCAGTTTCATCTAGATTATGTAAGAGAAAAGTATTGTTATCCATGATCTTGGCTATTCTGAAAGGGCCATACCATAAGTTGTCAAACTTACCATGTTTTTCTTTGTCCTCTCTCCTAGCATCCCACCTTAATACCAAATCTCCTTCATTGAAAACATCTTTCTTATTTCCCTTATCAAATGTGTCTTTGAATTTGTTCTGGTGAGCAACATCTTTCTAATCCATCTGTTCTCTGACCTGTTGAACCTCAATCATCTGAAAAACTCTCCTTTTGATATCATTGTGTTCTTCTAAATTTTCTTGCAAAAATTTTAAAACTGGTAATCCCAATTGAATTGGAAAAATGGATTTTGTTCCATAAACCATCTGGAAATGGGAGGTTCCAATAGACATCTTGTTACTGAAATGATCATCCCATAGGTAAAACTTTAACTTGGAATCCCATGACCTTTTGTTTTCTGCAAGTAGTTTTTTGATAATCCTTATAAGACTTTTATTGGAAGACTCTGTTAACACGTTTCCTTGGGGATAGTAAGGAGTAGAGTGGAACAATTTGATATTATACTTATTGCAGAAATAAATCATGGAGTTTGATTTGAAAGCTTGGGAATTGTCAGTAACTAGCTTCTTAGGACAACCAAACCTAGAAAAAATGTGTCCTTCAAGAAATTCCATGATTACCTTGTTTGTTGCATTCTGAGTTGGAATTTATTCAATCCACTTTGTAAAGTAATCAGTGGTTGTAAGAATCCACTTATGTTTTCCAGAAGATGAAGGGTTGATTTCCCTGATGAATTCCAAGCCCCACTGTTGAAATGCTCCATGAGCAATGATGGGTTTCAGAGGTAGAGACATAATTGTTTACTTTCCTGCAAACTTTTGACAGGGTTCACATGCCCTGACCTGAGCAAAAATGTTTGAGAACAGGACTAGTCAGTAATAGCCTACTCTGAGAATATTGAAAGTAGTAGCTTTCCAATGGTGATGACCTCCACAAACACCATGGTGTAGATCACAAAAAAATTGTTTAGCCTCTTCTTCATCAACACACCTCAACAAGATCACATTAGGATCTTTCCATAACAAGATTTGATCAATAATGCAATACTTTACTGATTTTAATTTAAGTGATCTGAACTTTGATTTATCCAATTCAAGAGGAGATTGAAGATTTAGCAAACAAAATGCAATATTCTTGTACCATGGTGAAGAATCATATTTGATGTTTACATGTGAGCCTATTTATCCAATCTGGAATGAAGAATTATGTGATTTACTTGAGAGATGATACAACCCAATTGCTTTGAAATTTGGCTTTGTCATTAATTTGGCAAGGCCTTGACCTTTTATCAGCTGAGTGGGCTTTATAGTCAGGTTGTACTCCATAATTTTTGTTATCTACTTTCCTCTCTTTCCTTCACAATCAGTCTGAACTAAAATTTATTTGACTGTGCTACTTGGCACATATGCAGTGATCTCAGATTGTAGAACATATACCCTAAAAGATTTTAAAGCCTTCACCAAATCATATGCATGTTTCTCCATTATATCATATTTCAGTTCAGAGTCTCTAAGAGTTTTGTTGAAGAAGGATATGGGTTGCTCATATCCTTGCTCATTTCTTTGTAGAAGAAAACCAGCTATGATGTCTCTAAGGAAAATGAAAAAATCATGAATCCCTTGGAGTAATCCGGACTGATGAGAATAAGGGCCTGAACTAGAGCCTCCTTAATCTTCTCAAAATATTCTTTAGCTTCTGGTATCCACTTAATTTCTGCATCCTTTTTCAACATATCAATAATGTACTTGATAATTTCTACAAAATTGGGTATGAATCTCCTTAAAAAAATTATTTTACCTATGAAGGATTTGATAGACTTCTTGTTCCTTGGAATGTCTATCTACTGGATAGATTTTACTCTTTCAGGATCTATTTTAATACCTTCAGGTGAAGCAATATGTCCCAAAAGTTTTCCTTCTTCCATGGCAAAATGGGATTTTTTAGGGTTAAGTGATATAACATATCTCCTGTATTTCTCAAAAGTCTGCTTCAAATGTTGTAAATGTTCTTCATCAGATGTTGAAAATACAGTGATGTCATCAAGATAAATAACTACAAAATTGTCTTTCTCACCAATAAAATCAATGTCCATATCCCTCTAAAAGGTGGATCCTGCATTCATCAACTCAAAAGGCATATTTTCATACATGAAAGTGCCCCAAGGAGTGGTAAAAGTTGTTTTCTTCTTGTCCTCCTCCATTACCGATATTTGATTGTACCTTGAGTAGCCATCAAGCATAGGAATATTATTTTCCCCTACTACTCTTTGTAAAATATGATCCATTTTTGGTAATGGATAATTGTCCTTTAAAGAACACCTATTCAAATTCCTAAAGTCCACACAGAGACTTATTTCTCTACTCTTCTTCCTGACAGGTACAAGATTAGCTACCCACTCTGAGTATCTCAGTGGCATTATAATTTTGGCATTCAATAACCTTTTTGTCTCTTTTTCTATTATGGGTAACAGCAAAGGATAAAATTTCCTAGACTTCTGCTTAAAAGGTTTTGATCCAGGCTTCAGAGGAATCTTTTTTTGCATGATCTCTATATAAAAAACCTTTAGGTCTTCATAAGACCAAGCAAATACATCTGAATACTGCTTCATCAGATTGGCATATATGTCTCTCTATTTTTCTGACAGTTTTCTAGATAATTTAACCATCGTGGGATTTAAATCAGAACTGATATCACAGTCCACTACATCAGCTTCTTCTATCTGAATAACAACCTTTCTGGAAACATCGTTGTGATCAAACAATCTCTCAAGTGGAACCAAACCTTTAGGCAGATGATTTTTTTCAATTAAATGATTTTGTGCCAAGCAACTTTGTCTTGAAGAACATTTGTAGCATGTACCTCTACATCATCATATTCATTGTCCTGATCTATTAAAATATTGGAAAATTCTTCAATAGTCTTCAAAAATCTTTGAATCTCCTGATCATATTTGAAAACCTGTCAATTTTTTGTGTTATCTGGTATTGAGGGTCTGTGTCTAACCTCAATCTCAAATTTTAAATTAGGAAACATTGGGGTCTTAAAGTTACTGGCTGCAAGTGCCAAAGAGTCAGCCTGCTGATTCAAACTCTTGTGCACAAAAGTAATGTTGAATGCCAAGAAGAAATTATCCACAGAATACCACACTTCATTCCTATATTGTTTTAACCTTTGTTGTTTAGTTTGATAAATGTTTTTGATCTGATAGATAATGAGTTCTAAATCTCCAAAAATGGAAAGTTTATCTATACCCATATATTTAGCATCTTTCAATCCTAACAACAAAGCTTCATATTCACTGATGTTATTGGTGGTATCAAATTCAAATTTATATGACATAGGAATAACTTCTTGGGTAGGAGAAATGAAAACAATCCCAGCTCCAGAACCTTCTTTTGAACAAGCCCCATCAAAATACATTTTCCAAACAAAATTTTATGCATTGTCTCCAACTGCAGGTGTTATTCTTCTAATTGATGTTTCTTCCATCTGATCACCAATATGAAAAATAGAGGATCCAAGTTCATCTTCTATAACATATATAGGATGATTACTATGGTTTTCATGATCACTTACCAAGTAAGCCACTCTTACTTCCCTGTACAATCTCTGATGTTCTCCACCAAAAACAGGAATGGTAGCATAACTGAGATCCATCTGTAAAGTGCCTCCTACTTTCTTAGCCTAGGATCTTGACAGAAGCATTCCAAATTTTGGAGGTATGTCAGCCACAATAACATCCAATACCACACTTTTCATAGGTAATTGGGAAAGAGTAACAACCATGTCCTTCATGACTCCCAGACATTTAACTTTCCTGGAGTCAAAATAATATAGGTCAAGGTAGGGTTTAGTGATCTCTAACCCTAATTCATCCATTACCACCTTTGGCATAACATTGTGTGAAGCCTCATAATCCATTAAGTAGTTATGCAATATTTTGTCATGAATATTTAGTGATATGTAGAAAGGAGGAGAAGCATCAGTTGTGTCTTCAATATGAGGTCCAATGGTTATAGCAAGATTCTCATCTTTGTTAAGCCCTAAATAGTGGCACATTAACCCTTAATTGGGGCATATTACATTAGTAATGTTATTTTATTTATGTCGACTTAGGTCCATTAGTTGTAATTGTACCTCCTAGTCTCCTATATATACCAAGGAGACATTTTCATTTTGAATCATCTTGTATTTGGAAATTTATGTGGGTATAAGGAGGTTTCCCCCTTGAAGAGGCTTATTATCTGAATTTCTCTCTTTTTCAAGGCATTAAGTACTTATTCTGAGGTTTTTCTATGCTATATTGATATTTGGTTCTTAATATATGGTATCATAACTAAAGGTCTGGGGGTTTCGCTGCTACATCTGAGACACCTTGGAATTTTCACTATAATTTTTTTCTACGATGTTTTCATAAGAAACCCCTTGGAGGATATTTATAATATAGATCAAGGTACATTGGGTTAAAATTACATCTCATGAGGCATTATACTTTCATAGATACGTCCTGTGTAAGATAGGGTTCTGGAATCATCCTGAATTGAGTCATCACGGAATTTTCGCTATAAAAACATTTCTATAATGTTTCAGACCCTGAAATCCAGAGTTTATTCAAAAAAATTATTAAGGTATGTGTGATAAAAAAATTAGATTTTGGGTCATCTTACATTTGTAGATACACCCTATGGAATATAGGGTATCTTACTTGTCCTATTGACTAATCTCAAGCAGGTGTTTAGGGTAAAACAATCATAAATTCTTCCTAGAGTATACAAATTGAGTGAGACTGATTGCATTGGATAGTGGAAATTTCATAGTATTTATGGTAACATTTTCAGAATTTTGTATCAATTATTTTGTGCGAGGCATGATATACAAGTGAGATCTCCTGGAAAGGACAAAAATCAGCAAGTTGTGGGGAAGTTACCATAAATTCCACTTGGCACATACAATTTTGATCAGACCTGTGGCATTGCAGAGAAGAAATAATAAAGAACTACAAAAAATAAATTTACATACCCAGAAGGGCCGAAACTTTGGAGATACAACAGAAGAAAGATTGTCTAGCAGAACCACCTCAAAATCAAGGTTTAAAAGTGATAATTGGCCAACATGCCACCAAAAAAGGGAACTTCTACACCAAATAATCCTCCAGACAGTCCTACTTGGACTCTTGATGAAGTTGAAGAAATGTGTAGGGACATACATGATTTACAAAATAAGACAGTGACAAAAGATGAACTACAAGGGATGATGGATTCAACTGAAGCTAAATTGGAGGCAATAATGGATACTAAGATGGATGGTTTAAAAAGGGAGATCATGGAAGGATTGAAAAATTTCCTAATAGAGAGGACACCTGAAAGTGAAAATGTATCCCATGAAATTCATGATGAGGACACAAGGAAGATGAATCAAGAATGGAGAAACTTCAACTTTGGGTTGAAGACCAACCACGTTCCTAAGATCAATATGAGGAAGTTCGATGGTAAGAACCCAATCACATGGATACTTCAGATGGAGCAATTCTTTGATCTACATAATGTGCCACATACACAAAAGGTACGAATTTCTTCTTTATATTTAGAACCCAATCAATTTGTGTGTTATCGATGGCTTTGTTCTCACAAATCACTCGTCACTTGGACAATTTTCACGGAAGAAATGATATCACACTATGAGGATACAAGGAGAAATACCTTCTTTAGCCAATTGATAAATCTCAAGCAAAAGGGTTCAGTTACAGAGCACATTGAGAACTTCCAAAGAT
>ML802691.1:243081-259583 GCA_009831015.1 Picea engelmannii | reverse complement strand
AAGAAATGTTGAAAGTAAAAATATGGTTATGGCTACTAGAAGGACCACTCCTAACATCTATCGAGAGAATAATGCTCCTTCTTCTAAAACACCTCAACCTACAAGGTTGACACCTCAACAATTGGAGGAAAGAAAAGCAAAAGTTGTATTCTTTAATTGTGACAACAAGTACAGTAAGGGACATAAGTGTGGTGAGAAGAAATTGTTCTACATAGATTGTGAAGAGGAAGAAGATCAAGAACAAGAAAAAGAACCATCTCAAGATGAAAACGTAGAAGCGATTTCTTCTGAAGAGTTGACTCCCATGATATCATGTAATGCATTGGATGGAATTAGCACTCCTCAAACCCTCAATATCGAATAATATATCAAAAATAAAAAGGTAATAGTCCTAATTGATTCTGGTAGTACTCATAATTTCATTCACTATAAATTAGCCAAAGCTCTCAATTGCTTTGTATAACCAGAGCCAGAGTTTCAAGTAATGATTGCAGATGGAGGAACTATCAATTGCTTAGGAAAATGAAATAAGATCAATCTTACTATGGGGGAATATGTAATGAATATTCCAATGATATCTATACCCATGGGTGGTGTTGATGTCATACTAGGAATCCAATGGTTACAATCATTAGGAACAGTGGCTTTTAATTTTCAAGAACTTTTCATGAAATTTTCATTGGAAGGAAAAGAAATTGAGTTAAGAAGTATCACAGGGAAACCTAGTAAGGTGATAAGCTCTAATGGCATGACACAATTATTGGAAAATGGGAATCAAGGTGTTATTGCACAACTATTCTCACTAGATGTTCAAAAATCTAAGCCATATATTCCCCTAGATATCTAAGGGATCATTGATAAGCATTCCAAAGTATTTGAAGATATTCCCAAAGGTCTTCCACCCACTCGAAATCATGATATTCACCTAATTCCTGGGAGTGTTCCTCCTGACATCAAATCATACAGATACCCTTATTCCCAGAAGAGTTAAATTGAGTGTATGGTTGAAGAAATGTTAGAGGTTGGCATTATTATACCTAGCCAAAGTTCTTACTCTACACCGGTGGTAATGGTATTCAAGAAAGATGGCTCATGGCGTATGTGTCCAGATTATAGAGAGCCCAACAATATCACTATTAAAGATAAGTTTCCCATTCCTCTCATTGACGAATTGTTAGATGAACTACATGGAGCAATCTATTTCAAAAATTTGTATCTTTGTTCAGGGTATCATCAAATTAGAATGAAGGAAGAAGATATCCTAGAAACAACGTTCCGGACTCATGAAGGCCATTATGATTTTTTGGTCATGCCTTTTGGCCTTACAAATGCACCTTCCACATTCCAAGGGTTGATGAATTCCATTTTCAATCCCTTCCTTCAAAACTTTGTGTTAGTATTTTTTGATGATATACTAATATATAGCAAGTCTTGGGAGGATCATGTGTGACATGTTGACAAGGTGCTACAACTACTAAAGGAGAAACAACTATATGCCAAACCATCCAAATGTTTTTTTGGGGTGAAGGAGGTAGAGTATTTGGTTCATATTGTATCTCATGAAGGTGTAAAGGTAGACCCTAACAAGATTAAGGCCATGATGGACTAGCCAATTCCCAAAACATTGAAGAATCTTAGAGGATTTTTGGGTTTGACAGGTTACTACCGCAAGTTTGTTCGGCACTATGGAAGAATAGAAGCACCTTTAACTGCACTAACTAAGAAGGATGCATTTTAATGGAATTTAGAGGCAACTAAAGCTTTTGAACAACTGTAATATACCAAATATAAAAAGTATACAAAACAGAAATAAAATGATAGAAATGGCAGACTAACAGCAATATAACCAGAACAATCACTGCAATAACACTGAAATGATATAAGAATAACAACATAAATAACACTTTGATTTTGAGAGCAATGTTCACAGGCCTCTTCGAGGGGGAAACCTCCAATCGAGCAGAGCTCTATTACAATAATATCCAAACTAGGGTTCTCATACCATCGACTCCTATTTATACTAAATATGTCTATCAAAAGAAGCATCTAGAGGAAGATCCTTCTAGAAGCAGAAGCTTCTATTAGGTCTTCTTACATTCGACTTATTCTATTTTATTGCAAGGCCTTATTAATATTGACATTTATTACATCCAAATATATTGTTCTACCTATGTGCGGGTTAGGACCCTAACATGTCCTCCCCCTTAAAAATAGCCGTGTCCTCAAGGCTTGAGATGTGGAAATTGTTGCAGAATGGTAGTTGGTTCCCAAGTAGCGTCTACTAGAGTTGTATCTTTCCACTGGACTAACACTTACTTGATGGTTCTCTGATGCAGGCGACGCTCACGCTAGTCCAAAAATGCTTGTGGTTGTAGCCAAATGGATCCTTCTTCGGCTAACTCGGGAAGGTTGGTTTGAATTTGGAACCTAGTTCCAATCACCTTCTTTAAGCATGAAACATGAAAAACAGGATGTAGCTTCGAATGACTAGCCAAAGCTAACTGATAGGCCACTTGTCCCAAACGCTTGAGAACAGTATAAGGACCATAAAATTTGGGTGCTAGCTTCTAACAATGTTCGGCCTTGAGGGAATTTTGCTTGTAAGGTTGCAGTCGAAGAAACACTTGATCCCCTTCTTCAAATTGACGTTCAGAGCGACCTTTATCTGCTTGTTGCTTCATGTGATTATGTGTCATGACCAAATTCTCTTTGAGGCTACGGAGAATAGCCTCTCGAACTGTAAGTGTTTGGTAAACTGCCTGGACCTTCAAAACACCAGGTAAGTATGAGAGAACTTAAGGTGGATTGTGTCCATATATCACTTCAAAAGGAGTCATGTGTGTAGATGTATGGTATGAAGTGTTATACCACCATTCAGCTAGGGGTAACCATTGAGCCCACTTATTTTTCTTTTACAAGGCAAAACACCTCAAATATGTTTCTAAACACTTGTTGACAACTTCTGTTTGACCATCAATCTGGGGATGATAAGTTGTGCTGAGATGTAATTGGGTGCCTTGTATCTTGAACAGTTCTTGCCAAAAATTGTTGGTGAAAGTCGGGTCATGATCGGAAACAATAGAGTGTGGCATGCCATGAAGCTTGAAGACTTTATCCATGAAAAGTTGAGCCACCGTGGATGTTGTAAATGGGTGTTGAAGAGCGCATAAATGAGCATACTTGGAAAGGAGATCAACAACCACCATCATGACTGGTTTATTTCCCAATTTGGGTAAGCCTATAATAAAATCCATAGAGAAATCCCTCTAAATAGTAGGTGGAATCGGAAGCGCTTGTAGTGTGCCTGGTGATATGACTATTTCTCCCTTGTTGCATTGACACACATCACATTCAGTGAAAAAAGTATGAATGTATTGTTTCATACCATCCCAGAAAAAAGAATGTTTGACCCTGTCATAGGTTTTGGTGAACCCAGAGTGCCCCGTTGTGGGTGTAGCATGAAACTCAGAAAGTACAATGCATTTAAGTTTTGATTGTTTACTTAAATACAAATGGCTTTTGTATTGAAGATTGTCATGGAGCCAAGAGTACCCTAGGGAAGTTGGAGCATTGGACTGCAATTGTTGGATCAGATGCGAACTTTTGGGATCTTGTAGCCATTCCTGGCGAACGGCTTGGAGCCAATCTGGTACAATGAAAGAAAGAGAAAAAAGGGATCCTTCATCTTCATATTTTTGGGAAAGTGCATCCACAACCACATTGTCTTTTCCTTTCTTGTAAATGATCTCATAATCATATCCAAAGAGCTTAGTCACCCATTTTTGTTGCTCCGGGGAGGAAATGCGGTGTTCCATAAAATACTTGAGGCTTTGATGGTCTGTCTTAATTTGGAAGCATTGCCCCAATAGATAAGGGCACCACAGATCAACGACATGCAGAATAGCCAACATTTCCTTTTCATAGATGGATTTGTCCAGATTTCTTTCAGACAGTTGCTTGTTGGTAAAGGCCAAAGGCCGACCCTCTTGCATAAGGACAACACCAATTCCTTTCCCTGAAGCATCACATTCCAAGACAAAGGTCTTTGTGAAATCAGGAAGGGCCAGGAATGGAGTGGTGCACATGGCCATCTTCAAGGTTTAAAAAGCTTGAGCAGCAGCTAGAGTCCAAGTGAAAGAATTATTTTTTAGGAGTGCAATGAGAGGTGCTGCAATATTTCCATAATTCTTAACAAACTTGCGATAATAACCTATTAAGCCTAGAAATCAACGCAAGATTTTGAGAGTCTTTGGGTGAGGCCAGTCTTGCATAGCTTTGATATTTTTAGGATCCACCCTGACGTCGTCCTTGCCAACCAAATGGCCCAAGTACTCAACTTTTGAGGCCCCAAAAGCAGATTTAGACTGTTTCAGGAAAATTTGGTGCTGAGAGAGTAGATGGAGAACTCGATCCACATGAGCAAGATGGTATGTCCAGTTTTTTCTATAGATGAGGATATCATCAAATAAAACTAAGACAAAATGACGGAGAAAAGGACGGAAGACATGATTCATGAGGCTTTGGAAGGTGGAGGGGGAATTACACAAGCCAAAGGGCATGACCAAAAACTCATAGTGGCCCTCATGATTTATAAAGGAAATCTTGGGAATGTCTGCCTCTTTCATACGTATCTGGTGGTAGCTCGAACTAAGATCAAGTTTAGTAAAGAATTGGGGGCCACTCAATTCATCCAAGAGGTCATCAATGACAGGAATAGGACACTTGTCTTTAATGGTAAGTTTGTTGAGGGCACGGAAGTCATGACACATTCGCCAAGAACTTTATTTCTTCAGGACCATGACCACAGGAGAAGAGTAGGGTCTAGTACTAGGGTGGATAACGCCTGCAATAAGGAGTTCTTGGACCATTTTCTCAATTTCATTTTTTTGGGAAAAGGGGTGACGATATAGACGTATATTGGGAGGGAGGCTTCCGGGTACAAGGGGAATGGAATGATCATGAACACCATGGGAAGGAGGGAGTCCCTGGGGATTGGAAAACACCACTTGATGTTTATAAAGGATGGCTTGGAGGTCTTGCGGCACCGAGGGTGTCTATGTTGCTTGTATGGCATGGAGTTGAGAAATAACACCAGAATGACCTTTTTTTAGCATCTTTTCCATGCGATGGGAACTAATGATATTGTGTGAACTGGAAGTGATGCCTTGGAACTTATATTGGTGGCCCTCCTGGTTGAATTGCATGGTTAATTCCTTAAAATCCATGAGAATGGTACCCAAAGTCCTTATCCAGTCTGCACCCAACACAATGTCACAACCGCCCATGTCGATAGCAAACATATGAGATTTAAGGTGGTAGTCACCAATTTGGAGATGCACATTTTCACAATGCCCTCCACATTTCATGGAGCCACCATTGTCAATCATGATTTGGAAATTATTGATGGCATGGATGTAGCAATGAGTTTCTTAGGCAATGCGGCGATGAATAAAATTATGGGTGCTTCCACTATCAACCAGAATGATGACCTTCATATGCTTGATGTAACCGATTAGCTTGAGGGTTTGGGGAGTGGAGAAGCCAGTGAGAGCATTGAGGGAAATGACTGGTTCTACTTCAGGAGGGTCTGAGGGAGGTGTTATGTCAATGGTTTCATGTGACTCAGACACAAGGGGAGTTTCAACATCCTCTTCTGAAATATCCTTCGAGATGGCCATAAAAATATTTTGTTCCTTACACTTGTGGCTTGGACAATATTTGTCATTACAATTATAACAAAGGCCTTTGAGTTGGCGTTCATCCATTTCATCCCTGGTCAATTTTTGGATCTTTAGTGGAGCGGAGGGAGTAGTGGGATTTATTGGTTTAGTTTGAGGGATAAAGGAGGGTTTCTGATTTTGAGAAGACACAACTTGTTGTGCTTCTTTATCTCTTTTAGTAGCCTCCACCCAACTCTGAGGTTGAGCCATGAGGACATGGGCATGAATCTCATCCTTGAGGCCACTGATAAAACACCCTCGGAAAAAGGCATCAAACATGCCCTATGTCTGAAAAGCTAGGCACTAAAAGGAAGCTATAAAGTATTCCATTGTTCTTGATTGTTTCAACTTTGTCAAATGGCCCAAATGGTTGGTGTCAGTGTCAAAACATTCATAAATCTCTGCCACAAAGTGTGTCCAAGCAATATACCCTTGATGGGAAGTTTTTCTCCATTGCCACCACTGCCAACGTTCTTGATCTAGATGGAGAACAACATACCAGAGTTTGGCCAAGTCATTTGTAATGTCGTATAAAGAGAAATAATTTTCCATTTGGGTTACCCAACGAGTGGAGTCTGAGCCATCAAATTTGGTCGCATCCACTCGCGGAAGGTGTAGGTCACGTTGAAAGGGATGGTGTTGAAAGTTATGGGAATGGGAGGAATTTTCATCTTCAGTATGTGGAGGTGAGTCAGAGGAAGGGTTATCTATAGGGATATGCAGCTTGGTGCAGAGTGTCAAAAAGACAGATTCAAGTTGGGTGGTCAAGTCTTGTTTGATTTCATCCATTGAGGACTACATGGTTGTATTGATGGTGAAAACATTGGCATTGAGTTGTTTCACTTCTTGTTGGGTCTCAGTGAGATTAGATTGCAAGGTATTGAAGCGAGCTTTCAAGTCGTGGCTACGGGTATAGGCCATGAGGACGAGGGAACCTAAAAGGGGTAGGTGGAGTCAAAAAAAATTCTGAAAAATGATATGTATGAATGGGATAAGGGAGAAGAGATGAATCCAATGGAACAGGTCTCAAATAATGGTGAAAAAATTTCCAAACTTTTTTTTTTTTTTTACACCTGCGGAGTTATACTCCGGTTTGAAGAATACTGCAATGATGAAATTCCTAAATGCTTAAACAGGAAGAAATTTGTAGTGATTTGGCAAATCAAACACAGTTGCGCGGAAATAGATCTTCTCTGTTTTAATTTTTTTATGTTTATGTCCCCAAGGGTTAGGTATTCAAGGGTTCTACAGACAAGGATTTGCCCTGTGCTATAGCTCTCTAATATACGTGCAGGGTCCAACAGTAGTACTCGTCCCAATATCTCAGGGCACTAACTAAGGAGGCTAGACCGTACCCTTAGCCGTACTACCTGACTACCCAGGTACTAGAGAGTATCTTCTCGAGTGTTGTTCTTGGTGGCACTATAGAAATCAGGTGGCCAATCGGTTTATCTAAAGAGGGATTCATGTAATCTAGGTCGATCCGTACACAGGTGTTGTCTGATGAGCTACCACTCGAAGGGGTACCAACAGGGGTTACAAGGGTGGCCAACAGATGTGTGCTTAAGTACCACTTGTATTTCTTGCATGTATGAATCCCTCAATCACGGGTTTATGTGCGTAACAACAGATCTGTGTGGCTTAAAGATGCCAGAATATGTCTCTACCCTAAAAAAAAATTACCCACAATTTCTGCCAAGGAAAGTGCTCTAATACCACTTGTAATATACCAGATATAAAAAGTATGCAGAACAGAAATAAAATGATAGAAATGGTAGACTAACAACAATATAACCAGAACAATCACCACAATAACACTAAAATGATATAAGAATAACAACAGAAATAACACTTTGATTCTGAGAGCAATGTTCATGGGCCTCTTCGAGGGGGCAACCTCCAGTTGAGCAGAGCTCTATTACAATAATATCCAAACTAGGGTTCTCATACCCTCGAATCCTATTTATACTAAATATGTCTATCAAAAGAAGCATATAGAGGAAGATCCTTCTAGAAGCAAAAGCTTCATTTAGGTCTTCTTACATTCGACTTATTCTATTTTATTGCAAGGCCTTATTAATATTCACCTTTATTACATCTGAATATACTTTTCTACCTATGTGCGGGTTAGGACCCTAACAACAACTTAAAGAGGTGATGCCCAAAGCTCATGTCTTGACCACTCCAAACTTCATAAAAACCTTTATTGTGGAATGTGATGCATCAGGAAATGGAATTGGTGTTGTCCTAATGCAATAAGGAAGGCCCCTGGCTTTTGAAAGTCGGACACTCAAGGGAAAGGATTTACACAAACCCATTTATGAGAAGGAAATGATGGAAATACTACATGCATTGAAGAAATGGTGCCCTTACCTAATAGGTAGGCACTTCAAGGTCAAAACAGATCATGATAGTCTTAAATACTTCTTGGAACCAAGACTATCTTCAGAAGAACAACAAAAATGGGTGGCCAAGATATTGGGTTATGATTTTGAAATCATCTATAAAAAAGGGAAGCAAAATGTTGTGGATGATGCACTCTCAAGAAAGGATGAAGATGTTGAGGCCTTTCTCTGTGCTATCTCGATCATCCAACCCGATTGGATAATAGAAGCAAGGGATGAATGGAAGAATGATAAAAACGTGTGGACTCTCATTCAAAGGTTGCGGCAGGATTCCAGTGCATCAGATACATTTACATGGAAAAATGATTCATTATGGTACAAAGATCGCTTATATTTATGTAATAAATCCCAACTCAAACAAAAGGTACTATTGGAATTGCATACCTCTCCAGTAGGAGGGCACTCGAAATTCTTGAAAACCTACCATAGGGTCAAGAAGGAATTTTTTTGGGATGGACTTAAAACTAATGTTCAAAGGTTTGTGGAAGAATGTTTGGTTTGCCAACAAAATAAGGTGGAAACAATTAAGACCCTAGGTCTTTTACAACCAGTATCCATCAAAATTTAGTGTTGGGAGGAGGTTTCCATGGATTTCATCACAGGGTTACTGAAGTCTGAAGGAAAGAGTGTCATCATGGTGATTGTTGATAGACTAACCAAGTATGGACACATTTGTGCATTCTCTCATCCCTTCAAAGCCAGTACAGTTGCCACTTCATTCATGGAGACTGTTCAAAAGCTACATGGAAGCCTGAAGATTATTGTAAGTGACAGAGATTCCATCTTCACTGGACATTTTTGGACAGAATTATTTTCTTGTTTGGGTACTCAATTGGCTCATAGTTGATCCTATCATCCTCAATCTGATGGACAAACCGAGATAGTGAACAAATGTATGGAAGGAAACCTTCATTTCTTTGTCTCTGATAAACAAACACAATGGTTCAAATGGTTACCCTTGGCAGAATGGTGGTATAACACTTCCTTTCATACTGCAACAAAAATGACACCATTTATGGCACTCTATGGATACCACCCTCCTTCCATCACTTCTCCTCTAAAAGAAAAATCTAAGGTTCAAGCAGTGGAAGATCACATCAATCATCAACAACAAGTTCTCCAAATATTAAAGGACAACCTGACCATGGTACAGAATTGCATGAAACAACAAGCAGATCAACATCGTAGTGAAAGAAGTTTTGAAGTAGGGGATTGGGTGTTTTTAAGACTACAACCATACAAAGAGATTTCCCTCAAGCAATCCAAGAAGGATAAGAAATTATCACCAAAGTACTATGGCCCTTATAAGGTGTCTCAAAAGATTGGTACTATGGCATACAAATTGGAGTTGACTGCATCTTCACGAGTACACCCAGTTTTCCATGTTTCATGCTTAAAAAAGGTTATAGGTGACAAGATCCCAGTTCAAACTATATTTCCAGAACTTGAAGAGGAAATAAAACTCATATTGGAGCCTGAAGCCATCATTGACACAAGAATTCGCCAGCTGAGGAATAGATCCATTTCATAGTATCTCATTAAATGGAGGAAACTATCGACCGAAGATTCCACTTGGGAAGATGAGTCTTTTATACAGAAGCACCCATAGTTACTCAAGTGTTGTGGAAAACACTTTTCTTAAGGGGAGGGGCATGTTAAGCCCTAAATAGTGGCACATTACCCCTTAATTGGGGCATATTACATTAGTAATGTTATTTTATTTATGTTGGCTTAGGTCAATTAGTTGTAATTGTACATCCTAGTCTCCTATATATATACCAAGGAGACATTTTCATTTTGAATCATCTTGTATTTAGAAATTTATGTGGGTATAAGGAGGTTTCCCCCTCGAAGAGGCTTATTATATGAATTTCTCTCTTTTTCAAGGCGTTGAGTACTTATTCTGAGGTTTTTCTATGCTATATTGATATTTGGTTCTTAACAATCTTCAAGGTCGATAGTATCTGAAAAGGTGACCTGAGCAGGGGGTTGTAAAGCCTTGAGAACAGTCTTCCTAAAAGGCTTTGTTTTCATTAGTTCTATCAAAGGTACAAAAATTTTGATTTTGTTGATTTCATCTTCCAGGCTGAAAGAAGAAACAACCTTTTTAGTTTCCTTTAACTCTGTATTACTAACCTTGACATGTTGCTTTAATTGTTGATCAATTTGAATCCCAGGACTATCTTTACTGATTCCTGATTTGACTGGAGTATTGGCCTTCTTTGCTGAAACAGGTGCATCCACCTTAAGTGTATTTGATCTGGATCTGAGATCATATTTCTTTCTTTTAGGTTCCTTCTGGATAACCTCATCAGCATCCCCTTCTTCAAACTGATTTAATATCAAAGAATCTTCATAATCTTGTTGTGTCAAATGAGTAGGGGATGATTCTGAATCATTTAAATGTACTGCAAGGTCATCTTCAGTATCATCTTCTTCTTCCACCTCTTCTACTGCATTATTTTGGAAAGGAGGCAAAACCTTTTGATCTTCTTGATTCTTCCTTTCTCTTGGTAAGATTTGAGGTACATTATTTGGCCTCCTGAACTGATTAGGATTTATGTATCCACCTTCCTGTGCAGGTCTACTGGGCTATTTTTCTTCCATTTTCAACCTAGCCATCTCATATGTCAAGGTATTAAACATTTTATCCATTTCATCTATCTTAGTATCAGAAGTTGTATGATAAGAGGAAGGAAGCTCTTCTTTCTGTTTTTTCCTGTCTCTATCACCCATGGACTTCAATTTGTCTATTGCTAGTATGTTATATTCTACCTCAATAGTTGCTTCATGCATCAAAGTCAGAGTATTAGACCTTCTTTCTCTTAGTAACAAAGAGAATTCAGCATCAAAGGCATTGGCAAAGGTGATTTTGGCTGATGTTTTTGAAGGCTTAATTTCATCTGGAATTTTACTATACATTTTATTGAACCTTTTAGTAAAACCAGATATTGATTCACCTTGTTTCCTTTTTAAAGCACCAAATTCAGTAATGTAGTATAATTAGTCTTTCTTATCTCCCCAATGTCTTAAAAAGGTTTCATCCAAAGCATCAATATCAGCAATTGAATTAGGTGGTAGGCTCCTGAACCATTTTCTTGCTTCACCATCTAAACTCTACACAAATAGTCTCATCCACACATTTGCATGTTCTACATTAAAATTGTCTCCAAAACTGTAGAAATAATTTAAATTATCTTCAGTAGTAACTCCTCCTTCTCCATTGAATCTTGGAAAATATTTCATATAGTCATTTGGTGGAAAATCATATAGAACTTGTGGCAGGTTTAATGGTGCATATCTGGCTGCAACAATTGCATCCATTCTATTTACAGCCATATTTGCTATCTTTGGTGTTTGAGCTTTAGGAGTAAGAAAAATTGGTGATGTAGAAAGAGAAATTGTCCCCTGTGTGTAGCAACTTAGTTGTACTGATAGTAGTTCTTGATCTTCATAAGGTTTCTTTTATGGACTAGAGCAGGATGATGGTCCTAGAAAAAGAGGGTTTTCAAAAGAGGAATAACGTGGTTTAATTTCTTCAGAAGAGAAAGGCTGAGATGATGAAGAGAGTGTTTTTGGTTCACCTTTAATATATTTTCTATAATCTCTCAAAGCTTTAGCTACAGACAAATTATTTGTTTGTTCCTCTTTAATGAGCTCAGCAAAAAGCTTCCATTGATTTAGATTTAGTTTTGAAATAGTTGAAGGAAAGGAAATTGTATCAGGCTCAATGACAGGCTTAATTTCACTTTTAGGAATCACTTCTTCATCTGATTGGAGTTTGATAATTTCAAAAGACTGTCCTTGAGAGCTTATTCAAGACAATTTTCCCTTTGAGAGGGAGCACCCTCTAGGAATAATTTTAGGCTTTCTTAATAATTTTTCAGGGTCTTGTACTGCTGCAACAGGCTTTGGGTCTGGATTTTTTATGGTAACTGGTTTTTCTGTAGATGATGAGGAAGTTGGAGGAATTTTAGGTCCTTTGCCTTCTCTTTTAGGAGCCAAAATTACCACAGAGGAGTCGCCAGGTGAAAAATCACAGTCTCATGCAATTTCCAAAACCTTGTTCACCATCAAGATTTGAATCTAATCTTGATGTTTTCCCAGGGAAGATATCTTCATTTATTCATCCCCGACAATGGTGCCAAAAGATTTTAATCCCTAAAGTTGCACTTGACTGTGAGAGGGCAAGCTAGGGCATCATCAGGTTATTGCAAAAATATTTTAAGGGTTTTATGAAATGGTTTTTGAAAGGATGGTTTAAAGTTGGTTCAAGGTTTCAAGGTAAACATGAATTTCAAAATAAAGCCAAGATATATCCCACTGATTTGTTAAAGGGTAGCCACATAAATAGATCAGATAAATAAGGAAAATAAAGAGAGGAAATATGGAAGTCTTCAATTTGTTAACCCCATATGGATTTCTTATCTCAAAATGTAATTTAGAAACAAGAACATGTGCTTGAAAATCAAATCTTGATAATAACAATAACAACAAAATGTTTATTGTATTAATTAAGACCAAGAAAACAATGCATTGCAATTGAAAAATGATCTCAAGCAAGAAAATAAAAAGAACATGAAATAAGAGAAAGTCTGACCATCAACATGTATTTGCCATTAAGTATCAATATAGAATAAATCTGTCTTACAAAGATTTCAAAACAGGTCCCTAAGTTTCCAACTTTTTGACCCTCATACAGTCCTTCATCTATTTATTTAACTATACAAAAAATGACAACGGATCCTATTTTCTAGTGTTCTATTAGTAACATGATCTAGTCAATTCCTATCTTCCAGGAGGATCAGCTCAAAAACGAGCACTTACATTGCCAAAATAGAAAACAGCTCAATAGCTTAACCCAAAAACACTTTTACAACAACTTATCAAATCCCACAAAATTTGGAATTTATCTTAACTGAGTTATCCATTCGAATTATCAAAATTCATTAGGTCAAAATCAAATAAATCATCTTTCACTCCTTGAGTAAATAGCATCAAAACTTTCAAGACTTTGCAGAAAGGAATTTCATAAGGCTATCATGATATAATGATTGTTCTAGCTTTGGTAGTCCTCTGTTTCAGCTTGGTTGTGAGCACAATATTGTGCCAATACAATTTGAAATTAGATTCTCGCAACTCCTTCAGCAGTGCCTTTTGTTCCTTTCTCTTTTTCTTGAAACCTTGTATCTTCTCCTATTGTCTGGAGCTCTTTAATCTTGTCTTTATCACTTCTAACCTTGACTTTAAACTCTGGGAATTCTTCTGCAGGTGCAGGTTTGTTCAGGTCTTTAGAAGCCTGAGGTTTTCTTAGTTTGATCTGGTATCTAGAGGATAATTCTGAGATAGTCCCTAGCCTCTCGGAGATCTAGAATCTGATCTCGATATGAAAAATGATAGTCTTTGTCATCAGAAATCTCACCTGCACCTTTAAACATTGCTTCAGCTTTTGATGATCTAGGGTTTGATCTTGTTATAGGTCTTATAGAGTATTGAGCAACTTGTTTGCCTTTTCCTTGTGTATTCCCCAAGTTTTTATTTTCTTTTTCATTCCTGTGCAATGGAGGTATCTCTGCATGTTCTTTAATATTTGTTTTAGAATCTTCCTCTTGCTGGCCCTTGTTACCCTAGTTGTAGATGTTTCTTCTTTGATTGGGTATTCATTAATTATACCACTTTGTTTTTGTATAGTTGATCTCTTCCCTTTGGCCTTTTTAGATTTTCTTGGTTGTGGATCATTACTTAGAGACTGGATTAGCCAATCTGAGGGTCTCTGGACTTCATTCAAAGAAGAGACAGCCAATGTCTTTATCAAAATTTGGTGGAAAAGACTTCCTTTGGCTGTAGCAGGATGAGACTGCACCCTTTTGGACATTTTAGATAGACTTTTTAGCAGAAAATACGGTAAATTGAGGGGGTAATCTTCATTAATGTGCATTAGAAGTCTGATATGATAAATGTAAACTAGTGAAAACCTACCCTCACATGTAACATACCTGTGAATGATAATCAAATCAATATTCCACTCCTTTCTGATCCAACTATGTGGTATTCCCTTTTTCCAATTAGGGTTTTGTTTTTCTGGTATCAAGAATTGGTTCACGAACTCCATAACCATGTTCTCTTTTTTACACCACCTTTCTCCACAGATTGGCAATTTGCAGGCTCTTGCAATTGAGTTTTCAGTCACCATCATCAACAATTTTCCAATCACAACTTCAAAACCATCAAAGTTATGTGAAAAGATCATTGAGACATGTTCATTGTGTCCCTGGAAGGTTGTGAAAAACTCAAACCAACCTGCTTCTTTAAACCTCTACGCCATTTGTGGGTAGGCTTCAAGCAATTTTGGGCCCTCAGGTTCCAATCTAATGATCTATCCACTCTTCTTCGGTGCCATTCTACTGGCACAGCTCTGTAAAAAACTATGCACGGTTTGGAATTGAGAACTTCAAAACCTGTGACTATTAGAAAACAACAATCCCTTTTAATTCAATCTATGCACACAATATCTGATATATTAGAATAACATGTGAAAGTGTCGTTTAATAATATCAAGATGTGTTTCATTTGTTGCAGGTCTTGGCTGGTACAACTCGATCCCTTGCATATAATGGTAAACACTATAGCATCAACCTGAGAAAAGATCGTGGAGAGCATGCAAAGCCTCTAATCATGATTTGAGCAATTATGATAATATTTGGGTTAAGTGGTGCATATCAAAACATAATTATTCTTAGCACTGCAGGAATAGTGCCATTTATGACTTGGAAAAAATTTGAAATTTCAAAAGTGAAATAGACAAGTGATGTGACAAATCTCATCAAATCAAGTCCTAAACCTTCAAAAACTTAAGAAAATTATTTCAAAGTGCAAAAATGAAAAACATAGAAAATCAAACCAAGGGGTAAAAGTCCAAGATTCAAGCAACAAAGTATAAGAAGGGAGGATTTTAGGATTAGGGATACTCACGTAATCAAGAACAAAGTTAGAGACTAATAGAAACCTTCACAAAATCAATTCCTTTGTAGTCCCCACTAGCAAATCAACATTTAACATTAAATCTTCTTGGTCAAAATGATGGCCTTTCTTGTGTCAAATTGAATTTCCAGTTATGCAATTGAGAAGGGCTCATTGAGAATTTTCTAATAGTGTTCTCAATGTCTCATTCTACCTCTATATCTTTTGGCTCTAGCCTCAAGCTTCTTTGGTCAATTTCATGGAAAAGTCAAAGGCATTGCATGCCTTGCATGTACTTCAAGGGAAAAAATAAAATAAATAAAAATTAAAAAATAATAAGGGGAAATTCATGGACAATCCATGTCTCCCCCACGTGTAAAAATAAGAAAAAAACAAAATATTAAAAAGTGGGAAAAAAATAAAAAGGCCATATCTCCTTCTCCAAGAACCAGGCTCATTTGTTAATTCATTAGCTAGGTTTTGAGTCTATAGATCAAGGGCAAGGTCAAATCTTGAAGTTTGGGAAAATATCCACTAGAATGATAAAAAGGTATCATTGTCCCTCCAATACCTAGTCATGGATGCATGGCTTTGCTTCTAGTTTCAGTTAGTGTTGGTTTTGATTTTGATTTTGGTGAAGCAAGGGTGTTGGTCCATGGTTAAGGTTATGTTGTTGAAAACCTAGATGGTTTTAATTGTATGAAAATTGAGTTGTGGAGGTTTAAACCCTAAACCCATTCCTCTTGACTCTCCCCTCCTCAATTGTACACTTGTATTTCCCTTCACACTCCTTGGTTAACCCATCTCGCATCCCCTTTCATTGATATACCTACCCCTCCCATCTCCATTTCCCTTTCCATTCCATGTTGCATACTCCTAATTACAATTAGTTAGTTCCCTTGCACACAATGTCGAGCCACCCCACCCTCCTTTGATGTTAGTTCTCTACTTACATGCACCCTCCTAACTCCATACACCCCTCTTTCATCATGGTCCAAACTATAATCCATGACCTATCCTACCCTACATGTATCCCAAACCATGTTTTCCACCATGCATGCACTCCAAACACAAGCCCAATCCATGAACCTCATTTCCATCCACTATTTAATCCATAGGAACCTTCACCCATACATTGATGTAGGTTGTTTCTAGGCCACCACCTCAAACAGTGACCCCCTCCTCTATGGTTTGAAGATCCCACCCACCGCCTCTCCAGGAAACCATCATTGTCGCTAAGAGCAGTGAGACCTCCCCAAGATACTCAGTCATCACCTTTAGAGTTTCTTGTCCCCTTTTCCACCAAAATATACAAGGTAAAGGAGGCACAAGGCACCCTTCCACCAAGGCAGAGCCACCATTTTTTTTTCAAAACTCTTCTAACTAAGATCTTTGAAATTAAAAAGTTTTGAACGTG
>ML802691.1:134177-216196 GCA_009831015.1 Picea engelmannii | reverse complement strand
TGGTATATCTAAATGAAAGGCATTAGTACCAATCTTCTCCAAGATCTTGAATGGACCATATCGGATTGGCCTTAGATTTTTCCCTTAACATTTTATTCTATCCTTGATGATATGTAACCATACTTGATCATCGACTTTGAATTGATGATCAGCCCAATGTTTTTCATCCCTCGCCATATATTTAGTTTGGATTTTCTTTAACTGATCTTGTACTGCTTGATGTACCTGTTGGATATTTTGAAGGAACCTTTAGCTTTATCTGTATCATCATGTCCATCCTCTTTACTTTCTTCTCTGAAAGAAAATTCCATAGGTGATTTAGGCAAGTACCCCAAACATACTTCAAAACGAGTTTTCTGGGTAGAAGAATGCATGGCATGATTATAAGCATGTTGCACATAAGGTAACTGTTCATCCCATAACTTAGGATGCTTGCTACAATATACTCGTAGTAGATGTAACATTGTTCTATTTACCACCTATATCTTTCCATCTGTCTGTGGATGGAAATTTTTTCACTTCTTTAACTTAGTGTCCATGATCTCCCATAAATGAGATCAAAACTTTCCCAAAAAGTGAGAATCTTGATCTGATATGATAGATGTAGGCAACCCAAAATGAACCCAAACATTAGCAAAGAACATTTGTGTTGTATGTTCATTTGTGACTTGTTTCTTGCATGGAATTAGAATACATATCTTACTAAATCTATCCACAACGACATATAGATAATCATGACATGTCCTGGACATCGACAAACCCCCTACAAAATATATGGAGACACTTTCCCATGGTTGAGAAGGTAATGTAAGTGGCGTATATAAACCCAAATTTATGTTGGTAGGCTTGCTTGTGGCACACATAACACACCCTTTTATATACTTGGAAATTTTTTCATTCATTCGAGGCCAATAACAATATCTATGCAATTGTGCTACTATCTTAGCAACCCCAAAATGACCAGAAATGAGAGATGTATGAGCTTCTCTAATTACATTCACTCTTTCATCTCTGAGTATACAAATATTTCCAAGATGATATAACAAATTGTCATGCATACAATAATTTGACTGTTGATTACCATGAATTAATGCTTCATATACATCTTTAAAATAATCATCCTTAGCATATTATTCAACATAACTTTTATGAGATAAAGTATAATACCTTAGTATTGTCGATGTCTTAATCATTGGTCTTGAAAACATATCTACAAACTTATTATGAATACATTTCTTATAATTTATTACCAAATGCAATTGTTGTAAGAAACCCATCCACCTAAAATGTCATGACTATTGTAGCTTGGTCTTTTATTGCAAATATTGTAATGGTTGACGATCTGTATGAATTATTGTCTCCTTTCCCATTAAGTAACGCTTTCATTTCTTCACACTTTGTACCAATGCATACAATTCCTTATCGTATGTTGGATATTTAATCACAGCCTCTGTAAAAGTCTCAGAATGATAACATATAGGTTTGCCTCGTTGCATCAATATTTCTCCCATGGCATATCTAATTGCATCGGTTTGAATTTCAAATAGTTGTTGTAGATCTGGCAGAGCCAAAACTGGTGCGGTGCTTATCTTTTCCTTCAATGTCTCGAAATATTTATGTTTCTTTCCTCCCCATTGAAATAAATGTTTAACACTTGTTAATGCATGAAGAGGAGATGCTATGTAAGATAAATTAGCAATGATTTTCCTCCAGTATTGTACTACTCCTAAGAAGCTCCTGACTTCTGTGGCAATAGTTGGCTTGGGCCATTTCACAATGACTTCTACTTTTGTGGGATCTATATTTAGCTTACCATTCCCTATAATATATCCCAAATATACCAGAGAATTTTTTCCAAATTCACATTTAGACATCTTGATATATAGTTTATCCTTCTTTAAGAGTTCAAAAATTGTCTTGACATGCTTTATGTCATCTTCTCATCTTCAACTAAAGATCAATATATCATCTAGGTATATGATAACAAAATCATCTATGTAAGGCATGAACACATCGTTCATTACCCTCATAAACGTTGCAGGTGCGTTTCATAACCCAAATGGAATAACTAACCATTCGAACAACCCCTTATTTGTCTTGAAACCAATTTTCCATATGTCTCTTTCTGCAATTTTGATCTGATGGTAACCATTTCTCAAGTCCAATTTAGTGAAATACACAATATTCTTTAATTGATCCAATAAGTCATCGATCTTGGGAAGAGGATAATGTGTATTTAACGTAAACTTGTTTAGGGATCGGAATTCAATACACATCCTCCATGTGCCATCTTTCTTTGGAACTAATAAAATAGGAGAACCACGTGGAGAGGAGTTTGGATTGATTATTCCTTTATCGAGAAACTCCTGAAATTTCTTCTTAATCTCTACATTCCCGATTACTGATGACCTGTACATACCAATGTTCAGAAGAGGATCACCCTGCTGCAAATAGATTTCATGTTCAGCCTCCCTCTTAGGAGGCAACCCTGTAGGTTCCTGAAATAAATCATCATAGTTAGATATGATTCTAACCAACTCTTGTTTGCGATATGAATCACAACTTGATAAAGCATTTGTTATATATTCCTCTTTTTGTTTCACTATCATGAGAACAAAATATTTACTTGCGCTCACGAGTCTCTTCATTTGTCTTGTGCTCACTAAAGAAACATTAGTCTTGATATGATGAGCTCTAACAATATACTCAACCTCGTTCTTGAAAAGATGATATTTATTCTCTTCATGGTAGAATATGGCTTTCTTGTCAAAGAGAAAGGGAATACCCAAGACAATTCCACAAATGTCAAGAGGCACAACATCTAATTCAACCTCGTCAAAGAACTTAGTTGTAATTGCAAATCTTATCTTACACTGTTTCTTCACCTGCAATTTAGCATCTTCGCACACCCAACCTAATGGATATGGATTTTTGTGAAGTGTCTTCTTCAAACCCAGCTTCTTAACATTTTTTTTAGATATTAAATTAACTTAAGATCCACTATCAAATAAAGTATCTACTTTTGTATTCTTGACTATAACTCTGACATGGAAAAGCTCGCTTATTTTCTTTTAATCAGTATCACTTTCCAATTTGGAAAATTGAACTGAAGAATTAGAATTGATAGTAGATATATCGTTGCTTCCTATTTCCATGATATTAGATTCATCCCCAGAATATGATCCTAGATCATGTCAAGCTGATGCAACAGTCTTCTGCTTCACCATATCCTTGAACTTTTTCAGTCGTAATTCTGGATATAACTTCCAAAATTGTGATTCCTCGTGTCCCTTTTTCTTACAGTGAGAACATGTAGGTATGTCTCCATCTTGTTTTACCGTAGTTGACTTCTTACTCTTCCATTTAACTTTTGGTTTCTTTTTAAACTTGTATGGATTCTTATCTTTGATCTCATGCTTACCCTTACTAGCCTCCATATGAGTAGCTTGTACTGATACTTTTTCAATGTTAGTAGGGTTAAACATTAAAATAGTGTGACGAAGATATGTGTGCATGCCACCAATATACTTTAGAATATTTTCATGGGTATACAACAGAATCCCCAAGTATAATGCCTTCCTTTTGAATTCATGTGTATATGCTTGAATATTTTGGCATTTACCCTATGTTAGATGCTACCATTCTATCATTGTTGTTTGAGTATAAGATAATGGATTGAACTAGTTTCTTATAGACTTAGTAAACTTATCCCAATAAGATATTACTTTACCCTTTTAAACAAGATCAACCTGTTAAGGTTTAATATATTATTAGCTTTCTTTTCATTTCACTACATAACCATAGCATAAATAGGATCACTGAGAAATACACAATCACAAGAGACGCATCATTTATCCTAGGAAACCCTCATGGGGGAGAAAACCCAGCAAAAACTTCCTTAATATAGATATCCAATACAATGTCAAGAGATAAATCAAACAAATACAGAAATTCATCTCCCAATAATGTGCCTCTCTCTCTCTTCCTTCTTCTCCAACTGCAACTCTGAACTTGCGCTCTGATTAACAAGTGAGTGTGTGTCCAAATGAGGCACTAGCCTCTTTATTTATACAATCTGGCACGTGTGGACGGATGTGTATTTTCACTGGCAGGGCCGACTTCTTATTCTGGGTGGTTATAACCACCTTTAACATATTCTAGAGCCAACTTCTCATTCTGCCTATTACAATTAGGATATGACCAATCCACAAAAGGGTATTTGGTCATTTACAATATCTGACATGATCAATTCGCAAAAGGGGATTGATATAATGAATAATACATCAATAATAATTAGAATACTCTTTGCAGTTACAATATTTCAACACTCCCCTTTAACAAGAAGGATATTCTACAACAGCATCAGGCGAGAGAGAGGATAGCATCATCAACAACATCTTGGAACACTAACTGACGTATCTATAAATCATCGGAAGTTTTTCTCATCATCAACATCGTCATTCACAATGGAGAGTTGGAATGATATCATCATCTGCATCAACATGGATTAGTATGAAACTAATACATCATCATCACAGCATGGGGCTGGTCACATCATCACAGCACGAGGCTGACACACCATCACAGCACGAGGTTGGCACATCATCACAACAATTAAGTTGGCACATCATCACAGCAATTAAGCTGAAAACACCACACAGCAATTAAGCTGGAATCACAACACAACATTTAAGCTGGAAACACCACACAACAATTAAGTTGGAATCACAACACAGCAATTAAGCTGGCAACACCACACAACAATTAAGTTGGAATCACAACACAGCATTTAAGATGGAAACACCACACAACAATTAAGCTGGAATCACAACACAACAATTAAGCTAGCAACACCACACAACAATTAATCTGGACTCACAACACAAAAATTAAGCTGGCAACACCACACAGCAATTAAGTTGGAATCACAACACAACAATTAAGCTGGCAACACCACACATCAATTAAGTTGGAATCACAACACAACAATTAAGCTGGCAACACAACACTACTCCCCCTTTCGAGGGAGGTCCTTTCGGACTATACCAGGCTTATCTCGAAAGTGCTCAAACTTTACACGAGATAAAGGCTTGGTCAACACATCAGCAACATGTTCATCTGTGCTAACATATTGGAGCTTTATGGATCCTCTCTGCACCATGTTACGGATGTAGTGACACCAGATGTCTATGTGTTTTGACTTGTCATGAAATACAAGATTCTTTGTCATCTTTATACAGCTCTGGTTATCACATAGGATCATGGTTTCTTCCATCTCTAGGTCGAATAGACCAGTCAACAAATTATGAATCCATATAGCTTCACAACTGGCAGAACATGTAGCAATGTATTCTTCTTCCGTTGTATTGAGATCAATACTTGATTGCTTCCTACTCTGCCATGAGATCATGGCTAATCCCAAACTGAAACAACATCCTGAAGTGATCTTCCTATCAGAGACACTTCTAGTCCAATCTGAATCATTGTACCCACTTATTCTGAAGTCATGATCTCCATCATAACTGAGACCACAATATAATGTACCCTTAAGGTACCTCATCACATGTTTTGCAGAAACTAGGTGAACATGTATGGTTTCTACCAGAAACTGACTCAAGGTGTTCACGAAAAAGCTGATATTTGGTCTGGTGTTCATCAGATACATCAGCGATCCAATGATCTGTCTATATAGCATGGCATCAATCAATTCTGACGAAGTGTCGACCAGAATCTTCAGCTTCATTTCCATGGGTGTATTCATGGACTTTCACTCCAACATATCAAATCTCTTCAGGATTTCAACTGCATGCTTCCATTGGTTAAGGAAGATTCTCTCTAGGCTCTACCATACCTCAAGTCCCAAGAAATAATGCATTAGGACAAGGTCTTTCATCTCGAATTTTTTAGCGAGGTTCTTCTTACATTTGGTGATGATCTTTTCTTCTCCAGTTAAGAATAAGTCATTCACATATAGAAGCAACATCATCGGCTCATCATTCATAACCTTGAAGTAAAGGTTAGAATCTGCTTTACTCTTGGTAAAGCCTAATCTCATCAAAAAACTATCTATCCTTCCATACCAAGCTCTAGGAGCTTGCTTCAATCCATACAGAGCCTTCTTCAACTTGCAAACATGAGTCTTCATGTCTTCAACTTCAAATCCTTGAGGTTGTCTATATACACTTCTTGTTCGATGACACCATTTAGGAAAGTTGTCTTTAGGTCCATCTAGTGTAATTTCCACTTCATCTTAGCAACAAGGGATATGATGGTTCTGATCGAAGTGTATCTGGCTACAGGAGTGAATGTCTCTTCATAGTCAATGCCTTCCTTTTGAGAAAATCCATGAGTGACAAACATTTCTTTATACTTCTCAATACTTCCATCAACGTCATGTTTTATTTTGAAAATCCATTTGGAAGATACCACATCCTTTCTCTTCAATCTGGGAATTATTTCCCATACATCATTCTTTATTTTGGATTGGTATTCTTCTATCATGGCATCTGCCCATTCTTTCTTCTGAATGGCTTCTTCAAAGAAGGTAGGCTCCTTATCTAGGGGATCACACATCAAAGCCATATAACTGGAGAATGGATTACGTCTCTTCACATGTCTCGTGGTTCCTTCAGGAACACCATACTTCTCTCCATCTTGAAAAAGCTTCCTAGCCCAAGCAGGAGTTCTCTTATGGGAGATCATCATCTGAGGAGGTTCTTGAAATTCTACTATGTCATGATCTTATAGAATTTCCTCATTAGGGGAAGTTGTGACTTCCCTCAGTGGTTCTGCAACTCTGGGAACTACAAGTTCCTCTTCATATACTTCTTCAAGCTGGCATATTTTTTATTTATTTAGAGTTGCATCTTCATCAAAGGTCAAATCCCTACTAATATCAATATAATGGTGACATGGTATATAAACCCTGAAGGCCTTGGAGGCCTCACGGTATCCAACAAATGTTCCCTTCTTTCCTAAAGGGTCCAGCTTGTTTCTCTTCTCTTTCGGAATATGTACAAATACTGGACAGCCAAATATTTTGAGATGGCTTACTTATGGCTTCTTTCCGGAGAACATCTCTTCAGGGGTATTGAACCCAAGTGCACTATCGGATAATCGGTTTTGTACATATAATGTTGTTTTTGTTGCTTTTGTCCATAATCACATTGGAAGATCTTGATCACGAATCATGGTCTTCACTGCATCCATTATCATTATGTTATTTCTTTCTGCCATGCCATTTTTTTGAGGATTGTAGGGAGTGGTGAGCTCCCTCTTGATCCCCACATCTTTTCAATAGTTTACAAATTATTTTGAAGTGTATTCTCCTCCATTATATGATCTCAGTATCTTGATCTTTCTTTCAGAAAGATTCTCTATCAAGGCTTTGAATTCCTTGAATCTACTGAACACTTCATCTTTTGATTTCAAAAAGTAAACCTAGGTTTTACAAGAATAATCATCAATAAAAGATACATAGTATACATACCCACTGATGGAGGATGATGGCATTGGGCCACACATGTCTGAGTGAATGAGTTTTAAGACTCCTTCTACTTTATTGTCTCTCTTCGGAAAAGGGTTCTTGATATTCTTCCCTTGTGCACATCCATTGCACACACCTTCATGGTCAACCTTGAGTTCTGGTAGACCTATGATTGCCTTGCATATATACGGTAATGCCTTGTAGTTGATGTGGGATAATATTCTATGCCAAAGTTCACATGGATTCTCAATGGCATGGGTCATGGCATCTTCTGAGTAACCCTTTAGCTTATAAAAGCCACCTTCTTCCTTTCCAATGATGATTGCTTCTTTCATGGTTTTTCCCTTAGCCCACATAAGAACTTATGCATCTATAAAGGCAATTTTGAAGCCATTTTTTTATAAATATGATATGGAGAGTAGGTTCTTTGTCAAACCTGGTACATAGAGTACATCCTTCATCTTCATTGGAGTCCTTGAATTAAGCTTGTAGTTTGATTCTCCCACTCCCTTGATAGGGTATTGATAATCATCTCCAAGTGTAACTTTCTGAGAAAACTTATTTTCTGAAAGGCAAGAGAGAATATCTCTTGGACCTGTCATGTGCTTGGAAGCACCACTATCAATGAGCCAAGTGTCCTCTCCAGGTGATACTAATCCTGAGAGGGCCGAGATTAAGACATAGTCTTCAATGCGTTCTCTTATCATCTTTGCGGGTGGCTCTTCATCTTCAATTGTATGGGTATGGTGCCTCATATTTTCCTCTTGTATTCTTCTCGTCTAGTTGGACAATGTCTCGCAATATGTCCTATCTTTCCACAATGGTAGCATTGGTAAGATGAGAAGTCTCTTTCTTTTCTTTGTCCTTTCTTCTGGATTCTCTTAGGTTGATATTCTTTATGCATGAATTTGTTTTGGGGGTGAGACTCTTTATGAGTTTCTTTCTAGAAGTAAGACTTCTTTCTTCCTCCTTTAGTGTGAGTAGCTAGGGCTTGATCTTCATCTCTTGATAGTAAATCTTCTCGGTTAGCTACTCTTGTTTCTTCTTGAATACATTCTTCCCAAAGTCTATCAAATTTTAGTTTCTCCATTCTGGAACAAATGGTTTGGATGAATTCATCACATGGTCTTGTGAGGCCATTAAGAGTTGTCATTATGAGTTCGTATTCGTCTATAGTATCTCCAATTGCTTCTATCTTTTCTTTGAATTGAGATATTATGGAGAAGTATTCCTGGATCGATTCTCCTTTCTGCATCCTTCTATTCTTGATTTGAGTTCTTAGATTCATCTTCCGGTTTATGTTCTTTCCTTCATATGATCTGGTTATGGCATCAAACATTTTTTTTGGAGTCTTATTTGAATAAACTTGAGGAATCAAGTGATCTTTGATAGAATATGCAATGATTCTTTTGGCCCTAATTGTGTCCTTTTGATGTGTTTCTTTCTCTGCAGCATCGGCGGGTTCTGGTACTTCTTCTTTAACGAATCTTGTTAGGTCATTATCTTCAAGAATGAGTCCAATCCTATACTTCCAGGCACAAAAATTTTCCACACCTTCTATCTTGTCAACAAGCTTAGTGCTTGCAGACATCTTTTACCTGGAGCTAGGAAAATGACCAAAAAATGAAAATGCTCAAAATTGAATTTTGAACTTACAAGGAGGTGCGCTTGGCTGAGGTGAGTAGTCTGGTGTGGTTAGATTTCAGAAAATCCAACTTTTACCCCTTCCAACTTGATCAACGGATTTCTGGACTGGTGCTTCTGATTTTCTGGTACTTTTGGTACTTTGGTACTTCCGATACTTTTGGTACTCTGGTACTTATGGTACTCCATTTTTCTAGTACTTCTGGTACTTTGTGAAAACTAGGGTTTCACTTTCCAAGACATATAGGCCATTGAAAAGTTGTGTTTAGGATGCCAAAATGATACTTGAGGAAGGGCGCACTTTTCTAGATGGTTTTGGGGATGAAATTCTTCTTCAATAAAAAACCCCTAATTTGCATGTACGGAAACAATGACGTTTTTCTTTTTCTCTTGTGAAAGATGCTCTCTTCAGCTTAGCTTTGATACCATGTTAAGGTTTAATATATTATCATGTTTCTTTTCATTTCACTAGACAACCATAGCATAAATAGGATCACTGAGAAATACACAATCATAAGATACACATCATTTATCCTGGGAAACCCTCATGGGAGAGAAAACCCAGCAAAGACTTCCTTAATATAGATAGCCAATACAATGCCAAGAGATAACTCAAACAAATATAGAAATTCCTCTCCCAAGAATGTGCCTCTCTCTCTCTCTTCCTTCTTCTCCAACTGCAGCTCTGAACTTGCGCTCTAAAGAACAAGTGAGTGTGTGTCCAAATGAGGCGCTAGCCTCTTTATTTATACAATGTGTCACGTGTGGACAGAGATGTATTTTCACTGGCAGGGACAACTTCTTATTCTGGGTGGTTATAACCACCTTTAATATATTTTGGGGCCGACTTCTCATTCTGCCTATTACAATTAGGGTTTGACCAATCTGCAAAAGGGGATTTGGTCATTTACAATATCCAACATGATCAATCCGCAAAACGGGATTGATCTAATGACTAATAAATCAATAATAATTAGAATACTCTTTGCAGTTACAATATTTCAACACAACCTGCATCTTACTCTCCCACCGTATTAAGGTTGTGTCACTTAGTCGAAGAGAAAATAATTGTATTTTTGCAGCAACATCCACGATCTTTTGAGCCCTGCAATATACCTCTATTTGCTTGATCCATTTGTCAAATTTCTCGGCATTCAATTCTCCATCATAGGTCAACAATTCAAACTTGACATCCAATTTTAATAAAGGTAAATTATGACCAGACTTCTTAGAGAGATTATTTTTATGAGAAGAATTTTTACTTCCCTCAGAAGAAGACGATGATGAGGATGATGGTGAGGAGGGTTTTGAAGGACCACCTTCATTACCTCCTCCTTCCTTTTTGACTGATTCAACTTTTTTTGATATGCCTTCCTCCTTGGCCTTCTTTCAACCTTCGTACATTTCTTCCACCATGGCTTTCATTAAATTAAAATCCTTGAAGAAATCATCTTTGGATTTGTAAGGATCCAATTTTCTCGACGAAGTCATTTATCTTCGACAAGTAAAACTTCTTGAACCAATATCAAGATTGTAACTTGCAAGCCTTCCTTCTCCTCACTTGGATTTGGACCTTGTAAGCACTCACTCGCAAACACTTTTCAAACCTTGCTATGACACCTACTTGTTCCGAAAAATTATTAAATGCTTATTAATCTTTAATACATAATAGCATATACTTGATCTTTGAAATGAAAAAGATCGTTTGACTATTTGCAATTTACATGTGAAATACTTATCTATCCAAATACACTTTAATAATAAACAACTTGCAAAATAACTGAGCGTAAATAGAACAACAATATTAAAATCACATACGCAAGCTTGATAATGGATTTCACCTGATTTGGGCTACGTCTCTGGGTCCGCTTCCAATAGATACCTATTTATCGATGCTGAAATGCTTGTGTTTTACAATGACCTTTTTCTTCATTTGTTACAGCAATTTTTTCCTCACTCCATGCAACTTGCTTGGATCACCTTTCATTTCCCTATGCAGACTTGGAGTTCCCTTTTTTAGCCTTCCAGAGCCAAAAAATGCACATTTTTCCACATATATGTGCCCTATCAGTTATACAACAACTGTATATGCAGGTTGCTCCACTACAGCCCGCGTACACTGGGTTTGGTGCTCAAAATTAAAAATTATGTTGGGTTTCCATGCCATGTCACGAGATCCACGATATTTAACCTTCCATATATTGGAAACACTCTGACTCGGCCCTTCCATTCCATTTGAAGGCTATAAATTGAGCCACATCCAAGCCTTGAGGGAATTCAACAATTCAACTTTGAGAGCAAAGACACTCTAGAGAAATTTCACTTGATATTGAGTCTGGTTTCCTTTGTCCTTGAAAGTATGAATTCCTTGTTCAATCCCCAATCTCTTCCTTCTTTGTGATTGAGAACCTCATTGACTCATTTATATGAGCTTGCCTTTGGTGGAGGATTGAAGTGGTGGAGGCCCATCTGGAGGGACTTAATTTCTCGGTTCCGATATGTGTCATTATAGAAGTTTGTCACCTATGTACTTTTGTCGATTATTTTAATAGAAATACTCTTTTCTCGTCCAATTGATATCTTGCAAATATTTCAATTATTATTCCATGGGTGTATTTGTCATGTATGTTAATGGATTATGCTATTCTAGATGCTAACATTATATATTATCACCATATGCGTGTGTATCTTGGTTGTTGAGGACAAGATGCAGGTATAAATATTTGGGTCGCGTGCTTAACGGTGGTCTTCTTCGAATGTCTGGACGAGGTAGGCTCTTGGCCTTGTCTTGTTAGCATTTCATTTATATAGAATACTTAGGATTAGAGTTGATTTTTGTGTGTTATTCCATCTATTGTGGTTTACCCTTGCCATAGAGAGATTTTCCTCGTAACAAAATTGGCAACCATACTAGGGATTGATCTCCTTTTCTGGGGGTTTGGATTGTTTTTCTCCTTGATTTCTCTTTGTTAGCTTGAGTTTCCTTATCGCTTGTTGCTTGACATCTTGTTTTTAACCTTGCATCTGATTTTCTTGGCTTAACCCTTGCCTTGGCAGTGTTTTATTGTGTATATGTAATTTTTCCCTTGACAGACATGTATATACATGAGTTGTCTTCCTTTAGGGAGCATATATACGTGAGTTGTCTTCCTTTAGGGAGTGTATATACGTGATTTGTGCTCAAGCAGTCGCGTACATCATCTCTTTAGTCTTGTTGGCTGAGTTTGGTGTCTGTTGGGTGAGTTTGGTTGGTTGTTGAGTCTTCTTGGATCCCTATTTTGATTGTTAAGTGCCTACAGAGAGATAGGAAGCATTTTTATTCTTGAATTTTTGGGTGAATTTCTTTCTTATCATCTTTTTCATTGGTTGTCCTTGCACATTGGTCTGAGTGTTTGCTTCTTGGAGTCTTGCTTGGCTTGTCTCTTTTTCCTTGCAGTAGGGTCTACCTATGAAGTTGATATTCAGTCCTTGCATTTTCTTTTCTTTATATCGAAAATACAAAAAACATTTTCTTATTTACATTATGGAATTTTCACTTTTGATTACATTGCATTGATTTTGACACATGTGCAGAGATTTATTTTCATTGAAATTGTAGAGATTTCATTGGAAAATTTGCATTTAGAAGCATACCATATCTTTGAAATTCAAGAATAGTACTTAGCAATGTTTTTATATTTGCTTATTTTTTATATGTTGAGTCGTAATACCATCATTTTCACGACCACACCTCTTGCGTAAGCAGAAGCCATTAAAATTAACGTTGATTAATTAAAATTGATTAGAAACATTTTTTATTTTTCAAGGTACACAAAAATGTATAGGACATAGGGCCTTGGAATAGGATATTGTGAGTAAAGTTATCTAAGGCTATTAAACTAAACATACGTGTCTGACCAGGGAGTGGTGAAACCCATTGTCTAATCAGTGACGTCAGGAGGCTCCACTCACACTGGAGTTAAGCACGAGGTCGCGTGAAGTTGGTTGCAGAGATAGCCCTCTTATATTGTCTTAGCGTCAAAGATATTTTTGGGGTTCTATTCATATTTGGGGGTCTTTCTAGTACCTTTACCTCTGTGAGAGGCGATGCTTTCGAGATTCCAAGCTTTGTTACCCTACCCATATGGTGGATCATAATTATGATTGTTTTTCTGCACATTGGTTATATTATGGTGACTCTAGTTGCTTGAAATAGGTAGCCACATAGGTTGCTTGCAGGGGTTATTCTGCAGGTACCCTGAGTCAGATAAGGATCAGACAACACACAACCTTTATGAAGGATTACCTCTCCGGGGGGATCTGACCGAATGCGTTGTTAATCCCACATGGACCCTTATAACTGATTCTGATACCTCCAATCTTTTGAAGGGAGTCTCATGCCCCTCTTGGGTGAGACATACCTACTCTAGTGAGGGAGGCCCCTTTTCATCCACTATATCTTGATTGTGTCCGTTGGCCTTTTTGCTTTATTTTGGTGTGCTCTCTGATTATTAGTTGGCCCTAGGATTTTTTTTTATATCTCAAATCTTGAGTCATCATGGAGCAAGACCATCCTCCTCGTCGGTCTCATCGTTTGTTGAAGTTGCCACCGCATATTGATCCTTTACTGAAGCTTCTTTATAAAATGTGTAGCGTTAAAAAATGTGGTACATATATCTCCACCTCCTAGACTCGTGATCATCCAGTTATGAGTACTGAGTCAGACCTGAATGTCTCAGAGAGTCCTTCGACTCCCTTTTCTTCTATGATTAGTGGGATCCCTTTGACTCATTCATCCTCGACGGTGGGGGTTTCAGAGGCCCCCGCCTCTAGTGCTACCCAACCTGTGAGTTCTACTCGAACCATAGGAATGAACCCTTTTGGACCTCTTTTTCATATGTCGAGTCATGATTCTCAGTTAATACCTTCGACCTATAATCCCTTTACTTTTGGTATGCCCAACATGACGTCGCAACTCTCATCCTCCATTCCAACGGTTAATGTGAATTTTAGTTTTGGTTTTGGGGGCACGACACCTCCTTATGCTCCTTTCTCGTTTGGTGGAGGTCATATTCCCCAAGTGAATCCTACAGTTGGACGTTGGAATCCTCTTTCCTCCGGGCCTAATCCTGGTTTCAATGCTCTGGGATGGAGTGCTCAACCAGCTAGACATCTCACTTCCTATATTCCATCCTTCATCCCCTCTTCCTCCATGACGATTCCGATGAATACATTTATTATGGCGAATCCCCCTCTATCCTCTAGAGTTCCATCTAGGGGGAGTCAGTTTCACACTATGGGCAACCCCCATCCCAGAGTTCCTTCAGCTGGGGGAAATGTATATAACCCTAATCATGCCACTTACATGGGTATGGTGCCCATCCAACCTTTCATGAATCAGTTTTTAGGAGGATATTATCCTACTGGACAGGGCCATGGAATATACCAGAACCCTGGATGGTCTACAATCCCTCATCCCCAATCTTTCCCAGGACAATGGGCTCAGACGCCACAACCCCGGCTCCCTTTTCTGGCCATGCTTAATATGCTAGATTTTTCAAAATTAATGAATGATCATGTGCGTCACAATTCGTTATGGCCCCCCATCCGCACCAAGCTTCCTTTGGAAATTCTAAAATTTGAAGGCAAGACTGGTGAGGATCTAGGTGATCACATCACTACTTTTCATCTATTATGCTCATCCAACTCCCTAAATGACAAATTTATTCATTTGAGGCTATTTCAACGCACCCTCACGAGGTTCGTCGCAAAATGGTACATTGAGCTACCGGGGGGGAACATATGGAACCTTTAATTGGATGGTATTGGTCTTTCTCAACCACTTCTAGTTGTCGGTTCATTACGATGTCGGCATAGAAATTTTGTCGACCTTCCGCCAAGATAAAGCCATGCATATCTTAGACCATATCCAAGAGTGGCGTAGATGGAAGAGGTTGATCAAATCCTACATTACTCTAGATTTTCTATTGGAATGGTTCCTTAAGTCATTATTGCCTTATATTTCGAAGGATGTCTCTACATCTGAAGTAACATCTGAGGAAGAAGCTATTTTCAAATCCCAACAATTGGACTTCATATATGCTCAATCTGGGATGTTGTATGAAATTCTTCTTGACGCACCATGGTCAAAATATGATACTAGAAAAAAGTCAGGGCCTCATGTCGATGGCATCATAGGATCTGCAAATGATAATTCTATAGACTTGGCGACGAACCAGTTGAAAGATTTATCTCTAAGTTAGCTTGTAGTAGGACAAGCTTCAGCTTCATCATCCACCCCACCCAGTCGACGGATATGCATTTTTTACAGTCGTCAGCTAACCCAAATGGTAACCAACAACCAGGAGGGAATAAAAAGAAAGGAAGAGGTAATAATCATAACGATGGGAAATATAATAATAAAGCCAAGGATGACACTAGCAATGATATATCGAATAATAATGTTGGTGAGGGAAATAAAGAAAATCGGAAGGTGAAGTTTCCTCGTAAACTTTGTAAAGATTATCACCTTACCCACCTATGCCCCAAAGTCGAGGAAGCCTTGAGGCTCTTATCGCAGTCGTCCACTATGCTGACAAATCCATTTCCACATAATCAACACATGGCCTCGGGGACCTCCAACACTGGAAATGCATCGAGTGGGAGTCAAAACCCCCTGAAACATGAAGGTGGTCATCTATGTGTCAATATGGTCAAGTCTCATATTGATGTAGCCACTCGATCTCATGATTACGGTTCTTCACAGACTGTTATAGGTCCAAAGTTTCCTCCTCCAGAAACACCCTTGCAGGTTGAAAAGATGGAACCTATGCCTTGTATTCTAAAAGGAGTATTAAAGTGCTCTAGCCACAATCCTAATGCCAGAGTTGCCCAGAACTATTCGATTATCAAATATCTGGGCCAAACCCCTTTTACGATGTCGGCTTTGGAGGTGCTCCTGACGTGTCCTTCATAGAGGAACGCCTTGTTATCTGCGTTAGGAGTTCTAGACCCGTGTGGCTCAAAGGTTATCAAGTTTGATGTCACAGATGTTAAGCCTCACTTACCTTACCACGTGGCCTTTCAAATCCATGTGGAGTACACAAAAATTACCATCAAACGTATTGTAATTGATGAAGGTGTTGTGACATGTGTGATGTCCCTGACTTATTGCAAAGCCATTGGCTCTCCAAACCTATCCCAATCTATGACTATGTTGACTGCATTTTATGGGCATTCATTTCGAACCCATGAAATTATACTCACTTTTCTGGTCCAGTTAGGTGGGAAGACAGTGGAGGTTAATGTCAAGGTGGTTGATGCACCTCTCGACTATAATTTAATACTAGGGCGTAATTGGACTTATGCCATGACAACCATCGTGTCATCTATTTTCTGCACTTTATGTTTTCCTCACGAAGGGAAAATAGTGATGATTGATCATTTATATTTTGCCCACGCTAGTCCTAGTGCATTGGTTAGATATTTATTCCCTGTGATCAACAATTCTCAGCAGGCAACTGAGGATGTTGGTGTCAGAATGTATTCCTCTTTGATGGGTATCTTTTATTTCATGGCACCAATTCACCATATTCATGCCATTTCCAATGAGTCATCATCGTCGATGAGGTATGTTCCTTTATGTACTTTGTATTTCAACGACCCTTGGACCCTACCTTCTCTGACTATGTTGTACGAACGTTAGTCTCACATTGAGATGGAAATGCCACTATCAGTAGTAGAGGTTGTGTATTAGTCTATTCTTGACACTATTGTTGACCCAAGTCCTTCATCCTCACAGATGGATGAGGTGGATCCTATTCTAGAGCCTATATGGCCCGCTCAATCATATTGCTCACGTGATTGCCTCAATAATACTTTACCTTTGGATGAATCCATCTTAGAGGCCATGTCTAGTCCTGATAGGCCTTGGGAAGATATGCATCATCGATCCTATTTTCTCCCAGAGCTTGTTAAGATCGAACAAGATGACTTTAGATCTACCTTGAGTGAGATGGTCGATCATGCCATGGTTCCATTATATACACATGGTATTTATGTCGAGGGAAACATGGTGAATATTTCTCCTATCATCACGATCGACATCTCTCGTATTCCTAGAAAAATTGATAATGTATATATCGATGCAGATTGTTCGCCTAAATAAACTCAGATCTACACCGACCTCTTCAAATATTTTTTTTATGTTTTCGCTTGGTCATATGAAGAGATGTCAGGGATTGACCCAGAATTGTTGAACATGAGATTAAAACCTATCTGGATGCTAAACCTATTCGGCAACATCTTAGATTTTTTAATCCTAGGAAGGCCCCCGCTATTAAGGCAGAGGTATAGAAGCTACTTAATGTTAGTTTCATCTACCTTGTTCCCTTGATTGAATGGGTGTCCAAACCTGTTCCCACAAATAAAAAACAAGGAACCATCCATGTATGTATGTATTTTTGAGACCTGAACAAGGCTTGTCCTCAAGACAACTTCCCTACTCCTTTCATTGACCAAATTCTTGATGAGTGTGCAAGAAGAGAAATCTTTTATTTTATGGGAGGATTTTCAGGGTATAATCAAATTCAGATCAAACCCAAGGATCAACATAAGACAACATTTATTTGTCCTTGGGGTACTTTTTCATATCGAAAAATTCCTTCTGGCCTTAAAAACGTCGAAGAAACCTTCCAATGCACCATGACCTTTGCTTTTCACAATCTTAAGCATATTGTTGAAGCTTACCTAGATTATCTCATTGCTCACTCTCACAAGAGAGTAGATCACTCCACTCACCTTCGATTAATATTTGATAAATGTTGTTACTATCGCATTCGGTCGAACCCTCATAAGTGCATATTTTGCGTTAGTTGTGGTCCTCTTTTAGGATTCTTAGTGTTTGAGCATGGGATCATGGTAGATCCTATGATGGTTGAGGAAATACTTCAATTTCCTCCCCCGCGCAACATTAGACAACTTCAAGGTTTCCAGGAGAAGGATAATTTCCTGTGTCGATTCATAGTGAACTATGCCAATTTAACTAAAGTTTTAATGTGTATTTTGAAGAAGGACACTCTGTTTATATGGGATTAGCGAGCCCAGGAATCCTTCGATGCTCTTAAGAAAGAATTGGTATCATCACCTCCAATGAAGCCTCTAGACTACAGTAGAGAATATTTTCTTTATATCATCACGTCTGTAGGGATGGTTGGTACAGTTCTGGTTCACGAGGACGATGAGTTCCATGAGCACATTGTCTACTATCTCGGTCGAAATCTAGTTAGTCCTTAACTTAAATACTCTCATGTAGAGAAACTAGCCTTAGTTGTCATACATGTGGTTCAAAGATTACGACATTATATATTACTTTGAAAAAATATCATAGTTGTGGATGTCAATATGTTTCAATATGTCCTCACTAGACGTATCATAGGGGTAAAACACAATAAGTGGATTGTTATTTTTTAAGAATTTGATCTCGATTTCGCTTCGATGAAGTTTATGAAATCGCTAGTTTTTGTTGAGTTGATATTAGACTTCCCTCGACTAGATGAGGACATTTTTCATGACAATTCGTTCACGAATGAAAATATTTTCCTTATCTTGTCTACAAACCCCTGGTATGGAGAAATTTTGATCTATATTCAAACCTTGAAGGTACCCCAACATCTGTCGAGAGACAATCAATGATGTATACATCATCAGGCTAAAAACTACGTCCTTATTATCGGAGACAATTTGTATCATCGAGGGGTAAATAATATTTTATGTCGTTCCTTGACTCACAAGGAATTTGATTCTAATATCAATGACTGTCACAGTGGGGCTTGTGGTGGTCATTTATCTGGGCTTGCGACAACCCAAAAATTATTGTGAGCCAGTAATTTTTGGCCATCAATTTTTAAATATTGTGTTGAAGCAGTCAAGAAGTGCCACCCTTGTTAGGTGTTCACTCATAAAATGTGCTCGCACCCAACCTCTCTTTACCCAGTCGTCACTGTCAGTCCCTTCACCAAGTTGGGGGTAGATTTTATGGATAGTAACCCAGCCTCGGCTCGGGGGTACCAGCATATTATCATGTCCATGGATTATTTTACTAAATGGGAAGAGGCCATGCCTACCATTAAATACGATGGTAAGACTATAGCATTCTTCATATTCAACAAGATTATATCCCAGTTCAGAATCCCAGTAGAGATTGTCACTAATCATGGCAGTCACTTTCAGAATGAAATGTTGAAAGAGTTAGAATCAAAACTGGAGTTTAAGCACGGTCATTATTCCCTTTACTATGCCCAGGAAAATGGAAAAGTAGAGGCAATGAATAAATATCTCAAGACCATCTTGCAAAAAACTATCAGCCAAAGTAAATATGAGTGACATATGATGCTTTACCCTGCACTTTGGGCATACTAAACCATGGTAAAAACTTCCATTGGATTCTCTCCTTTTCAATTAGTACATGGTGTGGAGTTGATTCTTCCAATTGAATGTGAAATCCCTTCCCTTAATTTGGCAATTGAGCTCCTACCTGACACATCCAATCTTGAAGAATGCCTCGTATACCTGGAGCGTCGAGATGTTGTTATATTTAGAGTTGTTATTAGGTTCTTTTCAATTTACTAGAGAATTCAATGCATTTCCAAAACAATAGCATAAAGAGGGTCACTGAAAGAAACACAATCACAAGGTACACAACATTTTATCCTGGGAAACCCTCATGGGGGATAAAACCCAGCAAAACTTCCTCAATAATAGATTTCCAACACAATTCCAAGACTTAGACCAAAAACACCAAAGAATATCCAATATTGAGCATGTGCCTCTGTTGGCAGCAGGCCGAAGTGGAAAGAAGGATGATCGTGGGGAAAGAAAGCGTGCAGAAAGTGAAGCAACAATTGGAAGGAAACGCAGCATGCAAGAAAGCGTGCACGAGGAAAGTGACAGTTGGATGGAGGAACATCACACGCACATGGGAGGAAGACCTAACATCGGTAGGGTTAGGTTTTTGGTAACGAATTGTAATGGCTGAAGAGCCAAATATGTATAAATACCGATACTGAGGTATTGTGGACGAGTTCTATATTTTTTGAGGGATTTTGTAGTTGTTCTGATTTAGTTAGTAGTTGGCTTTGCATTATCGTAGATATGTATGAGTTGATGCGATATGTAATGTTTTTGTATGAATTATTTTGTAATCTATTGAGCTATAGGAGAGGAGAGAATGTATATCTTGAGGATTAGATCGTAGGCTGAGGAGCTTGGTGTGGTCTAGTTCACCTCATATAGATCTTACCCAGCTGAGAAGAATTGTAAGCACGCGGCGATGTAGATGCAGAACTATCATAATAAAAGAGCCAAGAGCCAAATATTTGTGGACGTATCCCAGGAGGGGTGAACCATGGTAATATCTGTGTAATGTGATGAATGCATGCATATCTTTATCCTCTTTTCAGTAGTTAAATATTGTTCTTAATGAATGAATGGGTTATTATATTGCTATGAAATAAGGTTGTGCTATTAAGGAAATAAGTGGCTGAAAATAATACACAATCGTGAATAACAGTAGGTTACAATCACAAGTATAGTAAATGGCTCTAAATACACATCTCATATCTCATACTCAATTTTGGGTTGTAAACACCTGAGTCTTACAGCCACCTATTAAAGCTATCTTGGGTAAGACTGTGCAACGCATATGTGCATTGTGTTGCCTTCTAGTTTACCAGGAGGGTCGATAGTTTTAGAGGCTTTGTTGGAAACCTGAAAGACATGAACCCTGGATCAATAAGAAGCTCAGAGTAGAATAGACGAGAGTAACCAATCAATGGTTATGTTGTCGTTGGTAGGAACAGAGGCAGATTGAGTAGATAAGATAGATTGAGTGAGAAAAGAGAAAAGAAAAGAAGAGAGCAATGAGCCATTAGAAGGGAATGTTGAGACCGTGGAACCCTACGAAATCAGAAATCGAAAGCTGGTTGAGAACCAAAGAACTAGAGTTTGCACAAAAAGACAATAGAAACCCTGGAATAACACCTCGCAAATATCTGGACAAATACGTGTTTATTGATTTACACGAAGCCTTTTTCTGTGATTTTCCACACCTATTGCTGGAATGGATACTAAGATTGAAGGATAACCACGCGATGAACCAGATTCGACAGTTAGACTGGACCCCGGTACAGATTGAGCAGTTACAACAGGTGAATAACAAGTTCACCCATGCAGTAGACTTTTGGCTTGACAGTATTGTGGCAGGCTTCATAATAGAGTTTACAGTTGACAGATCGAAGTCATATAGCACAGTGGAGCACGAATTTCTACGCGGACCTCGAGGAAGGTACATTCAATAACTGTATACTTCTATTAAGATACTACTATATAAAAAAGGTGTAATGAAAATGGAATCAAACAGCTAAACTTCCCTGCGTTCATGGGGGAAGGGGGGAAGCACTGACAGAGAGAGGAGGAATGGAAGGAGGTAAGGATAAGGGAAAGAAAGAGGAGGAACCCTTGGACCTGATCATGATGAACGATGACCAGATCAAGTGGATCTTGGCGTCAAAAGGAAGGATGTGTAGCAGAGTACCCTACCAATATAAGGTGAATATCAAGAATAGAGTCGTATCCACAAGGGAAGGCTTGGTGAGTGATGAGGAATAGGTAGAGGATCTTTGGGTTGTGGAGAAGATTGAGGAAATCCTGCGAGCAACATATGAGAGGAAGATGAGAGGTCCAAGAGCAGGAGGAGAAGGCAACCATCCTATACATATTAATGTCAGTGTGGAACCCATAAACCCATGTGCGACTAATACACCAAAGAGAACACCACCATTTAGACAACCGAACTTCAGAGGAAGTCTGACAACATGAAGTAAATCGACACAAGGAGAAACAACTAGAGTATCTAGTCCATGCAATAGTAGTCAAGTATCTACAGCATGCTGAGGAGGTAGTAGTTCAGTATTTAGAATGGCAGGACATGATCCCACCATCAGGTTACCAGACTTTTGAGGAGAAGCAGTAGAAGACCCTGAAAATCATTTATCCATTTGTGCAAAGATATGGTAAGTAAAACATATCACTGAAGAAGATACCAAACTCGCGCAGCTAGCTATTATGCTAAGAGACCGTGCACTAGACTGCTACATGATTCTAGACACAAACAGTGCCCCGGGGATGACAAGGACACTGGCCGACATTAAGAAGTTATTAATAAATGAGTTCTATAAGCCGAGCTCAGAGGATTAGTACATGAAAGAGATGATCGAAATAAGACAGAAACCAGGAGATTCTGTATGGGAGATTGATAAGAGATTTAAGCGACTGAAGGGAAAGTTAAAATATCTCATGACCGATATGCAGTATCGGCACCTGTTTGTCAACTCACTACGCCCTCACTCAAAATACCCTTTACGACAACATAAATTTCAGACATAGGTAGAGGCTCTACAAGCAGCCTTGCAACTGGAAGAGAACCAGTACCAGCAGACAGACCCAACGATCAAGGAATTGAAGGAGGATTTGAAGAATCTAACATTTCAGCTGAACCAAAATAAGAACAAGGACAAACGAGAAGTCGTTTGGTGTACCACATGCAGGACGGAAGGAAACCACAAGAACAAATGCCCAACGTTCACGCAGTATATGGCAACAGGTATGCCAAATCCATTACTACCAGGAGGACTATGGTGTGAAATTTGCAAAAAACTGAGTCATGACCCTTATCACTGAACGATGATGCAGAAATACCAGACAGTCCCAAAGAGTTCATATTGTACCTTTTGTAAGTCAGTGGGCCACAACGATAAAGATTTTAGAACTATGGAGCTGATGCAAGAAAGGAAATCAAATGCATATAGAGTACAGGCCAAGATGATGATTGGGCAAGCAGTGCCTTAGTTCAATCCACTCCTAGCTCCATAAAACACTACGCAGCAGCAGTATAATACTACATAGCAACCGTACAATAACACATAGCCGCAGTACAACCCGACATAGCCTCAGTACAATACTGCACAGTATAATCAGGCGCCATAGTATAACACGTGGAGAGGCGATCGAGCAGGATACAGAGGAGGAGGATGATTCAGAGGAGGTTTCGGATGAGGTAGAGGACCAGTCACATGTCACAATTATCAACAGCCAAGAAATTATGCATGGGAATGTCCACTACCACCAGTAACTTGTATGTATTATCGCACATCGTACCATGATACAGAGGAATTTCTGACCTTACTAGTAAAGATTGAGGAAAAGAGGAATCAAAAAAACCAAAATGTTCAGTGGATCTCAGCCAAAGTAAGGGACGAAGGACAGAACATCAACATAGTCACTCGTGGAGAAGCTAAAACATGCACTGATGCAGTTCGATAGGAAACAAAACAAAATCAGTGGATGAAGAAGAACACCAAACCAAAAAAGCAATTCGACGCGCAGAAGGAGAAGGAGATATTCAAGCAATCCAAACAAGAATTTCAGAAGGAGGACATGTCGTCGACTTCAACTGCGCAGCAAGACAAGGAAGCACCAGAATACGAGATGCCTCCATCATTGGATCATACCAACAGGATGAAACCCACGGGACAAGTAAGTACAATCAAAGGCTTTTTGAAATCATGTGTAAAGGTATTAAGTGATCCCTCATCTGTGAAAATATTGCAAAACATACTAGAAAAGTGTAGCAGCGAGACGGAAGAAAAGCTAGAACCAAAAATAGTTAATCACCTACACACAATAAGAAGAAGAAGTAGGGAATTTATATTGAATGCTAACATTGGGGATTTCAATATGGGAGACATAATACTGGATCTAGGATCGGAAGTGAATGTATTACCAAAGAAGACATGGCAATGCATGGGAGAGCCAACATTAGGATACTCACTTGTTCAATTGAAACTAGCAAACCAGCATAGAGTCCTACCAATCGGTAGACTAAAAGGAGTGATAATAGATCTTGATAGAGTACACACTAAAGCAGACTGTGAAGTCATTGAAATAGTGGATGGCACAACACCTTACCCAGCGTTGCTTGGTATGGATTGGCCATTTGACAACCAGCCCATAATCAATTTGAAAACTAGGAAAATAAAATTTGAGTCCAGAGAATATAGGTCCATCGCACCAATAGACCCAGCAGAAGGGGAGAGGTTTGTAGAACCTACTTGCCTAGACTTAGAGGAAATCATCCAGTTGTACAGAACAATTGTGTGCGATGAGGATTACATAAACCCAACTGCAGATGGGCTACTCAGTTGGTGTAGCATTACTTCATGTGAAACATACTCAGACACTGGGTTAGAGAACTGGTAGCAGAGGCTACATGAAGTATCCACATGAATATGTGCAAGAATAGACCGCGCAATAATATGGGCAGGCACACAAATCAAGGAACCACTCAGTTTCCATGGACTAAACGATTTGGAAACATTATTGATACAATACGAAGACGAAGTATTAGAGAACCATAGATTGTTTACACTTGACTTAGCACTTAAGGCCACACCCGCAAGATGGTGGGGCGCACACAAGGAGACAATCACGTATTGGTACCAATGTAAGCAATTACTGCGCATAAGGTTCGGCGTAGAACAGAAAAATAGAAAACAGCAGAAGTATGAAGGACAAGGGACACCAGCGGAACACATGGAGAATTGTAGAACGTTGTGGAAAATGACACACCCAAAGGAATGGCCTCATTACTTCATACACACTCTAGAGGGCATACCAGTGAACTGGTATACAAACCAGGAGTTGCGCAAAGGAACTGCGACCTAGACGACATTGCAATAGAATTTTTCAATCACTTTCTCATTTGAACATGAGAACCCCAACATAGACGCCGACCTTAAACGGATTAGAGGATTAATATGCATCAAAGAACCAAAAGTACAATTGATCACAGAAGAACAACAGCGAAACAAACAGGCAGTCAAGGACCTATTGGCATGTTACCATGTACAGGAGGAAGCACTGAATGAACATGATCTGCACAATATTTAGGTCGAAGAAGTAGAAGGCGAAAGGGACGTGGAAGGCCAACCCCTAGAATCTGAAGTCATTTCCTCGTCGATCAAGGTAAAGAAATTTAAAATCGGGATAGTTGAGCAGCCCAAAATGACCAACATTGGGGATTACTGGGATGAGCAAATAGTAGAAAGCATCACAGAGTTGTTGTATGAATACAGTGACCTATTTCCCACAACATTTACAGAGATGAAAGGTATAGTCAGAGAGCTAGGAGAAATGAATATACCACTTAGACCGGAAGCGAGACCTATTAGACAATGACCCTACTAATTGAACCCAATATATAAATAGAAAGTCCAAGATGAGATCGATAGGATGCTCGAAGCCGGCATCATAGAACCGGTGGAGGAGTCAGAATGGATAAGTCCAATGGTAGTATAGGAAAAGAAACAAGGAGGGATTAGGATATGCGTCGACCTAAGGAAGTTGAGCGGTGCATGCCTGCACGACCCATTCCCTACATCGTTCACAGATGAAGTGTTAAAGAATGTGGGAGGACATGAAGCTTATTGTTGGCCCTTCACCAAGTTTTGAGGATTCTTGGTTATGTTTGACCTAATTTTGGGACTTCCACAGGCTGTCGAAGGTGGAGCGCAAGACGAAGCGGAGATCGCGGGATCTTGGCCACTTTTAGGGCCCTTTTTGGGATTTGTGATTATGTAATGGGTATGGGATGTCGGCCCATGGGTTTACCCATGCTTAGGCCTATTTTGTATGCATAAATAGATGCTAAGGCGATGTAGTGAGTATGAATGGCTAATTTCCCTTTGGATAGATGCAAGTGATGGTTGTAGTCCAATCTATGTGATTGGAAGTGCTAAGTGCTAAGTGGAGATTTCTTTTGTGCATACTATGTGAGACTTGCAGAGCTAAGTCCAATTCATTGTAAGATACTGTGGAAGGTTGTGTGATTAGATATACTCGGGGAAGGAGGATATAGCAAGTTGTGAAGATCCCCTGTCCTCTGCGGAGTAGGGTGTTTGAGGCTTTGTGCATGTACCTGATTGAAGAAGCTAATAAAGAAGACAAAGAGTTGGTAGACGTAGCCCCAAGGTGGGGGTGAACCACGTACATGTTGTGTTGTTATGATTTGTGTGATGTATTGATGTGTTTATGTGTTTACTCGCTTAGTGCTTTAACATAGATGAATGATTGATAGATCTGTTGATGCTTAGTGTTTAAATACTTTAGATCTGAATGAACATTGTGATACTATGTAATTAGGGTTTAATTGCATTGTAACTAAGACTGGATATTGATGAATGTTAACTATTGAGTGCTCTGTTAAGTGTTATAACCACAGATCTGTGTCCTAGCTAAGGTTTCAGACATCTGAGTACTGCAACCACCCCTACCTCTACCTCCGGTGAGACTTCATCTACTTCGCAGGTGTTGCCAAAAGGGTCGGTAGTTAGGGTTTTGTTGGTGCATTATTGTAGCATTGAACCCTGGGTCTGCCCCTGTGCCAACAAATGGTTCCATTGTTGGGACCTGAAACTGTGATCGCTGGGAACTGAGGAAAAAGGAGCTTTGTGCGAAGATCTGAACTGAAAAAAAGAAAAGCTTTGTACGTAGATATGTTTCTCTAGTACGCAGTATTCTACTCGATCTGTGAAGCTCTGTGCTAAGAAAAGAATTCTGGCCTGAAGAAAAGAGGTAAGATCTAAACGCTTTGTGCTCTGATAGAGGTAAGAATAGTGAAAATTTTTAGATCTAGAAGCTTTGTGCTCTGTTGAAGATAAGATTAGTGAAAATTTGTGTTTCTAAAGTATGGATCTAGGTTTGTTTGATAATATTTGTCCTAGCTTGAAAACTAGGGCATTGATAGAAGAAAGAAGATTTGATATGAGTAGATCTGATAAGAATAGTGAAAGATATGTTATACCTACGCATAGAGAGAATGTTTGGACTAACAAATTGATGCAGGACCCTAGAAATAATTTGTTGCAGGTTAGCTACCATGATCCTAATGCGCAATACAGGAAAGGTTGGGAATCATTTAAGAGAAAGAGAGGATTAACCCTTTGTTACAGTTGTAGAAGATCAGTACATCTAGCTAAGGAATGCCCTGGTAGAAGACTTAGTTGCCTCTGTTACAAAGCTATGGACCATGAAGTATTGGATTGCCCTAGAATGATTGCTAAGGTTGAAATGATGAATATGAGACAAGAAGACCACAAGAAAATTCAAGCAACTGAGACTATGGCAGAACCTCAGAAAGAATCAGAGAAAGTATTGCTACAGATGAAAGAAACCCTGAATGATCACTGACATATCATCTTCTCAGAGATCTTCAAAGAAAATGAGTGCATAGAAGCAAGAATAGGAGACTTCGACATTGACTGTGTTTTGGATGAAGAAACACAGGTAAATATTATGACAGAAAGAACTTGGGAAATTCTAGGAAAGCCTACTATGATCCCTTCATTGGGAGGAATAGGGTTATTCAGAGGAAAGTTGATAAACCTATGGAAAGCTCACCCATATATCTATGAGTGCCAATGGAACTTCGACAGAGGAAGAATTTGAAGTTGTTAAACTTATTGATAACAGCACTCCATTTGTTATGTTACTAGGAAAACCTTGGATAGAACGAGATCAGGCTAGAAGGAAAGAAGACAAAATCTTAGAGCAGAAGAAGCAAGAGTTAAAAGATTTCATGACTAGGAGGATCGCACACTTGATTGAAGAAAAAGAAAAAAAAAGCGAAGCTATTTAAAACCAGAGACTTGGATGTCGAAGTTGCAAGAACACAAGAAGATTTGCATAAGATTGAAGTACATATCCTAGATACAGAAGAAGTATTACCCTTTATTTCTAGGCAAGAATATCAACAACACGAAGTTACTTTGTAGAAAGAAGATAAGAATCAGAATGGAAAAAGGAATTCTGAGACGAAGCTCACTGGAACGAAGGCTAGAAAACTAAGTAAGAAGAGAGCTAACATCGAAAAGTTACAAAAGGTTCCAGAGGGAACTTCGCAGAAGAAAAATTTGCAAAATTGGAACTTTATCGGGATATCAGAACTGCGTCACATGGCACTTCGCCATGGTGAAGCAATATATCCATTGGGAACATTATAACCGTTAGACTGACGGCCCGAATGGGTAGAAAGGCATTTATGATTAGAAAGTTTGCCACTAGCCCGTTGGGACCACGCCATAACGGAAAGAACTGAGTTAATGAAGGCTTCTCACCCATTGCAAGAGATCTGTTGCCAAGTTATCTATTTATCCCGTCACACCACACAAAGATCCAACTTTTGATAACTATGAATCTGAGCCCACAGATTAGTTGATTTCACACAATGATCATCGCACTATCACCATCCATCCCGTTGCATTGACTAGTTACTCTTCAAACCTGAGATATTCAACCACGAGCGTGCATGTCGAACGAGCTTAGTGTTGTAGAGAAAATTTTCGTAGAAATTCTCATTGACCTAATGACTAAAAGAGTAATGTCTGCAAGTATTCAAGCGTCATCGAAGAGAGGAGTGCAAGCCTATCCATCGACTGCTCATGGAGCCGGACCATCTCGACCATCAGCGGAAAACAGAACCAAGCACAGAGATGACCTAGCTAATGTGAAGTTGATCCCGACCATATTTCTCGATTACATACTACCTCTGGACGGCACGGTGAGTCGAGCTAGCGTGCCAAGAGATTTTGAGTACTCCATGGTTACTGCATACCTCCCGAAGGGGATACGTGCAGTTCGCGCATAGCAGGATAAGATCGCAACGTTGAAGTTCAATGACTTCAACCTCGGAGATCGCAAGAACTATAGTATGCTCAGCCCGTATAAATACCTAACCAGGATGAAGGGGAAGAACTCAAATATAATCCCCCAACCGTGGACGATGAACCTCGTGCAGTCCACCCTGTTAAATGTAATGCAAATCCCACACTTTGGAAAGAACTAGGAAGTCAATGCCTATGTTAAGCTATTGCTTTCATGTTACCATGGCGGCTACTTATGGCTAGACCGTCGCATTACAGTTGATCTAACATTGATCCATAGGATCACTAGATTAAGTATGCAAGGACCCGACCTACAAGAGTTCTATCCAAGAAAAGCCACAGATCGTGCACTAGCACAGAAGATCAAGGATACATATGGCAATGTTGAAAAGGGGATGCGAGGCTACAAGGTAGCCTCCATCCAGAATGGCGCAGTGCGCCTAGCCTACCAGCTAATAGACGGAAAGTTAGTAAGGAAGAACAGACCTACGCAGGTCACAGGCTTTGTCGTTGACCTCGCAGGGAAGTGTGTGGAAGGTTTATAGATGAACTGGGTGAAGTGCCTAGTTAATTAGCTAGAACTAGCATGTCACGAAGCACGGGATCAGGGCTACAAGTTTCACTTGAGTTGGCTCTTGATCCTCATCACCTTTGTTGCCTGGGAGATGTCGGAAGGTGAGACCTTTTCAGATATTTAATCGTTCGAGACGCTTGCTACGAAGTTCACCACACTCGGGTACTCGAGTGATATGAACAAACAGTGGCAGTCGAACGTTTTTTTTCACACATATTACCTTCAGTTGAAGAGAGCCATCGAATTTGAACCTCACATGACTCTGAACACCCTACAGAGGTTCCGACCCCTGATGAAGTTTTGTGTAGATCGGCACTTCATCTACATTACAGTGTGAGCCGATGAACATAAGGAGCAACTTCAGTCGTACTACAAACTCACGGAAGAGGACCTCAAGGAGATCACTAAGGACTGGTCGGTAGACCTCCTTGTTCCTGTAGACCCTGTAGAGATGTCCAACCTTGACGGCCCAGAGACCATGCACAAAGAACATGATACACTCGGACACAGCATAAGAAAGAAAATCGAAGAGGTCCAAGACTTAAGCAGCCCCTCAGGCAAGACTACTTCAATATCACCTAATCGAGCGGGTGATGATGAAGTAGAAGAGATAAATGACAAAGGACCTGAACAAAAGCAAGGCGAAGTAACACCACCCATAGACGAGGTTGATCCCCTAAAGAAGAGGAAGGTTTCTCCCCCAAAACCTTCTTCTGGAATAAATCCAGAGCCACCGTGACCAAGATGCAGATTGTACTCAATACCGATGATTTTGACTTCATCATAACAGCTCTAAACGACGGTTCGTCGGAAATCATGGAGAAGAAAGAAGCTAAGCAGGAGTAAATGTATGATAGAATTGAGGTTGAACTCTGAGGGGTACAGCAAGCCCTTCAATCCAGTCGCGCAGTATCCATTGCGCCCCTGCCATCGGGAGAACTAGAGTTGGGAGATGATCCAGCCCAACTCCATCGACTAGCAGATGCAACTGAAGCTCGCCTTCGATGAGCACAACAAGAAACAAAACAAGCCACCCAGGCCTTGAAGCAAGTGCGAGTACTCATAGAACAACATCGAGTTGCGGAGAAGGAGAAAGTTGCTCTCCAGACAAAAGAAGACAAAGCACAGATGCAACAAGAAAAAGAACAGTTGCTCGCAGAGTAACTCGAAGTGAAGGAAGCAGTCAACAGAGCACTCTGCTCTGTGGAAGGCTTAGAGCCACCAGTAGGAGACCAAGTCATGCATAAATTAGAGCATCTCGCAGAAGCTATCTAGCAGCTACAACAATGAATAGTAGACTTAGAGCTCCGCACAGTGCCCAGCACCCCACAGGATGTGAGGGATAAAAGAGAAGCAATTGATTGAAACACAGTTGAGCGAATCAAAGACCTCGGCACGGAATGTAAGAAACTCACTAATCGCAGTGCCTAGACCTATGAGAAACTCACTGAGAATCCAAAACTGAAGGCACTAGAGTTGCAGCTCCAAGAGGCGAAGTATCAAGCAGAAACGATACAAGTGTAGTTGAAGCCCCTGTTAGTTGTGGAAAGAATGAAGCGATCCCAGGAGCAACGCACTACCCAGCAGCAAGTCCACACTATCCAGAGAAAATTCATGGAAGTGACTCAAAGGCTCCAACCTTTACAGGATGAGGCTTACCAAATTTTCACATATATCGAAGGCCGAGGAGCGGAAATGGAGCAAGTCGTCACTATAGTTGAACAATGCCTAGAGGGAACTGTCAATGAAGCAGTCATACAAGAGTTTGTTGAACAGGACGCCATGGCATAGCAACAAGTCAAAGCAACTTGAGTCTTTTGAGGCAGAATTACCTAGATCAGATTGACTCGGGACAAGTCACAGGTGAGTGTTGGGGGGTTGTTGGCCCTTGACCAAGTTTTGAGGATTCTTGGTCATGTTTGACCTAATTTTGGGACTTCTACAGGCTGTCGAAGGTGGAGCGCAAGATGAAGTGGAGATCGCGGGATCTCGGCCACTTTTAGGGCCCTTTCTGGGATTCGGGATTATGTAATGGGTATGGGATGTCGGCCCATGGGTTTACCCATGCTTAGGCCTATTTTGTATGTATAAATAGATGCTAAGGCGATGTAGTGAGTATGAATGGCTAAGTGCCCTTTGGCTATATGCGAGTGATGGTTGTAGTCCACTCTATGTGATTGACAGTGCTAAGTGCTAAGTGGAGATTGCTTTTGTGCATACTATGTGAGACTTGCAAACCTAATTCCAAGTCACTGTGCATAGATGAATGATTGATAGATCTGTTGATGCTTAGTGCTTAAATACTTTAGATCTGAATTAATATTGTGATACTCTATAATTAGGGTTTAACTGCACTGTAACTAAGACTGGATATTGATGAATGTTAACTATTGAGTGCTCTGTTAAGTGTTAGAATCACATATTTGTGTCCCAGCTAAGGTTGCAGACATCTGAGTCTTGCAACCACCCCTGCCTCTACCTCGGGTGAGACTTCATCTGCTTTGCAGGTGTTGCCGAAAGGGCTAGTAGTTAGGGTTTTGTTGGTGCATTGTTGTAGCGTTAAACCACGGGTCTGCCCCTTTGCCAACACTTACTCATTCACTGATGGATTCTTAGGCTATCATCATATTAAGATAGCATAGGAGGGAAGATACAAGACCACGTTTGTGAAATAATGGGGATCTTATCAGTACACAGTCATGTCATTTGTACTAAAGAATGCACCAGCAATATTCTCCAAAGTGGTCATCGCAGCATTTAAAGAATTCATCCATCAATTTCTGGAAGTATACCTGGATGATTAGACAGTTTATAGTCTGTTGAAAAACCATTTGGAAGATTTACGGTTATTGTTAGAAAGATGTAGACAATGTCAGATATCACTGAATATAAATAAATGTATATTTGGAACATCGTTTGGGATACTATTAGGCCATATAGTATGCAAACAAGGTCTATTAGTATATCCGGAAAAGATCGCAGTCATTGTTAACTTGCCAGCACAAAAAACAGTATGTCAGCTAAGAGTGACCTTAGGACACACAGGATACTACAGGAAATTCATCAAAGGATATGCGCAGATCACTGCACCGATGGAAAAGTTGTTAAGGAAGGATACAAAGTTTCAGTGGGAAGACGAGAGTCAACACAGTCTGGATACCTTGAAGGAAAAGACGGTTACCGCGTCGATATTAGTATTTCCAGACTAGGAGAAGACATTCCACGTGCATGTAGATGCATCAATGATAGCACTTGGAGCTATCTTGGCGCAGCCAGGAGCGGGAGACTTGGATCACCCGATAACATTTTCAAGCATAAAGTTATCATACTCAGAACAAAACTATAACACTACAGATAGAGAAGGCCTAGCCATGGTCTATGCACTACAGAAGTTCGGGCATTACTTATTGGGAAAACACTTTAATATGTTCACATATCACTCAGCCCTGAAATACCTAGTCAACAAGCCAGTGTTGGGGGGGATAATCTGTCGATGGCTACTACTATTTCAAGAATTTGACTTTGAAGTAATAGTTAAACTAGGAAAATTGAATGCAGGACCTGACCACCTATCAAGGGTCACAAATGGAGAAGAACCTATGAATCTCGAAGACAACTTTATGGATGCATAGTTATTCTCAGTACATATTGCTGATGAATACTTCACAGACATCATTCAGTACTTGAGTACAGGTATTGCAACGCAAGAATATGGTACCGCACAGAAGAAAAACCTGGTAGTCTACGCAGTCGACTATCAACTGATTGCAGGACATTTATATAATATGGGCGCAGATAGTATCTTGCGAAAATACGTGTTAGAACACAAAAGAACAAGAATCTTAGCAGAAGCCCACGAGGGAATAGTAGGAGGGAATTATGCAGGTAAAGCTACCACGCAGAAGGTATTGTGCATAGGACTATGGTAGCCAACGATTCACAGAGACTCGAAGGAGTACTATCAACGATGCAATATCTGTCAAAGGGTAGGCAAAACCAACAGAAGGGACGAGACACCATTATGACCACAAGTAACATTATAGGAATTTGACAAGTGAGCAATAGACTTTGTGGGACCAATCAAACTAGCCTTAAAAAATAACAGGGGCTAGGTACATTATCACCGCGACGGAATACTTAACAAGATGGATGGAAGCCGCACCAGTAAAATATTGCAGCGCAGAAATAGCAGCACACTTTTTGTTTGAATAAGTAATCACTACATTTGGGTGCCCAAGAGTTTTGATGAGCGACCAAGGCACGCACTTCATAAATAGTACCATCATCACTATGACTGAAGCATTTGAAGTCCATCATCATAATAGCACATTGTATCATCCACAAGAAAATGGAACAGTGGAATCCTTCAACAAAATTGTGGAGAACGCACTGACAAAGATCTGTAACAACAACAGAGATGACTAGGACCTCAAAGTACCACCAGTATTATGGGCATACAGGACTACATGCAAAAAATTGATAGGGCACACACCATTTAAATTGGTTTATGGCCAAGAGGCAATGGTGCCATTAGAATTCTTAGTACCAACATTGTGTGTAGCATCCATCACACAAATGACAGAAAGAGGTGCAGTACAGGAGAGACTGAACCAGTTACTAACCATGGAGGAAGACCGAATCTTAGTAGGATTCCACCAACAATTTCAGAAGGCTAGAGACAAGGCTCAGCAAGATAGACACATCAAGAAGAAAACATTCAAGGAAGGAGATCTAGTTTTGATGTATGATAGCAAATTGTTCAGCACCCGGGAAAGCTCAGAATGCATTCGTTAGGACCATATGAGGTAAAATATGTCACAGATGGAGGAGTTGTACAATTAATATATTTAGCAGGCGTAGAACTCAGTGGAATGATCAACGGGAGCCGACTAAATTTGTGCAAGGACAATCAACCATCCACCGCGCAGTAAAAAAAAAATGAAAAATAACAAAAAGGAAACAAAACCAAAGAGGACGTAGTGCACCGGAGGTAGAAAGGCCACACTAGTTTAGAAACACAAATTCAGCAAAGGATAACGGTCACATCAAAAGGGAAACAAGCAGGAAAAGAAAATTCGACAAAAGAAGTACGACAAGACAGCACTAGGCAAAATTGAACGATGGAAAGGACCGATGGGACACCACATTAATTGCACCAACTGGAGTCGGCAAAGTAGAAGTAATGGCAAGTAAGAAACTGTTGGAGATGCATTGAACCTGCAGTTATGGTGCATTAAACCCATAATGGAGGAAGTATCCTCAACAAGCCTCATGGGAATTTGATACAAAACACGAGCACAAGAGAAACTAGACTATTCGCGAAAGGAGAACAGACAGAGAGCAATAGCAGCTAGAACGCACAGAGCGAGGCTACAAAGATCACAGAAGTTATTCGAACCCACCAAGAATTTGACAGTCACCGCTATGGAACCATCGAAGCTAGCAGAAGCAAGCCAGAGTTCCAGACCAACCAGGGTTCAAACGAGGTCATGAGGACCATTGGAAGAGGATGAACAGCAGCAGCCAGAGATCTTCAATGTTGACAAAATCCCATCCCCAGAGACGATATCGGTGAATCCCACACCGATACTGGAAGAAACTCACTAGCCAGAAGTAGAGGCCATGAAGGTAGATACACCAGCAGCGGCGTAGGAGCCTCGAAGCCAGGAAGCAAAAACCTTCAAGGAGTTGCAACCAGAGAACACTGAAATAGCCCCGAAAGTTAATGGAACGGCGTCGAATTCAGAAGTAGTAGTGGAACCAGATGAGTCTCAAATGACCATCTCAGAACATCCAGTAGGGGAGACAGGTGAATATGTCTCAGCTTGGCCAGAATGGGTTACGGAGGAGCAACCGGAAGCTGCTGGAACTTTGAGCCAGCCACCGCAACAGAAAGATAAGATACAAATACCAAGGTCACCTTGCAAGAAACCGACAGCAGAAATCGTTCTACCGCGCATACCAGCTTGGGTACAGGTAGGACCAGAGGTACTGGACCATGTCAGGAAGCTCAAATAATCATACCACGATGTAGTATATGAATCCAAGTTCTCGAAACTTCCGCATTAGGTTTTTATACAGACCACGTGTACAACTCGAGTTGGAGAATCGATCAACCAGCCATACCAATGGGCAAATGGGCTGGAGAAAACGGGAATTCTAGGTTTGTTGGACGTACCACATTTTGGCAGAGTACAGTACGCAAAAACATGCGTCAAACAACTATTAGCAGTGACACATAGAGGGGACATATGGTTGGACAATCCTGTCCCCATAACCGTTGAGCTTATTGCGCAAATAACAGGATTACCAATTCGGGGTATGGATACCACGTTGTTTCTAGATGACAAAACCAAGGAGAAAGTGCTAGCATAAGAGATGAAGAAGAAGTATGGCACCGCCAGAGGGACAAGAGGGATCATCATCAAACAAATCAACAACATAGCCACACAATTGGGCGCGAAAATCTTAGCCTGCAAGCTGCTAAGAAAATGTTGCAGGGAGGAAGTCCCAGCTAGAGTTGTTCCAGTTGCAGCCTAGTGCGCAGAAGGCGCCTCAATGAGTTGGGTGCCATACTTATTGAACTTGTTCCTAGAGGACTACAAGGATGCACAGGACCTAGGCACAGAGTTCCACTGCTCATGCATGATTACCTTAATAGCCTTTATGGGATGGCAAGAGCCAAGGTATGTATTTTTTTGTACTAGACCAAAGCCACAGAGAGCAAGGTACTTGTTGCTCAGAGCCAGGCCAAACTTGAGGAACAAGAAGGAGAACAGATCCATTTTTTAGGGATACTTACGCGACCTATAGGAATACATCTCCAATACGTGGAGAATTACACCAGAAGTTTTCGCACGATATGCGTACATCGCCAAATTCCAGGCAACACGACAAACAATGTGGATACAAGCAAAGAATGATCTGGTGAAACAGTGGATACATATGCGCTACTGCATCATAGAGGGTGATACTGACATGGTCATCAACGAATGGCCCAAGGAATGGATGATTCCATCCATTACCCAGGAAGTGCCAGAAAGAATAGCAAAGAAAGAGGCAGAGTAGGGAGAAATGCAGCCTCCAGAAATCCAAGTGCCCAAGAAACCAAGAACGGGCCCAAGCAAACAAACACAGGAAAATGAAGGGCCAAATAAAATGGGAACCTGGAAGGGGGAGAAGGGGAATACATGGTAGGCCAAAGAGAAGCAGAAGTAGGTTGAGGCCACACAAGAGACCGCAGCAAGTCCTAATTCCTAGGAAACAGGGGGAAGCAAGACACTAGCCACGCAAACCGAAGGATCACGCAAGAAAATGAAGGCACAAAGACTGCCTCCAGAATATACGATTACATATGATGAGGAGGAGATGATATCCCAAATGGTCCAGGATTTCCTATCTGAGGACTTTGACCATGTAGCACATCACAGGGACAAACTTCAAAAAGAGTTGACAGAAATGGGGTAGTTCCTTAAGAAATTTATGGAAGTACAGATAGCAAGTAGCAGCAGGGGTATAGAACCATCAGCACCACAGACCAAGGAAAGAGTGGAAGTAGAAGAACGAGATCCAGTGCACTCCTTACCGCACACAAACGCAACGTTCTACATCACACCTAGTATGATGCGCATGGACAAAATTGTGGGGTAGACACCCTTGAAGGAATTAAGCCACATCCAATTGGTCTCGACACAGATGACATCCAGGTCACTACACAAGTTGCAGGTTAGCGTCGACCATGAGGTACAGTCTCGTGCACACAAAGACTTAGTTGAATTACAGCGAGCAACAGAGAATTGGGAGGTGCTAGAAAAAGTCTGTGAGCAAGCCAAGTCTGAAACTCAGGAGGAAAAAGAATGCATGAACGAACTGGAATGAAGAGTAGGAGGAATTTTTGAGAATCTTACAAACACCGCGCGGGGGAATGAACTTGCAGTAGTGGAAAAGATTAATCAGATTGTGCAGAAAATCGAGCAATACCAGAAGGAGATTTATAATCTCTGAGAGCATATCATACCAACCACGCCACCAGCAGTGAAGGAGCAAAGGAAGCAGGAAGAAACAACGCAGCTACTAGATATAGAGCAGTAGGTCATCACAATCGTTGACTTGTTTGAAAAAGTAGAGCATCTTTGGACCAGGTTGGAGGAGGATCTGCAAGTCCAACAGTGGGACAAGGAAGAGGAAAGGATCAATGGAGCAATCCAAGAGCTCAAGCAAAAGAATAATACAATACCAATCCCAGAATGAGTCAAAGGGACGTAGGAGATGAATAAGCTGCAGGCAGAACTCATCACTGCGCAAACGCAGAAACAAGAGCGTCAAGCTCAAATCGAGCCATTATAGGAGCAGGTAGTAGAAGTACTGGCACAGGAAGAGGACACTAAGACACAAATGGCACAGACTCAGGCAGAATGTGCATGATTGATCAGTGACAAAGTTGCAGTCCAGGTAGTGGACACAATCAAGGAGAAGACCGCGCAGACGCTGACACAAGCAACAAAGGTCAAGGAAAAGTTCCATATGATCACCAAGGAGATCGAGGAAGCTCAGAAGGATTAGGTGGCTTAGGGAAAGCCACATGTCAGTGATGGGGGCCTGTTGGCAACAGGCCAAATTGGAAAGAAGGATGATCATATAGAAATAAAGCGTGTAGAAAGTGAAGCAACAGCTGGAAGGAAACGCAGCATGCGTGCATGCAAGAAAGCGTGAACAAGGAAAGCGACAGCTGGATGGAGGAAAAGCACATGCACATGGGAGGAAGACCTGATGTTAGTAGGGTTAGGTTTTTGGTAACGAATTGTAATGGTTGAAGAGCCAAAGATGTATAAATACCGATACTGAGGTATTGTGGAGGAGTTATGCATTTTTTGAGGGATTTTGTAGTTGTTCTGATTTAGTTAGTAGTTGGCTTTGCATTATCATACATATGTATGAGTTGATGTGATATGTAATGTTTTTGTATGAACTATTTTTTAAGATGTTGAGCTAGAGGAGAGGAGAGAAGGTAGATCTTGAGGATTAGATCACAGGTTGAGGATCTTGGTGCGGTCTAGTTCACCTCATATAGATCTTACCCAACTGAGAAGAATTGTAAGTGCGTGGCGTTGTAGATGCAGAAATATCATAATAAAAGAGACAAGAGCCAAATCTTTGTGGATATATCTCAGGAGGGGGTGAACCACAGTAATATCTGTGTAATGTGATGAATGCATGCATATCTTTATCCTCTTTTCAGTAGTTAAATATTGTGCTTAATGAATGAATGGGTTATTATATTTCTATGGAATACAACTGCGCTATTAAGGAAATAAGTGGTTGAAGGTAATGCACAGTCGCGAATAACATTAGGTTACAATCACAATTTATAGTAAATGGCTCTGAATACAGATCTCATATCGTATACTCAATCCTGGGTTGTAAACACCTGAGTCTTACAGCAACCCATTAAATCTATCTCGGGTGAGACTGCGCATCGCATCTGTGCATTGTGTTGCCTTCTGGTTTACTAGGATGGACGATAGTTTTAGAGGCTTTGATGGAAACCCAAAAGACATGAACCCTGGCTCAATAAGAAGATCGAAGTAGAATAGAGGAGAGTAACCAACAACCTCTCTTCTCCTTCGTGTAACTACAGCTACCTCCAAAAGATGCACATTTGGTCAACACATCTACAACCTTCTCATGTGTGCCAACATATTGGAGCTTTACAGCTCCTCTCTGCACCATATCATGAATGTAGTGATACTGGATCTCCATGTGCTTTGAATTTTCATGGAACACGGGTTTCTCCGTCATCTTTATGCAACTATGGTTATCACATAGAATCACGGTGGATTCTATATCCAGATCAAATAGACCTGCCAACAACTTATGAAGCCATATGGCTTCACAATTGGTGGAACATGTTGCAATGTATTTTTCTTCTGTCATGCTGAGAGAAATATTGGATTACTTCTTGATTTTCCATGAATTCATGAATGACCCTGGATTGAAAAAACATCCTAAAGTGCTCTTTCTATCAGAAACAGCTCCAGCCCAATATGAATCAGTATAACCAACTAGTATGAATTCATGATCTCTAGTATAACAGAGACCAAAGTCCAACGTGACCTTAAGGTATCTCATCATATGCTTTGCATCTACAAGGTGAACACATCCGGGATCTACCAGATACTGACTCAATTTTTTCAAAGAAAAGCATATATCGGGCCTAGTATTCATCAGATACATCAACGAACCAATAATTTGTTTGTACATATTAGCATAAACCAATTCTAATGAAGTATCCACCATGAGATTCAGCTTTCTTTCCATGGGTCTTTGCATGGCTTTACATTCCAACATGTCAAACCTCTTCATTATTTCAACTCCATACTTCCCTTGGTTAAGGAATATCTTCTCTGAGCTCTGCCAAACTTTAAGACCTAAGAAATAATGCATCATGCCTAGGTATTTCATCTCAAACTCTCCAGTGAACTTATTCTTACAATCTGTGATGATATTTTCTTCTCCTATTAAGAATAAGTCATCCACATACAGTAGAAAGATAAATGGCTCATCATTCATAACCTTGAAGTAAAGGTTAGAATCATCTTTACTCTTGGTAAAGCCCAATCTCGTAAGGAAACTATCAATTCTTCCATACCAATATCTTGGGGCTTGCTTCAATTTCTAGACATGAGTCTTCTTGTCCTGTACCTCGAAACTAAATTTTCACATCACATTGTACCAACCTGGTACACTTGCTTACTTGTAACTTAATATGCTCAATCATATACTAGATCTATGTGCTTTCTACAAAGCACTATCTGTCTCACTGTCTGAGAGTATGTTCCCTACTCTTTCTATAATCGTTCCTTCTAGAACCAGGACTCTGCACCTGCAGCTGCTATTTCTGAAGTTGAGAATGACTTTATCTATTCTCACTGTGGCTACTGAACTCTGAGATTAGCTCCTCTATTCTATCATGGAAACAAATTCATCTAAGAGTGGCTCAAGAACTAATACTAAAGGTATATTTTCCTCTTTCATGGAGGTAAATCAATCTCAAATACAAGGACTGCTCCCCCTGAATCTCATATTGTATCAGAGTCATGGTTGTTATGGTTGACTTTCACGAATACTGGAACTATTTCTTCTATTACTAGAGTAAGTGTCTCTTCATGTTCTTCTCCCACTTGATGGGAGAATCCTATGGACACAATTCAGTCTTCGTACATATTTTACACTGTTATCTACAACATTCTTGATCTGTTAGATCAATCTTGGAATTCAACACTAACTTTCCTTCTAGTCTCATGAAAAAATCCATCTCCCGATCCTTCTGACTAGCTTCCTTCTCTGTCACTGAAACAAGGGAATCTTCCCAGGAGATTTCATGTCTCCTAGAGGTCTCTGAAGCTACGACCTACTCTTCTCAACTAATTTCAATTGTTTTCCATTCCTGGAAGATGTCTCCTTTTCCCATCTAATCCTCTCTGAGATCAGGATCACTCTGAGTCTTGATTTCTTTTGAGTCTATGAAAACTTCATAGTCTCTGCAGGATATACTTGGTGTTGAATACCAAGTCTTAATATGAAAAATTGAGTCAGACTTGAAACGAATTATGCTTCATGTGAAGGTGGATTCATTATCAATTGACCAAGTCTATTGTGTGTTCTATTCTAATGCTCAGCCATCTTTGGAGCCTTTTTCTCATTACAAACAATATCCATATGAGATATTGTGTATCTCAAAAGTAGCTTATTCTTCATCTTCTTTGGTATATGTCATGTATACAAATTGAGTAGTTTGTTTCATGTCTCATCTAATATGTTGTCTCCTGCAACCGTCATTGTAGCTTCCTCAATGTTATCACTTGTGACCTGCTTGGAACAGGAACAAAAGGGGGAAAACAACAAACAAGAATAATACTCTTTATAATAATAAAACAATAGCAAGAATAATCATCACAGTAGCTCTTTTAGAGCTATCACTTGCGACCTTCCTGAAACAAGGGTCAAAAGTAAGAGGTACAATAATAAGAAATGAGAGCAACACTCTTCTAGTTTTGTGATCAATCATTCCTCCTGGAAACAAAACAAGAATTTTCTCCTCGAGGAGATGTTAGTTATATCTTGTAATAAGCATTTATCTCAATATGCTCACATGTTGCTAGGTATAAAACTTTTCAAATATTGTTATCTCAACTATACCGTTTTCTTGCAAATTTAAATCTTATCAACTTAATCAATCAAACCTAGAACCTGGATTCTTTGTCCTCAAGAATTAGTGTTGTTGTTTTTCTTCCTAGTCTCCTTCACTCAAGATGACAAGTATTCTCTTCAACCTGTCCTGAGATAATATGCGTTCTTGACAGAAGTCTAAGTTAGAGAATAAACTCTATAATCTCAGCTTTAATCAATCTAATACATTGACTTTAATTTTGACCAATGGTTAGTATGAAAGTCATAACTTAAACATACAACCTAGATGTTCATAATGTCATAACAAATAGATGCATATCACAATAATCAAACTTGGGGTGCATTATTCCTCCAAATGTGTTGGATATGAGATCCTTTTGGATCTATGACAAAATATCCTTTCTCCTACAAATACCCTTTACAATAATGATACAGTTTGAACATCTATAACTACATACCTCTGACAGTATTGGCAGGTAGTAGCACCATCTGGCAGCATTGGAAACAAACCTTTAAAAATTCAAAGGTGTTGCAATTGATACTGCAACCGATATTGATACTGCAACTACAACTTAGGGTTTTATGAGGAAACCCTAATTTTTAAAACTTCAAATTTTGGAATTCTAATCTAGGGACTAGATGCAATGGGTTAAGGCAAGTAGGTTGGAGGTGTATGTTTTAAAAAAAATCAACTTTTACCCCTTGAAACTTGACTTGCGTAAATCTGGATTGGTACTTCTGGTACTGGTTCTGGTTTTATAGTACCAGTCAAAAATAGGGTTTGACTTTTAGGAGGATCTGGCCACTAAAAAGGTGTGCTCAATATGTCAAATGACGTGCTAGGGTAGGGCACACTTCCCTAGATGGTTTTTAGTCAAAAATTCATTTCCAATAAAAATCCTTAATTTCCTTGTACGACAATAGTGACATTTTTGGATACCTAGTGAAAGGTGCTCTATTCAGTCAAGCTCTGATACCATGTTAGATTTAGAGTTGTTATTAGTTTCTTTTCCATTTACTAGAGCATTCAATGCATTTCCAAAACAATAGCATAAAGAGGATCACTGAAAGAAACAAAATCACAAGGTACACAACATTTTGCCATGGGAAACCCTCATGGAGGAGAAAACCAATCAAAACTTCCTCAATAATTGATTGTCAATACAATGCCAAGACTTAGACCAAAAACACCAAAGAATATCCAAGACTAATCATGAGCCTCTCTTCTCCTTATTGTAACTGCAACTACCTTCAAAATATGCACACTTGTTGAGTGACTAAGTGAGAGTGAGTGAATGAGGCACCATCCTCACTTATTTATACTAGCTGAGGGGGCGCTAGGGTTATGTCTCTTCACCAAGCAAGGATGAATTCTTCCAATAGTGGTTAAAACCACTTTAATAAACCCTAGGGGCTGACTTCTCAAATACCACCATATGAATACAGTTTGACCAATCCACAAGAGGGGATTTGGTCTTATACAAGACCCAACATGATCAATCCACAAAAGGGTATTTGATCTATATATTAATAACTCAATTATAATTATAATATTCTTCGCAGTTACAATATTTCAACAAATGCCTCTACGGCTATCGAAGAAAATAACGACATGTTAATGTTCAATATGATAAGTCTGTCTTTCCTTAGCAGTACGTTGAGGGTGAATTGGTTCTCCTTTATGACCAAGCCAAAGAACTGCTGGGGGAAGGAAATTTTGACCCCATGTGGCATGGTCCTTATATCGTGTGATGTGTCTTAGAGAAAGGAGCTTATGAATTAAAAGATTATGAAGGGAATATGTTGGATGATCCCATAAATGGGCTCTACCGTAAAAGGTATTACACTTGAGCCCTCAACCATGGGCGTGACCTTTGTATACTAGTGTATCTTAGTGTATATACATCTTTTCCTTTGTGTCATCAACTTTCTTATCAAGTTTTCCCTTGGTTGGAAGATGTCATCGGAGTCTTTAGTTTACTTAGGATTCACGGACGGTGTCAGTCATCATACACGGAACATGGCTTCTGTCGCTTGGGTCATTTACTCACCCGAGGGCCAACTGGTGTCTTCAGGTGGAGTTCATCTAGAGCCATCAACGAATAATGTAGTTGAGTATAGTGTCCTTATAAAGCTATTGTGAGATACTATTTTGCATGGTGTTCGGTCTTTAGAGGTTCGCATGGACTCCCAGCTAGTCGTATGTCAGTTGAATGGTAGTTACTGTGTGCGAGATCCTACTCTACTTCGACGATTCCTATGGGTGTGACTTTTGGAACAATACTTTGGTTTTCTTACTTAATCACATACCTAGAAGTTTTAATCATGTATCCCATGGATATGCTAATTATATTTTAGATTGGCATTTTTCACATAACTAAGCAAAGAAAACACATTCATACATTCACACGTTGTAACATATATAAGTAAATCTAAAGACCACAATTTTTATATTTCATCCTTTCGAGTTCAAAAAATATTTGTCATAGTACAAAATAGGGCTCACAACTTCAAAATACATATATGGCCCTTATATAGCATGACCATGGAATATAGGCCTGTGGCGCCAGATGCGTATTGTGATAGCAAACTACGACATTTGTGAGACACTGGAAGAGTCGCACCCACTCACGGCATACACCCACTACCTGTCGTTGCATCACCTTTGGCAGATCCTCCACTTGAACCATAGGAATCCTATGTGTCAATCGAGCTATATTCCCTTGTACATTTTGTAGCATTCTCTCCACGTCCCCACCTGTTATCTCATCTTCTCGACCCCTTCACCGATGTCGTGGGAATCCCTCTGGCCGTCACGGACCTACATCTGCATAACATATCACTTGTTAATACTTGATACAATGCAAAAATATTTGTGTTTTTTATTTTGTCTTTATCAAAATTGAAAAACCCAAAAAAAATGAAATATATAAAAACATTTCTTACCAATATTATTGTAGGTGGAACCTGGTGGCAAAGCCATGTCTAGATCCCCTCTATATTCGATCCATCCATAAGGGTAGTTGTCAATGGCTATGACCTTTTGGTGCCACCAGAAAAAGAACTCATAATGGTATGGGGTTGACACCCTACCACCTCCTAGCCACCTCATCATGTCGTTCCACCGTGACATGGTTGGATCGCGCTATCAATGTGGAGTAATATCTACTCTAGGGATCAAGCCTAGAACCCTCTCAAAGAAAAAAATACAAAGTATGGATGCAAATCTGAAATTTCTCTTGTTCCCTTGTTTGCAATCCTTCAACTGGATATTCATGTTAGCTAGCAGTGAGTTATATCGGTCATAAACAATGGGTCTTAAACACTCCACCGCATAGAATATGAATGGCCTTGATTCCTGGTGCAACGAAGCTAACCCCAAAATCCATGTGAGTACTAATATGATGATCTTTAAACTCGGGTTCTCGATCACCCTAATAGGGAATTGGCTCCCTACTTTAGTTGTGCCTGAAACACAGTGGGTGCAAATGTACTCCTCCATAGTCATACCACCCCTAGCCCCTCATGCCTTGAGATTCACTACCTCACCTCAACGAGACAATCCTATGATAAAGTATATATTGTCCACTTCAATCGTCAATGGTTTCCCATCGATATTGAAGGACTCTGTCTCTGGATCCCAATAGTTTACCAGCAACTGAAGTAAACTCACCTGAGCTCTCATTCCCTTGAGAGCCCAAAATTTATAAAGGATGCATATTTTTAAATCTTGTTGGGCCCTTCCATCTCTTTCCATTGTTGCATCTATCTCCTCATGCTCCCTTTCCCTCCATTCAATAACCATCCTGCAAAGGACAAACCAATTTTTGAGTTAAAACCTTTCAAAAAAATTGTTCACGGAATTGTACGCGGGCTAACATGATAACATTCATGTATAGGGTTGCATATATGTGTGCAGGATTCACTTTGTCCATGTATATTGGGTCGTATATGCGACCCGGTGATCTTTCACTCGCGTATACCCTAGTTTCCATCTTACACCCCATAGTACTCAAAAAATGGGGCCTAAAATTGAAATTTAAAGCATTGAAATTGAAGGAGAGGGGATGGTAACTTACTTGGTCCAGACGATTGTTGATTCCATTGATCGTAGCTCCCACAATTGACACTTGAAGATCGTGGGGAAAATGGCCTAAAATGCACTGTGTGGGTGAAAAAAATCAAATGGTATGGTAAAATGGTCTATTTTTACTATTCCTAGAAATTTTTTACCCACTTCCTATAGTTGTTGTTATTTTTTTACCTTATGGACTAATAGCGTAGTGGAAAGACTTGGTTTTTGGTGGTTTTGTCCGAGATTTTTTGCGGTTTCTAGTGTCATATCGCTTGTTCATGCCTTCGGTAGGTATATTCTTTCACCGGCATATAGGATAGGTTTTCAGTCCATTTTTCATTCTTACATCATCCTATGACCATGATCCATACACCCTAGGTAAGAAACCATTTATTATCCACTCAAAACCTTCTCACTACTACTAGAAGTGTCGTTAGTAAATGGTAGAGGCTTACCAAAAATGGGTGTCGTAGTTAGAACCTTTGTGTCATTTGGTGCCAATGTAGAAGTTATTCCATAAGATAGGGAGTTCCTTATAGTATTGATATGACTTTGTGTTTGAAACCCATATTCTTACTCACAATCATTCTGAACATTACCTACAGGACTCCCCCCGAGTCTTGGTTAAGCTCTTTTTCGACTCTCGAAAAAATGAAAAGATTGTCGAGTGAACTTGTCTCTCTCACACTGGCTAAATGAATTTGAAAGGACGTCTATTTGGTATAAGTTTAACCCTTTTCTGGACCAAGTAGACTACTTATGAAAAAGGAATACTCTAGTCACCATTGGCTAGAAGAGTTCTCCCGGGTATTATTTTATATTTTTTCGAGCCTAGAGGACTAAATCTACGAAAAAGGACATTTTGGCATTAAGTTGTAATTGCATTCCATCATCCTGCTTGCATTATTGAGTATATTGTCAATTCTCACTTTCTCATTATAAGCCTCTTACCTCAGCAATTTGCATCACTAGCCAAGCAGAGCCTTATATAATTCCTTTACAGCTTGACACCCTGTATCCGTAGAGAAAATATCCCCCCGAGTGTCCATACCCTGCATGCACTTCCTTGCATTAAGCATAGGTATGTTTTATTTCTTGTAACTATATGCTTACTCGTGACACTCGTTTCCTCTCATGTATCATAACAATTCTTTGCCTATAAAAAAACTAAAAAATACAGGCTAGAAAAGAATATTATCTCATATCAGCAACAGTCATGTCAACTTTGAACAGAGAAAAAACTTTTGAGTCCACTTTCATCCAAAGTTTGAGTTTAACATGACCTTAGGAATTTGATCTCGTTACTTAGAGTTTACTCCTCCGATTGGTTATTCTTCTAGTCCCTATGGAGAGTGTGTTAATGCCTCCTGCATCATCATCAAGTCTTTGCTTTCTGAGTTATCTGTATGTCTCATGCTCTTGTTAAAAGGAAGTCTATTGTAACACACCCAACCCCTTAAATTCCTTTTTAAAGAATGGGGCATAAAAATTTTGCCTTTCTCAATCACCTCAAATCCTCTTTCTGAGGCCTTCATCCTCTTCATCTCATCAAGACCTTTCCAACCAGTGTCACCATGCTCCAATTTGAGCTCTGGATCGGAATTTATGGCCTCCCGAAGTTCTTCGAACATTATCATAAATGGGACATGTGGTGCTCATGTGGCTCCACTTCATTCGTACCATCCCCAACTTATTACATCCATGGGGAAGCTGCATCCACCGTCCAATCCAAGAGTGAAATATGGTCTTTATTTAACACATGGGCTAGAGGGAAGTTTGACGTTCAACATTCGACGCTTCGGCGTTGAACATCCCTTCTCCTTTTTGCATGCATGTCCTCTGAAGTCCTGAATTCCCGTACTCCCAAAGGAGCTTGGAATATCGCCACATGGCTTCGACCTTCGGGCCTTTCGACTTACCATGACGTTGCATCCCAAACCCTCAGAGTCCTGAATTTCCGGAATTTCGAAGTCCCGAAATCTCTCCACGTGGCTCCAGCCTTCGGGGCTTTCAACTTACCCATGACGTTGCATCCCAAACCCACGGAGTCTTGAATTCCCGGACTTTTGAAGTCTCAGAATATCTCCACGTGGCTCCAGCCTTCGGGCCCTTTGATTCTACAATCAACGTAAAAAAACATAGATCCATAGATCTACGGCCTACATTGCTTCGCAACATCAACATTTGGGGGATACGATGTATTATTTCCTTGTTACTCTTAGAGTGGTCAGCGTCGGGTTGACCAAATTTTGGATCGAACGGCCATGAGAGGACCCGTAACTTCACCAGATCAATGGTCCTCGTCGCTTCGCAAATTTGGAATTCAAGAGTTTGGCCATGTAACTTTCATATTTCTCCCAGAGTGGTCAATGTCGGGCTGACCACGGCCTAGGCCCAACAGACGACATTTGGCAGAAGACAAGGGAGACACATGGCTCGATCAACTAGTGCCACATGTCCAGGTCCATTTGATACCAAGGATCTATGAAAGCCACAAATTGGGATGACACGTGTTACACCTACGATGAGTCCACATCACCCTAGATGACGTCAGTTTTCTACGTCACTACAGCCTTCGGTGCTCTAGCGATATTCTCATTCACTCACAGGTTAAACCTTTCAGAGTAGGACTATGCCAAAGTACTTGATGCCATATTTTCATTAGGCTTGATCTGACGGTTGAGAAAGGTTTTGAAGGATACTTAGATCCACGGTTCACGTTACTTCACGACCTATAAGAGGATTGAGGTTTAACATGGGGACGAATCCCACGATAATGGGTAAGTAACCGCAAACTGTCGGTCCACCATCAAGCTACCGATTTGACCGGTCGTCTTCGACACATTTTGGACTTTGCAATGATCATTGACTTGGAGCTCCAGAATCCTGGAGTCCTGAATAACTTATCTCCCTTTTCGAATGTAGCGAAGGGTCCCTGGACCTGGTCCTGTGGAACTTTTCCAAGCTCCAGAGTCTACACTCTTCAACGCTTAGTCAATATTTGGATAAGGTCATGGGCATGAGCCCATGGTCTCTTGGAAAACTAGGTTGAAGGGAGCTCCCTACATTCCACATAACTTAAATTCTAAAATAGGGAAGGGTAGATCAAAGGATCGACTAGAGGGATTGATTCCTGAGAAATCCCCTTGGGAAATATTTTAACCAGTACAGAGGCCAAAGCCTTATGTTCCAAATTTAGTTACAGACCCGCGTCTAATAGCTCTCCCACTTCCACCAGAAGAAAAATAGAAAATCATGCAAATACAGGGACTCATAGAAAAACAATAAGCATTTATAATGATTCATCAAACAATGTGAGGTTTTAATCATAACCAAAAACATTTAACCATCATTTCCATTCTAATACGCAAGCAATATGAATTACTTATGTATTATAGTCGATCACCAACCAACCGACTGTGGGTGTTCTCCTTTCCACCCAACCATAGGCTCAGAGGCATTCATTCTTATCACTTTGGCCACCTCTGTGCCAAGCCATGATATCACTAGGGAACTTTTGCAGTTTCTCAGATATTCTTTCAATATCACATCCCCTGCGAGGTTTATCAGATGCTCCATCAACATCAAGCTCGCAACCTTCTTCTCAGGTCAATTTTTTTTGGGTTCTCTCCAGTAATGAGAGAAACTTAGTCTTCCATATATTCTCCTCATCTCGAGAGCATTACGCGCTCCTCCTTTTCCTCTCTGCATTTTTTTGGTTCATGCATTTCCTCCCCGGTGTGTCTCCTTGTTTTATCTACCTACACGTGTATTCCTTTCATGTCTTCTTCCTTCTCAGGAAGGTTCTCGACCTATCATGTTCCTTCTATCAAAAGGAACTCGGGTCAATATGGGCCTGCGGGAAAACTGCCCTCTGTGGTACTTCAGGCTGACAATTTTTTGTCTCCCCAGCCAGACCTTCCATGCTTCCATTCATTGGGGTGGTTGATGGTTCAACCACCAGTCCTTTTCTTATTAACTGATTTCTCCTTGGGATCAGGATGAGGCGTATCATTTCAGCAAGGAAAAATTTGGGTCATTTTGACATAATGAACCCTCTCCACAGTTTCCTCACTCTTTTCCTCTAGTGATATCATGGCTAGTACTTCAAGGCTTCACCCCTATAGTTAGTCATTGGAAATCTAAACAATAATTCATTTACATAGTTCACATGCCTTAGCATGCTAATCATAATTAACGATCAATTACAAGTTGGGGGAAACAGGGGTGTTACAATCTCCGCCCCCTTAAAAGGAACATTATCCTCGATGCTCTTTGTCAGTAACACCTATCATGATATTGTCATTCAACTGCTTCACAAATACTGATCCTCTTCCTTGGTCAAGTCATTTCCAAACTCTTAACCTTTGTCACATGCCTTCAATAATCTTGGACAGCAAGCATATTAATCATAGTTTTATGCGAAAAAACATCTTATTGTTGCATAAAATTCCAGAGGAAAATTTTCATAATTTAGCACAATACTCATCTATGCAGTTCATGGATTTGCATCCACATGGCTGTCTTATTATATTGGCTCGTTGTTCTCCTAGAAATACCCATTATGTGCATGATCCCAATCAATAGCATATGATAATTGTCAAAGTCCCTTCTTCCTTGTGGTCACTCACCCTCCAAGCCCAGGCTTAGGCATCCCCTTCTCTACTATACAAATCCTTGGGTGATCCATCATGCCTTGCCAAGGATTTCTCACACAAGAAGAGTTTTTAAAGACTTCATTGAGCCTTACAGTCGAGGCATCCCTCAGACTTTCTCTGTCGAGGCATCCCTCAAACTTGCTCTGTCGAGGCATCCCTTCGGCTTGTATTGCCACAACACAACATGTTCTAAGGTGATCATGGCCTACCACGGGGTTCTCATGTCCCAATCAGTAGCCTCTTTCATGCTTTCCAGCTTGACAGCCTTCATTTTTCCTCCCTAGATAGATCTTTTTCATCTCACCTGTATCATAGGTAAACAAAAATTCTGAGAAATTATCATCAATTTCAAATTCATAATTTTCTTGCAAATCTGTTACCCACAGATTTCCACATTCCCCATTTATTTTCAGATCTGTTATGCACAAGAACAAGATTTTCCAGTATGGGACCTTCCTTCCCATAGCAGTTTAGCTCAGTAGACAATTGGTCTTCCTTATGGGATTACAACACTACCATATCCAAGACCCCCTTTTTTATTTTTATTTTTTCCTGCAACTTCAACATTCCTCATCGAAGCAAATTGTTAGTTTTCATGCACATTGTATTTTCAAAACTATGCATACTAATAGTCCAAGTCATTCATCATCCATTCAAGGGTACGGAGCAAAAGGATATATCATTAATTACGTATGCATCCTTTCAACATACTAAATTTTCCAAATACAATTCAAATATCAAATGACTTTAATCAATGTGCTAATATTCATGGCCACATTCATACCCAATGCACCCTTGCATTGATTTCAAGTTTGCCACACTTTATGACAAGAACTTTGCCATGGTGTGTTGGAGCTTAACCAACCTCTTCACCATATGGCTTATTCATTCCAGTTCATTATTGCAGCAGGATTGTGCTTCCTGCTACAGGTTGATCATGATCCCAACTCCGCACATATGAAACTACAAGTTCCTCTTGAATGCATCCAAGCATTCTTCTTTCATTAGTAACCAGGGTGCCAACACTCATGGCCACCCGGATTTTATTTTCTTTAACACTACACAATTCAAGTGGAGTATTAGAAGGTCCTCCTTCCTTAATGGAAAATCTATTGTCTACCTTCTTATGCAAACATGCATTTCCTCAATGCATCTCATGCAATGTGCTAATCTATGAGCACCTTTATTCTCAATCTCCCTAGACTAGTCATTGTACCCATGGTACTCCTTACTCTTGTACTTTCTTGCAAGGATTATATCCCATCCTTGACTGGCATAGACTCCCTCTCTCTATTGTTCAGATCTTTTTCTTTCCTGAATCTTACCTGACTTGGGTAGCAATGGCATACAATAGACACTCAAAAATTAATTGCATATATTTAAGAAAAAATTCAAAAGGAATTCTTACCAAATTCCTTCATACCTTATGACTCATAGGTAAGGATATTTTTATACATGTTCTGGCTGCTAGTACTCTCCTTGATATTACCTCATCAATGGTGCTTTATGGGGAATTTAAAGCCCATTCAACAACCTTTCAACAACAACATTCTTGCATTTATCCCCTATCAGAGGTTATCTACCATTGGCAGTCGTCCTTTCCCAACAGCTCCAATTATTTCTTATACATGGCATACATCACAAATATATATATATATATATATATATATATATATTAGTCGTTATGTAAAACAAAAATGCATGTGTCATAGAATTTAAATAAATAAGACATTTTCATATATGTCCTAGCATATCTTTATGCGCTTCATCACACTATCGTTAATGTTTCCATGAATGAAACACAAACAATTTTCAATTGTTTCTATAATCATACATTTATAATCACTATGATGTCAAAACACTTACCTGTATTATTAAATCAATCTCTCGTATCAGAGAAATACAATAAACAACAAGGAAGGAGTCAAGGAACTCTTCCTTGGTCCAACTCTTTCTACAAAGCCCTGGACTTTCAGTCCAACTGAGTTATTTTCCAAGGCCTCATTGCCTTTAATTTATATGGCTCAACCAATCCCATTCATTCAAACTTGCTTGTCTATTTATTTTCCTTTCTCCAATTGTACTTGTTTCCATAGTTGTTCTTTTAAGCCTACGACTTAGTTAAAAAATTCAAAGTTCTTAAGGTGAGAAAAGTGTTCCTCCTTTTCTCCTTCTTTGCTTATGCAATCTAATTCTTATTGTGATCTTCCTTCTCTTTTCTTTGAGTAGCCTTGGTTATGCTCACCCTAACTCTTAGGATACATCAACATGCTTGACAGAAAACCTTTTGTTCATAATGAATCATGACGATGTGCATGTTGCACATTACCATTCAGTTATCAAAATGGTCTACATTCATTTGTTAGTTTTCCACTCATACATTTTGTTTTAGAATGTAATCTAGGATTCTTATATAAATAGGCTTGTAGCCCACTGCTCAATTCTCAACAGTCATTAAGGTTGTGAATTTGTTCTCCTAACAGAGTCTTCACACAGTTCCTTCGCAAGGAACTCCTTCAACATGCAACTTCCTTATTGCATATCCTTCATTTTCTGTGATAGCCTCACCCTTGGGTTAGCTTCAGTTTTACCAATTTAGTTGTTTACCGAATATTCCATAAGGAATATGACCGTGCATTCCTATGATGTATTCCAAATACACATTAAAAGCATGTCCTTTATCTTTTTAGCTTGCTTTCGGACTGTGCTTCCATGCACTTAATCACATGCTTTGGCATGTTGTGTGTGTGTACCCACCATAGGCACCCTTTACAGTTTCATTTCCATATCGATTTAAATTTATTTAGTTCATGACTGTTCACAATCATTTACATTTGCATAATTTTCATGTTTAACATCATTCATTCATATCTATTCGGTCTTAATATCAGTCCTTCTATCAAGCAACCTTATGATGCATTAAATCCATGCACTCAGGCATAAACAAACCCAACTAAACATCCATCATGCAAGCTCACTACTTGCACCTTTTCCATGCCACTCATGCACATGGACATATCAAACTTCCAGATCCTTCTCCCAAGGATCTTCCAATCATTCTTCTCACAAGTCTCATAGAGACACTCAATACAGAGCTTCCCTCTCAGTTGAGAGCTTGTAGTAATATTATTCTTTTAAGCATGTATACATATATTTGTATATATGTAGGTCCATCGCTTACACCTCTCTACCTCATCCATTCGCATAGATATTTTTGTTTTAATATTAGTGTTCTTTAGCGAGAGGTTACAGTTAATCATATGACCAGTCTCACAGTCATAATTCATACTGATGTTTCCCTCTCTTCATGGCAACAACCAACGAGGGTCACATTTTCCCTTTCTACTGTAAAATCTCCCATAATTTAGAATTCAGATGGGTATTTATTGCATCACTCAAGGCAGTAGGATAACCATTTCTAGTCTCGTCTTCATGCCTCAATTCACTCTTGGTCAATGGATCTCTACACGGGAATCCTTTTCTAAACTCACTCTTATGGCTATCTGAGTGTACCAAGACATATATGTATGGATACCATCCACCTCTGGATTCCAACTTGACCCATTGGTCATCTATAAGTGTCCCAAAACTTCCTCTTCCACATCCAGGATCAAGATTTCATTAATTCCTCCCACCTTATCCTCATAAGGCACTATGTACTCAACATCATCAAACTTTTACTTATGTTGCCATAGTCAGATAATCACTAACCATATGATCACCATATTTTTCACTCAATGACAGGATATAATAAGTATATATGCATGTCATATGCATGCTCTATCTTTGTGATATTCATTTCAACATATCTTCATGCACCAAGCATTATACCCCTCGGCATAGTCCCACTTTTGTAGGATTGGCTATCATTTCCCAAAAGAAATGATAGTCTTCTTCTGCCACAGTCTAGCATGAATCAATCTTGTTGGGTAACATCCCAACTAAATTTAATCTGCACCCTTATCCTCATGGAACTTATGCAGATAATTTATGTATGACAATAATACTATTGACATGATCATCTTAGCCTTGGTAAACTAGTCTTACTATTGTTCCTTGGCCCATCCATACCTGTGTTTGAATCCTGCTATGTTAGATAGGGTAGGGCAGGGTGCCCTCTCACTTAAAATATTCTAAGAAAGAAAATATACTCACTTGACTCTTTCATGAGCCCAAGAAAGCCAAGTGTTGTTGCCCGCTCTGATACCAATTTGTAACACACCCAACCCATTAAATGATTTTTTAAAGAATGGGGCATCAAAATTTTGTCTTTATCAATCACCTTGAATCCTTTGTCTAAGGTCTTCATCCTCTTCTACTCGTCAAGATATTTCCAACCACTATCACCTGCTCCAATCTGAGCTCTGGATCGAAATTTATGGCTTCCCGAATTTCTTTGAACATTATCAGACATGGGCCATGTGGTGCCCACCTGGCTCCACCTCATTCATACCATCCCCAAGTTCCTACATCCATGGGGAAGGTCCATCCACCGTCCAATCCAATGGTGGAACATGGGCTAGAGGGAAGTTCGATGTTCGGGGTTGAACGTTCGTTATCCTTTATGCACGCCTGTCCTCTGAAGTCTCGAATTCCCAAACTCTCAAAGGAGCTCAGAATCCCGCCACGTGGCTATAGCCTTCAGGCATTTCAAATTACCCACGACATTTCATCCCAAACCCCTAGAGTCTCGAATTCTTGGACTTTCAAAATCCCAAAATCTCTCCACGTGGCTCCGGCCTTCGGGCCTTTCGAATTACCCATGATGTTGCATCCCAAACCTCGGGAGTCCAAAATTCCAATACTTCTGAAGTCTCGAAATATCTCCACGTGGCTCCATTCTCCAGGCCTTTCGATTCTATGATTAAGGTGATACCATGTAGATCCCAAGATCTACGGCCTACGTTGCTTCGCAACTTCAAGGTTTGGGGGATCCGCTGTATGATTTCCTTGTTACTCCTAGAGTGGTCAGCATCAGGTTGACCAAGGTCTGGATCGAACAGCCACGAGAGGACCCATAGATTCACCAGATCAATGGTCCTCGTCGCTTCATGACTTTGGCATTTGGGAGTTTGGAAATGTAACTTTCATATTACTCTCGGAGTGGTCAGCGTCAGGCTTACCACGGCCTAGGCCCAATAGACGACATTTGTCAGAAGACAAGGGCGACACATGGCCCGATCAACTGGTGCCACATTTCCAGGTCCATTTGACACCTAGGGTCTATGAAAACCACAAATCGAGGTGACACATGTTACACCTACGATGATTCCATGTCACCCTAGATGACGTCAGTATGCTACGTCACTCTGGCCTTCGGCGCTTCGGCAATATTCTCATTCACTCACAGGTTAAACCTCCCAGAGTAGGACTATGTCAAAGTACTTGGTGCCATATTTTCATTAGGCTCAACCTGATGGTCGAGAAGGCTTCTGAAGGATCCTTAGATCCACGGTTCACATTACTTCGTGACCTAGAAGCGGTTCAAGGTTTATCATGGTGATGAATCCCACGATAACAAGTAAGTGACCACAAATTTCCAGTCCATCATCAAGCTACTGACTTGACCGGTCATCTTCAGTGCATTTTTTACTTTGCAATGATCATTCACCTAGAGCTCCGGAGTCCCGGATAACTTATCTACCTTTTGGAATGTAGCGAATGGTCCCTTGACCTGGTCCTGTGGAAAATTTTCAAGCTCCTGAGGCTACACTCTTAAATGCTTAGTCAAGTTTTGGATAAGGTCGTGGGCCTGATCCCGTGGTCTCTTGGACAACTGGGTTGAAGGGAGCTCCCTCCAATCCACAGAACTTAAATTCTAAAACAAGGAAGGGTAGATAGAAGGATCGACCGGACCCAAACAGTCATGTAGAGTTCATCCCAACTCTTTACTTGTGGGATTGATTCCTGAGAAATCCCCTTGAGAAATATTCTAACCAGTACAGAGGCCAAATCCTTATGTTCCAAATTTAGTTACAGACCCATGTCTAACAGCTCTCCCACTGTGACACGAAGGAAAATAGAAAATCATGCAAATACAGGGACTCATAGAAAAACAGTAAGAATTTATAATGATTGATCAAACAGTGTGAGGTTTTAATCATAACCACAAACATTTAACCATCATTTCCATTCTAATACACAGGGAATATGAATTACTTATCTATTACAGTCAATCACCAACCAATCGGCTATGGGTGTTTTCCTTTCCACACAACCATAGGCTTAGAGGCATTCATTCTTAGCACTCTAGCAACCATCGTTCCAAGCCATGATATCACTAGGGAAATTTTGCAATTTCTCAGAGATTCTTTCTCTATCAGAACCTCTGTGAGGTTTATCAGATGCTCTCTCAGCATCAAGCTCACGACCTTCTGCTCAGGTCAGGTTTTTTTTGGGTTCTCTCCAGTAACGAGAGAAACTCAGTCTTCTAGTTCTTCTCCTCAGCTCGAGAGCCTTACGTTCTCCTCCTCTTCCTCTCTACATGTTTTCGGTTCATGCATTTCCTCCCCTGTGTGTCTCCTTGTTTTCTCTACCCGTGCATGTATTCCTTTCATGCCTTCTTCCTTCTCAGGAAGGTTCTCGACCTATCATGTTCCTTCTGTCAGAAGGAAACTCGGGTCAGTCTGGGCCTACCGGAAAAATTGCCCCCTAGGGTACTTTGAGCTAACAGTTTTTTGTCTCCCTAGCCAGACCTTCCATGCTTCCATTCATTGGGGTGGTTGATGGTTCAACCACCAATCCTTTTCTTATTAACTGACTTATCCTTGGGATTAGGATGAGGTGTATCATTTCAGCAAGGAGAAATTTGGGTCATTTTGACATAATGAACCCTCTCCACAGTTTCCTCACTCTTTTCCTCTAGTGATATCATGTCTAGTACTTCAAGGCTTCACCCCCACAGTCAGTCATTGGAAATATAAACAATAATACATTTACATCATTCACATGCCTTAGCATGGTAATCATAATTAACGATTAATTACAAGCTGGGGGAAACAAGGGTGTTACATCTATAAGCATGTGTTGACCATTTCTTTGAACCCTTGACTTTGCATGTCAGCCATACCTTCAGTGTCTCAGAGTCACATGAAGCAGTAGTCCTACCATGCACCCTCGTCCTATTTTCATTATGGGTAGGTAACCTTGAGCCCAGTAGTTGACATTTCCTCATTGGTCGCTAACTAGGGGGTTTCCCTTGTGTTCGACGGAAAGGAATCTATTCACACATTGGGATTCATGCAGTGTCTTAGATTCCATTAGCCTTATTAGTGGTTTCCTTACCTTTGTCGGCAGTTTTCCTTATTTGATGTTATTCAGAGGGTCTCTTTTGTGCACTACTTGCATCTGGTTCATGTGAGGGACGCACAAGGTCATTGGTTCATGAACATCCTATTCGTATGAGCTACTCCTAATCATCAAGCTATTATTTTAAACCTCATGATAAATGATGAGATATTCTCTAATGCTCTCCTTTCAGCGGGTCTCCTTCCATCGAATTCAGCTCATCTATTCTGGAAATGAGACCTAGAGTCCTATGAGTACCTAGAGGCTTGCAGTCATGAGTGGTAGGTTCTCCCGACACTGAAAGTTGGGAATACATCAATGTCTCCTGATCGATGGATTATTCAAGTGTTCGACCTCAACACTCAATGTACTTGATGCCTTGATACCTATTTTCATTATCGGTGGGTTGTCTCACGTTTGTTAACTATATACCTTAATGATCGGTAATCAAACGAAGTCTCATTGTGTTCGACCTCAACTCCTTTATTCACATGATGTAGACTTGCACCTTTGGATGATAGTGTAGAAGACCTCCATATTATAGTAGCAACATTCCTCATCTATTGTTGTCTTTCATTGGACCAATATCTATATGACTTGAATGATCATGGGAGATCAGATTGTACTCCATTGTATACAGATATCTTCAGATTGGTTTTGAGACTAGATTCCACTATGCCTTGTTCGTGACTATGACAGCCTATGGAATATGTCTGCTTTGTATTGCTTATTCATGGCCATGACTAACTATTTGATATATTTCCACATGGATCTGTAGTGTAATTCTGATTGGCAACCATGTATACAAAATTCATTATGGATTGTAATATTCTTATGAGCAACTAGTACTTCCAGCTGAGTCTTCATTACTCCACTTCTGGGAATTATAATGTATTTCGGCCATCGCAGATACTCCTCTGACCTCACACATTAGGGGGAATCTATTACAACAAATTTTACTTCACTCCATGCAACTTTCTTGGATGGCCTTCCATTTCCCTATGCAAACTTGAAGTTCCCTTTTTGTGCCTTCCAGAGACAAAAAATGCACATTTTTCCACATATATGTGCCCTATCAGTTATACAATAAGCGTACATGCAGGTTTCTCCACTACATCTCGTGTACATGGGTTTGGTGCTCAAAATTAAAAAATTATGTTGGATTTCCATGCCATGTCACGAGATCCATTATTTTAATAGAAATACTCATTTCTCATCCAATTGATATCTTGCAAATATTTGAATTATTATTCCATGGGCATATTTGTCATGTATGTTAATGGATTATGCTAGTCTAGATGATAACATTATATATTATCACCATATGCTTGTGTATATTGGTTGTTGAGGACAAGCTGCAGGTATAAAGCTTTGGGTCGCATGCTCAACAGTAGTCTTCTTCGAACGTCTGGATGAGGTAGTCTCTTGGCCTTGTCTTGTTAGCATTTCATTTATATAGCATACTTGGGATTAGAGTTGATTTTTGTGTGTCATTTTGTATGTTGTGATTTACCCCTTTCCATAGAGATATTTTCCTCATAACAACATTACTCAAAATCATAAACAGAGTATGCCATCGAATTCCTTGCGAAATTTCGATAAAAATGAATATAAAGTTCATAAAATTCTATGTCGAAACCCTGTGGCATGCACTATGGTGTAGCCTCTAATGTTATTCACCCTTGGGTATGAACTTTGAGCCTGTACTCTACATAATCATTTCCATGTCTCGATCTATGCGCATATTAAATAGGGCATGTGCATGCTCTTAACCTCCATTCGAAACTTGGGGTTGGCATTAAATGTTTGGTTAGGTGGGTTCCCAACGAACCCTCACTTGTAGAAGAATTGGTTGGGTCATTGGCATATTATATAGTGGGTCATGGGGTCAAACCCCACCGAACACACTATATATATCATTTTGGTTGTATTGTTGGTTGGACATATAAATATGCCCACGCGAATATATATTATGTGGTTAGCATATAGTTTGAATGCCCAATGGAATGTGTATGCAGTTACATCGAACTTCCAAACAAACCAAGGGTTGATGGCTTGGGCCCTTGGCCCTTTTTGCCACCAATTAAAACCTTTACCAAACTTAAATTAAGCCACCACCACTTACGGTTAAGTAACATTGGTGTGGTGCATTGACAATGGAGGTTTGTATAAGGTTATAAGAGGTCGCAGGTTTGACCCCCATCGACCCCTATAATTTTGATAACCACTAACCATTGATGGCCAATGGGAGGCTTCCACATGGTAGTCTCTCATTAGTCTATCTCTCGCACTTGTCAATACATGATTAGTCTGCTTGGATTGCCAAGTCATTTTTCTAACTAGACATGAAACGTCACTTGTCTGCCACGTGTCCCCATATGAGGTCACCTACGTCAGCATTGTATGACCTATATGGTCATACAATGTGTCACCCTTGCAGTGGTGACACGTGTCACCTTTGACCCTTTGACTTTTTCCTTTTTGCCTTGATTGACTCAAACTTTGACCAACCATATCTTTTGCATACAAAATTTGTTTGAGGCGATTTTTATGTCGTTGGAAAGCTATCGCCAAGCTCTACGCATTGATGCAATTTCTTAGAGAATTTGTGATGGTTGAATTTTAAGCATTTATGAATCCTTTTGGACCTATGTGAGCATTATGAATCCTCCTAGACTTTTGTGAGCATTCGTGGATCCTCCTAGATCATAGATATAGTCGGTTTTTCTTAGAATAGAATTTTGTGTAAATACAATTTTAGAATTAAATTTGACCACAGATAGTATTCCTTCCAAAATATCCACTCCTATAAATCCAAAGTAATCTCCAAAAGGGGAAAAACCAATTGTTGGAGTTTCCCAAGCTGCAGAGTTAATTGATAGTGAGATGAAAATAACTTTTGAACAATACATGTTTGTAATTAAACTGGATTTAAACCTAATATTGAACTAATGAGGACCATATTTAAGGGCACTAAGGCCTTTATAAGTCCTTTGACAAATTTTCCAAGATGGGGAGATACATATAGGAAATTTTGAGAAGAATATTATCTTGATGTAATTCCCCTAAGTGATCCAACAATTAGAAATAATGATGATTTTTAATTCTCTAACATCAGAAAATCTCACTTACAAATTGTTGCTACAAGATCCCCTATGATGCCATGTTTTTAGGCCATATAATGGGTTATTTAACATATTGATATAGAGAATAGGATAGTCATTAATGATGAAGGAATGTTTATTGCTTCCTTTGATCCATCTAAATTGGAGAAGTACTACAGACTACATCAACAAGAAAAATTCAGCATTACTAGGTTTGTAGAATAGTTTCACCAAGATAATGACGTTAAAAAATATTAGTAGGATGTTGGGTGGGAGATAAAAGATTTTTTTTTCAAGGGTGATGGGGTATAAGCATTGATAAATCTAAGAGACCCTTGTATTAATGGCCTTGATGTGTAGGTTGTATGGTGATGTTAAGTATATACATCTCAAATATGCTTGGGTACCAATTGTCCATGTTATCATCACAACTAGTGTTGTATTCAATTGGGTATCCATATTATCATGTTCCATGAAAAGAGCTATTTAGAGAGTAAAGAAGACAACTTATGAGATTCTCCCTATCTTCTATATGTCTTCTCACCTACTAGATATTATTTGTGCAAGCAAAATTTTCCCAGGCTTAAATTGGAATTCAACTATAGCTATTAGTCCAATTCATGCTTCTTGTTAAGGGTTATGGGAAAACAAATATAAGATAAATTATGCACAATTATGTGATTACTTTTTGGCCCCATTGAACAAATTGATATTCTGCAAGGAATTCCCAATATCAACTAGATAAGTTATGACCTTGATGAGAAGTAGAGGTAGCTAGTATTCAAAAGAAGACCATAGTTATCTTAGAATGTATGGAGTGGCCACTCCCCCTCGTTTGTTGCCTAAATATGTTCCAAACAGTCTAGTGCTTGGAGAGATAGTATATAAAACCATGCTTCATGGTTTGAATACTTCTCTAGAAAAATATTCGAGGAAAAATTTCATCACATACAACACGTATATTGGACACTATGGTTTAAATAACTCTAAGCAATCTAGGCAAGAGGTGAACACTATGTTGGGGTACATATTCCCATAGGGATAGTTTAGGAGGCATGATCCTAAAGGATTAGTTTTGAAACACAACATTGATGTTTCTATGTCTTGGCCATATGCTCATGAATAGTGGGATCATGACTTACTTTATGAGAATGCAACCTCTTGGGAAGAGGTGCAGAAAATATTGAAGCCTAAGGATCAAACTACTTCACATGCAATAAGATCAGTAGAGAAAACTAGGAAATAGGTTGAAATGATAAAACAAAAACTCTTTGAAGTTAAGCAGCTAAGGAAGAAAGAACAAGAGAAACAAATAAAATAATTTGAATTAAAACAACAATAGAACTGGAGAAAAAGATTGAGGAAAGATAAGAACAAGAAAGTACACGAAAAGAATAAAAGGATAAGCAAGCAGTTGCTAAGAATGAAGAAGCAAGATAATAAAAACAAGATAGGCTTGAGTCTACAAGGTAGCTCATGCAACAACAAACTCACACAAGTCAACCTCATGTTGACAATGAAATTGATCTAACCATGGAATATTTGATCATCCCAAAGCAGAGTACAACTTCAGTAAAAGATATTAGAGGAAACTAAATTGTAATGGAACAAATAGCTACTCACGGTAACTTAGACAATATCATATCTTGGTGGGATTTAGAGCATACCTTATCTAATTGGTGATGTGGAAAATTTTGATTTAATTGCCTAGAGTAAAAGGAAAAAAACAATTGTCAAGCAAACCGAAAGGAAAAATAGAATTGATTTAGACAATATAATAATCTATACTACTGAATAACAAGTACTAGACACAAAAAGAGAAAAATTAATAGAATTGATAGTAACTGGATTGGCCATCACACGTGCTACTTTAGATAAAGCCCAATTAGAAGTTGTAGATGTACAAAACCTTGAAAATAAGATTGCATTACTTGAGAATCAAGTAAAGAACTATAAATCTACATAGGGCTTAATTTTATTTTTTATAGACCAGGTGTTATAAGAAGATGATTCTAATGCACTAGTTAAAAGGGAAATTTATGCTAGAGGTTTTCAATTATAGGAACTCATATTACAATTTTCCATTTTGTATCAAAAAAAATTGGTGTGGAAAGAAAATCAAGGAAAAACATAGGATCAACTTGAGTTCATCAAACAAATCCAGAAACATTGAGGAGATGAACCACATTATATAAGAATTTTGAGAAAAGTAAAAATATATGAGATTGAAAAAGATTTGATTTATTGGAATAGAGTTGCTCATGAAGCTCGAATATAGATAGAAGGTGAGTGGTTGTAACGTATTAAGATTTGGGACTTTATTAAGGACACTGCTACTCATTTTCAACTTCCTTCTCTTGGTCTACTAGAAAAAATTCATCCAGTAGATCAAGTATTTCAAAAATTTAGGAGATGCTTAAGCAGCATAAGTATAAAGTCAAAGGAATATCAAATGTTGGAAAAGGACATTTAAAAAACTTTTTAACTAAGGAGGCTAAGAAAACCACACAACTTAAATTTTCCTTCCCCAAAGTGAAAATTATATTAATTTTCTATAGAGTTACCAACTTTGAGGGCCCCACGAAGGAAACATGTTTTTCCCCATAACGATATACGTAAAATTGTATTTGACCAATAGGAAAAATATGATAAATAAGTAGTTGGAGATAAAAACCCTAGTTCACTTAAGGGTTAATTCTTTAGTTGGTTATTATAATACATTTTGAAATCATATTTATAGGAGGATTTGAGAAGTAATATGATATTTTTCATAAAATGATTTTTGATGAACTATATTGTCAAATATTATCTCTCATACATTGGTTAATTAAGAAGCCAATCATTGGGAAACATTTTTATCACTACAGAAATCTTTTCATGTACAACCAATAGTGTGGATTTTTGTAAGAGATCTTACTTTGTGTATTTTAGACTATTCTGAAACAATATTGACATTTCTTTCATTCCATTTCCTTAGCAAATCTAATTCATTTTTTCATAACATTTTATTCTATGTTTTAAGGTCAATTTCTTCCTTTTATTAGAAAGCACTATTATTTGTCTAACGAATTTATTGTTGAAAAAATATATGTCTCTCAGACTCAACCCTTGGTATGTTCTAATGCCATGTTGATATTCATCCTCTACTCAACACTTGGTAGTTAGCTCAAAATAAAATTTATTTATCTACTAAAATCATAGTTGAGTAATCAACTAAACATGTAGCGGAAGCATAAACTAGGAAACCAAAATCTCACACAAAACACAAAGATTTTCAGGTAAACTACCCCTAGAAAAACCCCGGAGGGAAAACAAGTCCAATGATGGTTTTATTAAGGTCATATCGGGGCTCCCGTAACAGGGAAAATGCCCCACTAAGAGAAATATACATTGCAGACAAACTTGGAAATTCATGTGTTGTTGATATACCAGCATGTTTCCCAAGGTGTATGCAATTGTGCTTCAACAAAACCATGCATGTATATGACTCTCACCACCCATACCCACATATATGTATGTAAAACCCATATGGAAACTTTTGTACGACATTGCACTTCACTCTGGCTTCTATTCTTTGAAACCCACCTACAATTGCCTCTGCTCTCTCTTCTCCTTGACCTGTATCAGCTATATATGGAAGTCCTTCTCCACCTATCCAAGATCTTGAATCCTTTGTGATCCAACCCTCTCTACATCAATACTTGGATGAAATATTTTCACCCAACCTATGAGATCTCCTCACTCTAGTGTAAGCCAAAGTCCTTCTTTGCTCTTACACTCCTCACACTAGAAAAATTCCCTCTTTTCTATCCTCAACCTTGGTCTCTCACCAAAGTCTTTTGACCTCGATATCTCGTCAGAAGTGTCTTCTTCCTTAACCCCAACCTCGCTTTTATAATCATGAGTTAAAATCTATTTCTAATCCCCAAAGTGATCTATGGTTGAGATTACTTCTCACACCCACTTAAGATTTATATTACATGTTGCATGTTATGCATGTTCCTTAAATAACCCAATTCACTAATAAATACAATTTTACTTTAATTAATTCATTCTAACTAAAGTAAACTCAAGACTAAAATATGCTTGATGGCTTCCACATGCTAGACACATGCCAATGTGTACATGTCTGATGCTACCACTAACATCAACATTTATGTAGAAAAAAATCAAAAACAATTAAAGGACAAGTAAGAATATTTTTACGTTTTGAGAGATAACTCTCAAATTCTATAAATCTTTGAAAACAATAAAAAATAAAACATCATAAATATAAAGCTTACGAAAAGGTTGTTGAGCCATTAATTTAGAGCATTTTTCCATTCCAAATAGGGAAGACTCTAATTGGGCCTCATTTTTGGGTTAAACCCCTACTGTTGACACTTGGGTATTTTTCCCTGTCAATGGAATTTATGCTAGAAGGAAGGAAAACATTGTATGGTTGATTCAGTTCCAAAAATTTGGCCATCTACTAGCAGCCCACATACTAACAATGAAACTGCAAATCCTGAAATACCTTGAAAACAACCTAGTTTCCAAGACTTGGAAAATATTGAACAAAATCTCGATTCTGAGATTGAAATTCCATACATGGTATAAAATGAGGAAGTGAATGTGTTTAGCTAAATAAATCAGGTATATTCCAAATATATTTGTACCTTTCCTATTGCTCCACTACTTCCTCAAAAAATAAGTACAACCCAGAGTGTTACTAAGACCATAGAAAGAACCCTAGTACACATTGTGGAAGATTTCATAGAGTTATCACTCTAGGAAATTTCTCAACCTTTGAATCTAATTCCTCCAACACTTGATCTTGCTACATCGCCTATAGCCATTGAAGATTATGAGAGTCACTTTGAAGTGAAATTTGAATTAGAGAATTCACACACTAGTTCTATATTTTTAGACATGGAAAATAATCAAAACCAATGTCAACTCTAGTTAACGAGAGATTCCTTGGAATTGTCTAGGTGGATGCATAACTTACCTAAGCACCCAGAATGTCTCTTCCCTAAGCATGACCCTAATCTATGTGGACCTCCAAAATATCATATCAAAAAAGGGTATTTTGGCTATTAGATTAATGAATGTGCAACATGAAGATATAGTATGGTGTATGTTCCCCTGTACCTGTGGAAACAATGCCTTAACTTGGTATTTCAATTTACCAATTGGATCAATAATTAATTGGGGTGATTTTCAAAAGGATTTTCTAAATATATTTGGGGACGAAACCACCATAAGAGATTTGATCACTAAACTATTCTCATTGGTAACTGGTCCAAAAGAAATATTAAGAACTTTAACCAAATATTTACAATAGCCATCAATAAGTTCAAGAAAAATATAGAACCAATGCAGGAACTTCATATAGAAGATGCCTTACCATCCCCTATTTCCATGTTTGTAAAATAAGCTAGAAAGAATACATTAGCTCATAATTTCGAGGAGGTTAAAAAGGTTGAATTTGAAATGATGGGTTGTAAATAAAGTCATGCCTTGTTTTCTAAGAAAGAAAATGTGCAGCCCAAGAAAAATGTCATATTTCCCAAACCTCGACAAAAACCAACCTCAAAGGGGAAAGAAAATGATTCTATGGAATTGGATAACCTTCAATACATCAAACATTTAACCAATGAAATCATTGACATCAAAAGGAACTCTAGAGAATGAATTTCAACACAACATCCTTATAGACCTTTCTTTATGATATCTATACCACCAAAGCTTCTTAAACCCCCACCTACATATGTGAATATTCACTTGGAGGGAGTAGCCATGGAAATTTTCTATAACTATCACCAAGCATGGGAGGAACAACCTGAGGAGATAGCTATGGTTCTCTAGGATATGTTTCTTGGTTTAAACCATACTGAAGAAGAGGAAACATCAAAATAATTACATTTACCAAGAAATTATAATCTTAGAAGTAAGGGACTTATTCTGCAAAAGCTACCCCCTAAACCTCAAAATTCAAATAACAAGAAAAATTGGATCATATACCCTAACTGCTATAACTTCTTCAAATACCAAGAATGTTAACAAACCTTCTACCAGTAATCAAGATTACATTTCAATGAAATATGACATAGTTCAGGATCTTAAGAAAATCAAAGAAAATATTTTAGTTTCCTATGTATGCAATATTCTCAATAAAGGAAGTTGTTGTTAAATGATTTGAAAGAAAATAATGAAATATAGTCATCAACTGTTGCAAAAAATGTTACCAAAACATCAACTAATAATTTGTAGAATGTGACAGTAAATGCTACTCTCTCGGGAAAAAATTCCAATTCTTATACTCCACCTTTTTTTATTAAATTTTGATATTTTCAATCAAATGTATATAACCACTTGGTGGATTCGGGGGCTCCATCCAATTCAATGCCTTATTCAGTATGTAAAAAATTGAATGTTACCCCAACAAAGTTCTTTACTCACATCATTCAATTATATAGGTCAGAGGTTAAGGTTATAAAATAACTCAAGGGTGTCTTGATACGTATAGCCTCTAATCCCAAAGTTCCCCTAACTAGTTATATAGTTGTGGTTGACATTCCTAAAGCTTATGATTTACTTCTTAATAGGGATTGATCTCAAAAGATTCAAGGCTATTTTGAATCTCACTAGTCATATATTTGGCTTTCTTGGAATTGATAGCCAAATAAAATCAAAATTGATCATGAATAATATATGAAACATACTATGACAAATTTAGAAGCAATTGATGAACCATATTCCTCTAAGTTTCTAATTTTAGGAAATTATGCTCTTAATTCATATTTTGGAAATTTTGTTGCAAAATACTTACTTATTCTTAAAAATCAACAATCTAAAATAATACTTCAAGAAAACATTTTTCAAGAGGCTCAGTGTAACATAATTGATGTAAATACTATAGATAAAACTAACTTAGTAGTAGATATTAACATTTGGACTCTTTTCTTTGATGGCTCCAAGTCTCAAGAAGGAGCATGAGCTCGTTGTTTGATAATTGATCCCTAAGGAAAACACAATCTCATATCTCACAGATTAGAATTTGAACGTACAAATAATATTGTAGAATATGAAGCACTTGTATAGGGCCTTAAAAAAAGCCATATATTTTAGTATTAAGAATTTAAATTTTTTTTGAGATTCTAGAATCATTGTGAGACAAATAAAAAATACACTTCATTGCGATTCTCCTCGCCTAAAAAACTAACAATGTGAAGTGCTAAGATTGATTGGCAAATTCAAATCCTTCAATATCTCTACCATTCCTCGAATTGATAGTATAGTAGCAGACTTATTGGCTATTGTAGCCTCTAGATTAGCTTTGTTAGAATATTTTAAGTCAAGTAGATTTTCTATTGAGTTACTTTATAGACCTTCACTCATTGATAGTATCACTAATGGGAGAATTTTTTAAGGTGATGAGCAAATTATAGAATTTATTACTAACCAAGATACTTTCAAAGATGTTACAATTGATGACAAAGAACATGAGAAAGTACTAGAAACTTGTAAAAAATGAATAGATAATCCAACAGCTAACACTATCCCAATAGGTGTGGTTACCATGGAAAAATTATTTGACTTGCGAGATCAATTCAAGAAATCATCTAATGTCAAAACCCATAGTTCATCTTTAGGTCATAAGATGATTAATCTTAGAACTTTTGATAACCCAAAGAATGTGAATCTTGGGACATGTTGTATTGAAGATGAAAAGCATGCATACCTTAAAGTTTTCTCAAATATAAATAAGTGTTCACATAGACATACGATGATTTAAAAACTTATGATGCACAAATAATTCAACATACAACCCAATGAAAAAGGATTCTAAACCATTCAACAAAAATTGTGGAAAAATCATCCTTCTTTGGAACCCTAAGTGGAGAAAGAGTTGAGAAAACTACTTGATGCTAAAATCATTTTTCAAGTTCGACATTCTTCCTGGGTAGAAAACTTAATTGCAATGAGGAAGAAAACTCGAAAATTTCATTTGTGTGTTGATTTCCATAATTTAAACAATGCCTTTGAAAAGGATAAATATCGTGTGCCACCCATGGATCAAATTTTGTATCTTCTCTCGGGATCTAAAATGTTTTCACTACTTGATGGTTTTTTAAGGTATAATTAGGTACTTGTGGATAAAGATGATAGACTTCAAACGATCTTTAGGACTAAATGGAGAATTTTTTCTTTTAAGAGAATGCCTTTGATTTTCATGGTTTAATAAAATGCAACGTCACTGTATATCTTGATGATATGACTATTTGTTCCAAGAATAGATCAGATCACATTAAACACTTACTCAAATTTTTGAAAGATGTCACAAATATGGCATCTCATTAAACCCAAAGAAAAGTATTTTCATAGTCACAAAAGGTAAGTTTTTGAATCATATTATATCTAAAGAAGGTATCATTGTTTATCATGAACGTGTTAAAGTCATTTCCCAACTTCCTTTTCCTCATAACAAGAAATCAATGTAATCCTTTTTTCAAAAATATTAATTTTGGGAGGAGATGAATACTTGATTTCACTGAAAATATCAAACCATAACAAAAAATGATCAAAAATTGTGTTGAATTCAAATGGACCAAAGTTGAAAAAGAAGCTTTTGAAAAGATTAAAATTGCAATTGTTAATGCTCCAGTTTTACATAGTCATTATTTTGATTATGATTTAACTTGCATTTGATCATTCTTTGGTAGCAGTACTTACACAAAAATATTTAGAAGCAAATGAGTGTCCTTTTAGGAGTACAAATTTGCAAGGAGCAGAGTTAAATCACCTAGTTGTTGATAAACAATCATATGTTATTTTTAGGTTTTGAAACATTTTAAACCCTATATTCTTAAAAATCACACCAAGGTGATTGTTCTTCATGCTACAATTAGATCACTTTTATTCGAAATGAATTAGGAGAAGAAGAGGAAACTGGATGATTTCCATCCAAGAGTATGATCTATACTTTAAAATTGCATGGTCAAGGAATTTGTAATTTAGCAATAGAATCACTGGATTCTATGTTAAAAGAAGAAGAAGGTTAGGAGAATGGACTTGATTTTCTCACCATTAAAATCATATACATTCTTGTTGACCCAAACTTGTGGTATTCTGACTTGAAATATCTCTTACACCATGAATTAGTCCTACTCATATGAACTCTAGAGGTAAAAGGGAATTAAGATTAAAATATGCACAATGTCGACTTGTTAATGGAATCCTTTTTCGGAAGAACTATGATGGTGGTTTATTATGATGTTTGGAAAATAAATATGCAAATAAAGTGCTTAAGGATCTTCATGATCAACCAGATGGAGATCATTTGTCAAAGAAACCATTTCTCAAAAAAATTTGAGGGCTAGTTATTATTGGCCTACTCTTTTGGAGTATGCTCATTCTTATGTTCAAAAGTGTAAGATATGTCAAGTGCTAGAAGAGAGAGAAAAAAGGCATACATACAATTGCAACATGTTCCAATGAGAGGCCTTTTGAGCAGTGGGGAATTGATATTATTGGAGAAGTAAACCCCCACTCGTCTAAGCAACATAAGTATATCCTAATTACTACTAGTTATTTTACTAGGTGAGTTAAAGCTCTCCCATTAACTCAGGTTAACAAAATTATAGTCATTCAATTTCTTGAACAACATTTTGTTACTAGATTTAGTGTTCTTATTGTGTTTGATAATGCTTCATATTTTTATTCATCTCGCCTATCTAAATTTCCATTAGATAAAGGAATAAGTCTTTGTTATTCAACCAACTAATATTTGCAAGGAAATGAAGTGGATGAACATAATAATAAGAATTTGATTCGCATCCTAAAAAATACAGTAGTTGAAAACCATAGGAATTTGCACAATGCTTTACCCAATGCCTTGTGCACTAATAGAGTAACACCTAAAGGTGGATTGGGGAACATCTCCATATTGTTTGGTTTATGGGCAAGAGGCAATCTCACCAAACATTATTTTCTTACCTTCACTACAAATTTCTCAAGCTTCTCAAGGACACCCTTCATTTTCTCTCCAAAATTGGATATATACATTAGTCATGTTGGAAGCGGAAAGGGAAAGGGATAAACAAAATTTTGTTGCTCATCGGTGATCCGGATTATTTTCGGCACGAAATGAGAGCGGAGATATAATAAATAAATGCACAGATATATCGCAGATATCCAATAATATAACATAAATGTATCAGATATGCAACCATAAACATAGAGATACAGTAATACACGATTTCTATTAATAAATAAATGTACAGACACTGTAAAAGTACGGAGTGAAAGACTCGCTAGAATGGTGGCGTCTTATCTCTAAGAAGAGATGTGATGGTTGTGCTCATTCGCAAGAAGATGATTATTACAATGAGGCTCTAAGGGCCTTTTTTAACATGAGGGAAATCCAAAACCCTAACCCCGGAAGATGAAAAGACAAAAGGTTTGTGGGCCTCGATGGGGGTAGTTGATACGTTAACTTCCCAGGGGCGTAACTTTTGCATACGATCTCTGTTTGGAGCGCCCGATACATCGTTAGAAAGATCTATCTGAGGACTACAACTTTTGTGTGAACAACATCGAACTTTGTTCCATGTTGCTCCCCATTTTCCCAAAAAAACGTCGTTTAGGGCCTCAAAACAGCTCTGAAAGTTCAGGACCCGAAAAACTGCTAAAAATAGTAAATTACCAAAATTGTCAGAAAACTATTTTGAGCCAGTTGGAAAAGGTGGGTGGCCACCGATATCCACCTGGATCAATCGCTGTATCATTAAATGATGGTTCAATAACCATAACATTGGTGAAAAAAAATTGAACTAAGCGATTTGGCATCGAAATGTGACAAGGTAAATGAACAAAAAAGGAAATATACAAAGTTTCAAAATTTATGTCTTGGTCCTTTTCATGTTTTTGAGAAAATAGGAACTCGTGCATATACGCTAAATAGTTTATAGGCTGATCTAGACCCTCTCCCTATTAATGGCCAGATCCTGAAAAGGTATATCACCTTATTGTTTAAAAAAATCACAATGTACATAATAATTCTTAGTTTTTCTTTAGTTCTTTTTTAGCTTGATTTTGGTTTGAGTTGACTTTACTTTTGATTATTCCAAATACTTATTTTGGCATTTATTAGTCCAGTAATTTCAAACTCATTTTTTGGTATTTTTATTTTAGTTTTTTTTTTGTTATGTGTTGAGATTTCAACATTTAGCATACACTTGAATTATTTATTTGCTATGCCTTATATTTTTCCTTCTTGGTCAAAAATAAGTTGATTTAGTCGTGATCTAAACTTGCGAGCAAAGAGTATTGCATGTTTTCTCTTCTCAAAACTTTAGATATATTCAATACTTTATTGTTGAGTGATTGGTTGAATACAATAGATGATTTATTTATATTCATATTTAATTTGCTGACCTAGATAGTATGAGTGTTTAGTTGCTTAAAAGTTTCCTCTAACTTTTACAATTAAAATTGAGTTTTGTTTTTCGTTCAAGGAAAAATGCAGAAATTCTATGATTCATTTAGTGAATATCCATTAGTTAAGACCTCAACACACCCTAATTTTTTATTTTTTTTTTGGGTACTCCTTTCTCCTTACTTTCCTTCAACTCTTCTCTTTTAAAATTGTTTATTTTGTCGATTAATAATAATAAATCTTACTTTGACATTTGTTTTAGGTAGTTTTCCTCTTAACAAGTCTTTTTGTCTTTTTGTTTGTTTGTTTTAAATTTCAACTTCAAAAAAATATAAGTTAAAACTTGAAAAATTCTTCTCAATTGTGTATCATAGGTAACTTCCTACTTTCATCAGACTTAAAAATTCACTTTCTTCATTTGGTAAAGTTAAAAGTCTCCCCTCACAGTTTTAAGCCAACAAAGGAACATGCACACCTTTGTTTATCTAAAAGTCGAAAGTATTCTCCAAAAATGTTTCACTGAATTAATATTTGCTTTGGTCAAAGTTAAAAGTTCAACATCAATTCTGCTTAAAGTTTTATCTTCACTTCACCAAAATTTCAACACACATTTTGTGAAAAGTATAAAGTGTGCTCCACTAGAATAAAAAAGTTTAGAATGCACCTTGTTGGTTAGAGGAAGAATAGAACTTTGGTTAAAATTGAAAGTTTGAAAACAAATCCACAAAAGTGCAAGAAGTTCATTGCTTAGGTTAATATTATTTTCAAGCTAATTGAAATGCAATGAGTTCATCCACAAACTTTCCACATAGTTCATACTACACATTCTCCTTTGCTTAAAGTTGTTCTCATCATCAATGATGATCTTCTTTCACTCAGAATTTTAGGTTTTAACAAAGTGAAATTTGTAATCTAGAACAGTTGAAAGTTACAAAACTCGCTTGTTAATTGTTGCTAATTTATGTAATGGTATCGCTCCATAATAGGTAATCAATAGAGGTAAGCATCATTATGTCTCATCTTGCTTATTTTTGTTACTAAATATTAACTATTGATGATTAAATTTAACATGAATTTTATTGTAACTCTTTCTATGAATGTTCTTGTCTATTAGCAATGAATAGCTAGATATAGTAGGTTTTGTTTAGAATAGAATTTTGTGTAAACAATAATTTTAGAATTAACTTTGATCATAGGTAGTATGCCTCCTATAATATCCACTCCTATAACTCCAAAGCAATCTCCTAAAGGGAAAAAATCAACTGTTGAATTTTCCCATACTATAGATTTGATTTATAGTGAGATGGAAACAACTCTTAAACAACACATACATGTAATTCAGCTGGAAAAACCTGATATTGAGCTAGTGAGGCTCGTCTTTAAGGACATTGAGGCCCTTATAAGTCCTTAGGAAACTTTTATAATATGTGGAGATATATAGGAAGTTCATGGAAGCAGATTATCCTTATGTAATTCTTCCGAGTGATCCAATAATTAGAAATATTGATGATTTTATCTTCTCTAACATCAAAAGATCTCAATTACACATAGTTGATGCTAGAACCCCTATTATACATTTTTCTAATGCTATAGAATGAGTTGTTAAACATATTGATACAAATAATACAATAATTGCAAGAGTTGTTCAAAAAAAACATGGTATTCATCTTTTTTCTATTAACATTTTGAATCCAAAAAATGGATCCATGTTCAAGCCAAAGAGTTAATATGAGAAGAGGGAAACCTAGTTCAATTAATACAGAAAGAGAAAACAACACTAAAAAATACCAATTTCAACCACGAGGATATATATTAACAAAACAAATTGATATTAATTGAGTTATTAATAATTTTAATATTAAACCTTATTATTAATATTCATAAGTCTATTAATCATAATTAGTAATCTATATATCATTGTGGCCGACATAGGTAGTTTCTTGGGTTCTCTTATCTTTCTACATTAATTGACCAACGCTTCCCTCTTCGCCTATTGAATATTTTTCTTGATGTTGGATATGGTTTTTGGATTTGAAACATTGACAAAAAAAAATATGGATAGTGTGGATTTTTTGAACAATTCTAATAACTACTCCTACTACAAAAATCTAAAAGCACTAATCAAATAATCATTAATGATGAAGGGAGATGCTTTGCTTCCTTTCAACCATCTAAATTTGAGAGATACTATAGACTGCATCAACTAGAAAATTTCATGATTACTGAGTTTGTAGAATAGTTTCACCAAGATAATGTGTTAAGAAAATCTTAGTAGGAGGTGGGTGGAAGACAAAATATTTTTTGCCAAAAGTGATGGGGTATACACAATTACAAATCCACAAGACCTCTATATTTATGAAATGGTGTTTATGTGCAAGTTATATGGTGAAGCTAATTGTATCCATTTCGAATATGCTTGGATACTAGCTATTCATACAATCATCACACCCGATGTTGTATTCAATTGGGAAACCATCTGATCACATGCCATGAAAAGAGAGATTGAGAGAGAAAAGAAGCCAGTTTTTTAGATTCTTGCTACTTTCTATATGTCTTCTTACCTACTAGATATAATTTAATGTAAGCAATTATTTCCCAGGTTGAAATTGGAATTTCATTATAGTTGGGAGTCCAATTCATGTTTATTATCAAATGTTATGGGAAAAAAAATATCAAAGAAATTATGCACATTTGTGTGATAATGTTTTGTCCCCATTATACAAATTGATATTCTACAAGGAATTCCCAAGATTAATTGAAGAATATATGACCTTGTTGAGAAGCATAGGTAATTGGTATTTAAAAGAAGATCGTCATTACCTTAGAATATATGGAGTGACTACTCCCCCTCATTTTTTCCTAAATATATTCCAAACATGTTAGTTCTTGGAGATATAACATAATAGGCCACTCTCCATGGTTTTAATGCTTCTCTAGCAAAATATTCGAGGAAAACTTTCATCCCTTATAACATGTATATTGGGCATTATGGGTTTAGAAACTTTAAACAAGCTAGGCAAGTGACAAATGCTATGGTGGAGTACATATTCCCATGAGGAAAGTTCATGAGGCATGATCCTAAAGGATTGGTTTTGAAACACAACATTTATGTTTCTATTTCTTGGCCATCGGCTCATGAACAGTGGGATCATGAGCTACCTTATGAGAATGCAACCCCCTAGGAAGAGGTGTAGGAAAGATTGAAACATAAGGATCAAACTACTTCATGAGGCACAAGCTCATAAGAGAAAAGTAGGGAACAAGTTGAAATGATAAAATATAAACTCTTTGAAGTTGAGCAACTAAGAAAGAAAGAAGAAGAGAAAAAAATAAAATTAATTGAAGGAGAAAAGGTAATATTGGAAAAAGAGGAAAATGAAAATAAATCAGTGGTAGAACTAGAGAAAAATATTGAGGAGGAAACAGTTGAACAAGAAATGAAACTAAAATAAGAAAAGGATAAGGACAAAGTTGTTAAGAATGAAGAAGCAAGATGAGAAAAGAAAGATATTGTTTAATCTATAGGGAAAACCATGCAACATCAAACTCAAACTAGTCAACTTCCTATTGACAATTTAATTGATCTAACTATTGAATATTTGATCATCCCAAAATAGGGTACAACTTCAGTGAAATATATCAAAGGAAAAGATATTGCAATGGAACAAATAGCCACTTCTAGTAGCTTAGAGAATATCATATCTCGGGGGACTCAGAATGTACCTAGTCTAGTTGATGATGTGGTATATTTAAATTTGATTGCATATAATAAAATTAAGAAAACAATTGTCAAGCAAAACCAAAGTAAGATAAGAATTGATTCGCGCAATATAATAATCTTCACTACTAAAGAACATGTACTAGACACAAAAAGAATAAAATTAACTGAATTGCTATAAACCGGATTGGTCATCACACTTGCTACTTTAGTTAAAGTCCAATTAGAAGTTGTAAATGTGTAGATCCTTGAAAATAAAATTGCATTATTTGAAAATCAAGTAAAGTACTATAAATCTACATAGGGATTACTTTCACTTTTTATAGAGCATGTGTTAGAAGAAGATGATTCAAATGCACAAGTTAAAAGGGTCTTTTATGCCAAAGCTTTCCAATTATAGGAACTCGGCTTACAATTGTCCATTTTGTATAAAGAGAATTAGGCGTGGAAAGAAAATCAAGGAAAAACATAGGATCAACTTGAGTTCAAACAAATTTAGAAACACAAAGGAGATGAACCACTTAATATAAGAATTTTGAGCAAAGCAAAAATATATGAGATTGAAGAGGATCAAAGTTATTGGAATAAAGTTGCTCATGAAGTTCAAAGACAGATAGAAGATGAGTAGTTGTCATGTATTAAGATTTGGGACTTTATTGAGGACACCACTACTCAATGTCAACTTCTTTCTCTTTTTCCACAAAAAAAATTCCATCCAACGAATCAAGTATTGCACAAATTTGAGGAGATGCTTAAGAAACATAAGTCTGAAGTCTAAGAAATATGAAATGTTGAAAAGTGACATTTACAAATTTTCTGACTAAGGAGGATAAAAAACCACACAACCTAAATGTGCCTTCTCTGAAGTTGAAAAGTAGATTAAAATGTTTTCTATAGAGTTACCAACTTTTAGGGCCCCAAGATGGCAACGTGTTTTTCACCATAATGATATGTGTAAAATTCTATTTGACCAATGGGAAAATGTGATAAAGAATTAGTTAGAGATCAAACCCCAGTTCACCTGAGGGTTAAGTCTTTAGTTGGTTATTATAACCAATTTTGAAATTGTATTTATAGGAGGATTTGAGAAGTAATATAGGATTTTTGGGAAAACAATTTTTGATGAGCTATATTGTAAATACTATCTCTTATACATTGGTTAATTAAGAAGTCAATCATTGGCCAAACATTTTAATCACTAAAGAAATATTTTCATCTATATAGTGTGTTATGGATTACACTACAATTCAATTAATAGTGTGGATGTTCTATAAGAGATCTCATTTTGTGTATCTCACACTATTCTGAAACAAAATTGGCATTTCTTTCATTTCATTTCTTCAATGAATTTAAGTCATTTGTTTTATAACATTTTAATCTTTGTTTTAAGGTCGGTTTCTTCCTTTTATTAGAAAGCATTATTATTTCATCTAATGAATTTCTATAGAACTAATTCACATAATTTTAAAGGACAAGTAATAATATTTTTATGTTTTGAGAGCTAACTCGATTATGTGTCCATTGGATGTAGCTTGGGTGATTGGGAGGAATGATTGTTACCCTCCCCATCCAGGTTCAATTCCTTGTGAGTGACATGTTGTGCCCTTAAATGGGTCTATAAGATGCTCTTGTTGTTGAGCCCACAATATTCCGAAAATACTCACCCTCCCCATGTTCTCTCGCAGATTTTTTTTAAGGGGGGGGTTCTGTGGATGTAGCGAGTACCGATATCCGGGGTCGTTAACAACGTGTTAAAAAAAAAAAAAAACTCTCTAGATTATGCATTTATTTCAAGTATTATTAGATAGTAACTTTTTGTTTCATTCTATAAATCTTTGAAAAATGATAAAAAAAAATTAACATCATAAATCTTAAAGCTCGTCAAAACGTTGCCAAGACATTAATATAGAGGGTTTTTCCATACAAAATAGGAAATAGTCCAATCCAACCTCTTTTTGGGTAAAACCATTGATGTTAACACTTGGGTATTTTGCCATGTTAATAAAATTGGCTCTAGAAAGAGGGATGAATTTGTATGGATGATTTGGTTCCCAAAAATGGGTCATATACTAGCAACCTACATATTGACAGTGAAACTCCAAATCTTGAAATATATTGTGAACAATCTAGTTTCCAAGATGCGGAGAATATTGAACAAAATCTCGATAATGAGACTAAAATTACATATGCAATATCAAATGAGGAAGTGAACACTTTCAATTGAATGACTTAGGCATACTCTAGGAAAATTGATGCCTTGTTTATCATTCCACTACTTCCTCAAAGAAGAAGTACCAATTAGAGTGTTACTCAAACCAAATAAATAACCCTAGTACACATTGTGGAAGATTTGGTAGAATTATCACTCCAGGAAATTTCTCAACCTTTGAATCTAATTCCTCCAACCCCTAATCCTACTACATCCCCTATATCCACTGAATTTTTTGAGAGTCACTTTGAATTGAAATCAGAATCAGAGAGTTTAGACACTAGTTTTGTATTTTTAGACGTGGGGAAGAATCGAAACCAAAATCAACCATGGTTAGCAAGAGATGCATTGGCATTTCCTGGGTAGATGCATAACTTAAATAATCACCCAAAGCATATCTTGCCTAAGTACAACCCTAATCTATTTAGACGTCTAAAAAATCATATCAAAAAGTTTATGTTGGCTATTAGACAAATGAATGTGCAACATGAAGATGTAGTGTGTCGTCTATTTTCCTATACATTTGAAAACAAAGCCTCAACTTGGTATTTCAATTTACCATTTGGATCAATAACTAATTGGGGTGATTTTCAAAAGGACCTTCTAGATAAATTTCAGGATGAAACCACCACGGGATATTTCATGGATGAACTATTCTCGTTGGTAATGGGTCCAAAACAAAGAGTTAAGGACTTTAACCAAATATTTACAACAATCATTAATAAGTTCAAGAAAAATATAGAACCAGTGTAGGAACTTCAGATAGAATTTTATGTTAATGCCTTACCAAACCCTATTTCCATGTTCCTAAAACGAGTTAGAAAGAATAAATTAGCTTAGAATTTTGAGGAGGCTAAAAAGGTTGAGTTTGAAATGATGGGGTGTAAAGGAAGGCATGCCTCATTTGTTGAGAAAGAAAATGTTCAACCCACAAAAATTGTTATCTTGCCCAGACCTCAGTGTAAACCAACCTCGGAGGGGAAAGAAAAAGATTCTATGGAATTGTATAACCTTCAATTTATGATCAAATATATAACCAATGAAATCATAGACATCAAAAATAACTTTGGAGAAAGCACTTCAACACAATGTCTGTGTAGACCTTTCTTTATGAGACCTATGCCACCAAAACCTCTCGAACCCCTACTTGCATATTTGAATATTGACTTGAAGGGAGTAACCACAAAATATTTATGCAACTATCACCAAGAAAGTCATTCAAAAAAAAAACWTGTYCTCRATGGATTAATGTTGTGAACTTGGTAGCCARCCATTTTATGGATGGATGTATTCAAACAAAGGAATCAAGTGACAATGTAGAGGGACGGGTAGAAGAATATGGGGAGGAACAATCTAAYGAGATAGATATGGCTCTTTATGATATGTTTCATGGTTTATACCTTGTTGAAGAACATGAAATATAAAGGTAATTACATGTGCAAAATAATTATAATCTTAGAAGTAAGGGACCTATCTCACAAAATCTACTTCTTAATACTCACAATTCAAATACCAAGAAAAGTTGGATTATATCCCCTACTGCTAGAATGTCTTCAAATACCTAGAATGTTAACAAACCTTCGACCAGTAATCAAGATTCCATTTCAATGGAATATAATATAGTTGAGGATCTTAAGAAAATTAGAGAAAATATTTCAATTCTCGATGTATTCAATATTTCTCAACGAAGGAAGTTGTTGTTAAATGCTTTCAAAGAAAATAATGAAATACAGTCACCAACTATCATGAAAAATGTTACAAAACAACAACCAATAACTTGCAAAATGCGATGATAAATACTTCTCTCAAGTAAAACATCCAAGTCTTAAACTCGACACTTTTTATTAACTTTTGAGATTTTCAATCAAAATCTACATAACTGCTTGGTGGATTTAGGGGCTTCATCCAACGTAATGCCTTACTCAATATGTGGAAAACTGAATTCTACCAAACAAAGTGCTATACTCCCATCATTCATTTTACATTGTTAAGAAATAGAACAAAAGACAACGGGATTAAAGACATTCTCAACATTTGTATTCATCTCATGATGTCAATATATAGTACATGCATTTGGCCATCTGTAGACCTAGATATCCTTGAAAACTCATTAGTGGATAATGATAACACCTCATCCATAGATAAGGATGACAACTCATAAGAAGGTGGTCTTGAAATTTGTGATTGTCTAGGGACTCATAGTCTAACATTCCCCACTTCAATCACAAGTCTGAATAATTATACTAGTAAGACAACAATAACTAGTGCATAAATTGGTATCTTTCAATCTTCAATTTGAAATTTTTTTAATTGAGCTTTGATGAAGACATGCCTGAAAAACTGCCAATATGGATGTTGAATGGTTCATTTGAAATGAACTTTGAAAGAGAGTAGAATTTCTAGAAGTGAATAATTGCCATGCCTAAACATTCCATGATTGCTTAATCATTTTCCAAATAATTTGGTTAGAAGAAACTAGTGTCCTCTTATATTTGGTGAACAATAGTATCACCATTCTACTATCATTAAAAAAATTGAAACGTTCTCTCTGAATTTAGACACAATTTGGTGTCGATCAACATCTCAATGAATAGTTGAGGAGACCAATTGTCATGCTGGAATTCCCAAATGTTGATTGATTTTTGTGATTAACGGGACTTCAAACCTTGAACTCTGACTATCTTCATTTATATTCCCCCATGTTGGGTACAAGGAGAGAAGATTGTTGAAGGGATCCAAGCTTGAGCTTTTGGATTTTTCAATAACTCTTTCATCATTGTATTTGGTGGTTTTGGGTTTACCACTAATCATTTTGAATTTATCAATGTGGTGGTTTTAGTAGAACACTAACCAATTTCACTTTATACCATGTATTTGGTGGTTTTGGTTAACGACTAACCATGTTCATTTCATCAATGTACTCCCCCCCTTGAGATGTAGAGAGTACCATTCTCTTGACTCATGTTTAATTCAAAAGACATGTAGAATTGGGCCTCAATCATGACCAAAATATTTAGCTGGAACAATTGTTTGAAATTCATCTACTTTTATAGCTTCTTTATGAAAAAATGTCTTTACCTGTGTGTGAAATCGACAGTTATAATTATGCAACTTCTTGACTTGTTGATTCCATTGCCAAGAACCTATCTAGACATAATGACCTATTTTATTTTCAGCTTTCTTCCTCTTTTTACATTTATTTGAATGATGATTTGTCTTCCCACGACGAAGACAAGGATGGATATCAAAGCATTGATTCTCCATGCAACCAATTCAATGACAATGTTCGCACTTACCATTCTAATGTTGGACTAGAACAGATGAAATTGAATCTCCTTGAAGGAATCATGCACTTTGGAAGTGGATTGGTCTAGAATAGATGGGAATATGAAAGGTAACTTCCTTATCATGTCCAGGCCATGTTTTGTGTTTGTTATTGTGAATTTCTTCCCAAGGTCTGATGATAGGCTTGGAAATATGATTGTGTAGCTTTGGAAGTTGATTTACTACATGTTGTTGCACCATTGAAAAGTTTTTGTTAGTAGACACTTAAAATTATGGTTCATGTATAAATCCAAATTCATTTAAATCTTCATCTATCACTGCATTATTGTGTTTATCCTATGTTGACTACTAATTAGAATCTGGAATTTGAAATTGATGGAAATTATATTTGAATAAGTAATTGTTCTAAACAAAGACTAGTATAGAATGTTGTAGAAGTTGTTGATTCTTGAGTTGTATTTCAGCATGTTAGAGTTGTGACTGGGTTTGAAGAAATTCAACTTTGGCTTGTGAAACTTGCAAACAAGTTAGAATTTATTGAAATGTTCCTTTGTTGATTATGATTGTGTTGTCCTTGGAAGTGAGTATAAGAGTGTTTAGTAACTCTAATAATT
>ML802691.1:91486-116927 GCA_009831015.1 Picea engelmannii | reverse complement strand
AGATGGAACATGAGATTTGTCTCTGGTGAATTATCCTCTCAATATTATGTCCTAATCAACTAATTCATTAACATTACTTGATCTGGATATGACATCCATCAACAATCCTTCTCATGAAAATTATGCAGTTGAAAGCTTTTCTCTCTCATCAAAAATGTTTATGCCTTGATTTCCTAGTGGCATGTGTTGTGTATGGATTGTTGCTTGATGCATTCTAGGTCAATTCTCAGACTAATTGGAATTGTAATCCCGGGCATCATTGATTCAACAGTGCACAAACATTGCACTATATTCTCAATCTCTTCTCACAACAATGGCATTGTATTTGTGTGAGTGAATAGTTGTATGGTATATTGAAATATCTTCTTCACGCTAAGATTAAATCAATTTTTTAGAGATATAGGAATACATGCAGAATTTATAGATGCTTGCTTGTGTTGAAATATTCATGAATACTAAGAGGGGGATGAATCAATATTGAGCACTTTTTACCATTTTTAATCATAGCGTATGTAAACATTAACTTATCAACAATTCCATTCACTTATGGTTGCATTTAACATGTCATGAACATATAACCATAAACAATACCATTCAACAATACATCAGATCATACATAGTGTAGAAGAGATTTTTAAGGGGAAAACCATTAAACGTTTTCTTATATATCAGAAGATTACATTCATAGGAGGCACCAACTGGAAGGAGGAACCAACTGTCGATATTATGGTAGCTGCGGGAGGTATTAACCTCTACATGTAATTCTGACGAGACTAGAATATTCTGGGAAGTAAGAGAAACCCTAAAGACTTGGATAATAACTCTAGAAGACTAGGTGACTTAATGAAATAACCAATATTGAGTTATTAGTCCCCAGGAAGAGAAGTCGGCCCAGACAGCTAAGATGGAGTAGCATAAATACAGGGTGTTAGAGCTCATTTGGGTCTCACTCTCTCGCAACTACAGAAAACCAGTTGTACGCAAGTTTGGAGAGGAGTTGCAGCTGCAACTGGAATCTTGCAGTTTTGGCTTGGATTTCTCTTGGTTATGGTTTGGACTTTCTTTCTGGTATGCTAGCTCTGGAGAGAGGTACGCTACCTTGATTGGGTATTAGTTCTAGGGTTTGTTTCCAAAATTATTCTCTCTATCAAGGTTAAAGTGCTCGAGGGTGGCTTCAGCCTATGGTTGGGTGACAATATTGCTATATTGTCTATGGGGAAATGAGCACACCTATTATTCTAGCAGGTTATGGGCCCACACTATCTTCAGATAGTCTAACCGCTAGAAGATAGATTGGGAAGATTTGCTCAGTTACAGTTGCAGTTGCAGTCAAATTTTTGTTGCAGCAATGAAACACTAACCCTCTTGTTAAGGCACCTTAAGTGAAGAGACTGACCTAATTTCTGGCTAGCCTAGTGCGCCCTAACCTAGCGCACCTCCTGGTACTCCCAGCAAGCCAAGAATTCAAAGGTTGACCAAGTCAAACAGTGATAACTTACTCTATGAAGTCAGAACACTAGTTAGAAGGGGCTTCTAACTTCAGAGTATGGAAGATAAGGATTGACCTCATCCTTGCCAAGAATAAAGTATTGGATCTTGTGAAAGGCAAGATCATGGAACCATAAATTGAAGCGGGAAAAGAGAAGGAACCTCATAACGTTGCAGTTATGGAGAAGTTCAAGGACAATGATATCAATGCTATGAGTATTATAGTGGACTCTGTAAAATACCACTTGATACCCTACATCTCTCATCTTGACTCATCTAAGAAGATGTATGATACCCTAACTAATCTCTTCTTAGTCAGAAACATTGGACAAGTAATGAGTCTGAAGAATGAGCTCTGTGAGATGAAAATGAATGATGATGGTAGCATAACATCATACTTTGTGAAAATCTCTCAGTTAAGAGATCAACTACAAGTTATTGAAGAAATCATTTCAGAAAATGAACTGGTAAATATAGTACTCAATGGCCTTCCCAAGACATGGGATGTATTTTCCACAAGCATGAACACAAGAAAGGAGTATCCCGAATTTGAATAAATTTGGACATGTTGTGCACAAGAAGAATCAAGGATTAACTCAAAAGAGAAATCCCAAAAGAAATACGATGATCAAGCCTTCACAGCAAAGTTCAAGAATTTTAGGAATAAGAAGAAGTTTGTCTTAAGGAAGAAACAAAATCAAGGAAAGGATATTTCAAAGATACAATGCTTCAACTATCAAAAATATGGTCACTACAAGAACCATTGTCCTGATTTAAAGAAAAGGAAGGAAACATATGAAGCAACAGTTGCCGAAGAAAGGGAACTCTCAAAGAAATCCAAAAGGATAAAACAAACTTCTTCTTCTAAGTCAAGGTAACAACATTCTTCAAAATTCTTGTACATACCATGTTTACATAGTTCATGTACATATCATGTATATCTATTTCTTAGAAGATAAGATGGTCAAGTGAAACAATACCTGTGGAAGAATAACAAGATAAGGATTGTTATCATGATGACTACAAGTCAAGCAATACACATGAAAAAGATGAAGTATGTTGACAATCTTTGGTAACAATTGTTGTGGAAGCTATTATATAAGTAACAACTGCCAGATAGGCCGAAATCAGAATCAAACTTGAAGAGACCCAGAAGAAGTCAAAACAAAAAGAAGTCAAGAATCAAGAGGAAATTAGAAAAAAGACTTGTGACACTTTGCAGAAGACAATAAGGATGTAGACGAAAGTGTGGACTCTCTTAGATGGAGGGAGTTGATTACAGAATTCCAAAACAATAACATGCATTCATGCATGAAGCAAGGATTAGGAGGGAGCTAATCCTAAATTATATGATCCATTGAGGATTATGAAGTATCTTTCCATGTTCCCATTGCAAGTAGCAGCCATGATAAGCAACACGTGTTCAATTTGACTCTAGAAGAAGTCTTCTTCGAAAAGGAGCCTTAAGTATCCTTGGTTATCCATCTACATCCATGATCCTATAATGAAAGGAAGAAGTTGGAATCTTCAAGGCATGGAATCTATAGAAGAATACATGGACCTAAAAGCTAAATATGAACATGAGGAAGAACGTGAATATTCCAAGAAAGAAAGAAAAGCCAGAACAACCAGTTATTATACCGAGAATCATAAGACTACCAGCTTGGTTTGAACCCACTAGAAGCAATCAAGCAAGAGAAATGGAAGTTATGATAAACAACAGTGTATGTAAGAAAATGTGAAAAAGACTTATGAATGGAAGCATTGCGAGATTCAGAGGTTCTTCCAGAAGGAGGGAGAAGACTATGATGACAACTCATTCCAGTAAACTAGATATACCTCCTGCAGTATCCATGCATTGGAATTTACATGTAAAAGTTTTTTCTTCCCAATAAAGCAAATTGAGAAAGAAGCTTATACTAGAAAGAGACCCATGTATGCAAATATAAGAATACCTTGTATGGATTCAAACAACTTGATGCAGGGTATCTCGTATACAACAGAAGCATGGTGAAAAAATTCTATGACAGAGATAGTGTATCAGAATGGTTACTCAGAAGTCTAAGATGATGGACTGCCAATCCATGGAAAACTCTCATGATGACAGAAAAAGTGCTACTTGGATATGTTTCAGTTTGAGATTTGCCACGATGTCATGAGCTAGCAGGAAACAAAAGTGTTGAATTCGACGATGATATATTGTAATGATCATAGCTATGTGAAGCTTTCAAAGAAAACAAGTGTTCGATGACAGACCAAAGTACATTGAGATCAAGCATTACATTCTATGTGATAAATTCCAGAAGAAAGAAGTGGTTCTCCAGTATATCTCCATCGACGAGAAAATAACATATATTTTGATAAAGCCTATGTTCAAGATGAAAATTTTGCGTACTTAAGAAACAAGTTGGGGCTCGTGAAGACAAATTCCTTATTGGAAAAGGAAGTGATTACTCCCAGGTTGGGAGGGAGCACTGATATGTTATTGATTTATAGAAAGTTGTTTTCCAGTTTGGAAAATGGTCCAAGATGGACAGTTCCTTTCCAGTTCGGAAATTGGTTTGAGATTTCTGACCGACAACCATTTTCTAGATCGGACAGTCATTTTCGTAATGAAAATGGTCCGAAAGATTTTTGATGTACCATAGACATCGTTTATGCTTGTGGCTAGTGTGGGGGAATGGTCTAGGACAATCATTCTTCTTGACAGTCACTATGAGTAGTGGTCAAGTAGAATGGTCTGCCTCGTCGGGCAGTCGTTCTTTTGAAGTTCACAGTTGTGAGCAGTTTCGAAGAATGGTCCATTTTGGAGGTTGGTGCAGAACAGTCATTTCCTTAGGAAATGGTTCAGATAGTCATTCCCTAGGGAAGACTCATTCTCTCTAGGTTGCATTGTGATTAGTGTTGGAGGAATGGCCCAGTTAGGTGAATGGTCCAGGTTCAACAATCAGGGACATGCATTCCCTAGGGCAGACTCATTCTCTCCAGGTTGCACTATGATAAGTGTCGAAGGAATGGACCAGTTAGGTGAATGGTCCAGGGTCAGAAATCAGGGAAAAATATTCTTCTATGCTTGAGTAGAATAGTCCAGATAGCCCATGGCTGATGTTTTACTTTATGAGGGAATATTCTCTTCCAGATCTCACAGATGTGAGTGGAAGAATGTCCCAGATGACTCAGTTTATATCATGATATTGTTTTATGTAGGTTGATATCGGATGATATGATTGTTGTGGGGAATGTATGTCTTTGGATAGTAGATCCACTAATAGTGATTGTATGTCACTGGTTAGTAGCAGTGTGGTACTGAGAGTGGTTGTGTACCACTGGATAGTAATTGTATACTACTATGAATAGACACAGTTGTGTTCTATTGGATGGCATTGTGTTGATTGCCATGGATATTATCACTAGTGGTTGAGATGATTACCATTAAGTATGTTGATGGACGGACATTCTCCTGGTGGAAAATAGGTCCAGGACAATTATTCTTCTAGGACGTATGTCTGGATTAGAATAATAGACCTTGTAGCCCATGACGTGGCTTCCAGCATCTGTTGGAACAGTTATTCTCCTAGGACATATGTCCAGATGAGAAGAATGATTCTTGTATCACTTTGTGGAGTGAGTGACTTATTCAACATCATACCCGATTACTCAGATGGCATATGGCTTCAAGAGATGATGCAGTTGATGCTATCAGATGATATTAATAATGTTGACGATGCTCGTCATTTGATCATGAGATAGCCTATGTGGTTATGATGATGATACTAGTTTAATGGTTTGTTTGTGCTCAAGACCATTTCCTTTAGTAACTCCCTATCTAGGAGGAAGTGTTGATATTATGGTAGTTGCGGGAGGTATTAACCTCTACATGTAATCCGAATGAGACTAGAATATTCCAGGAAGCAAGAAAAACCCTAAAGACTTGGATAATAACTCTAGAAGACTAGGCAGCTTAATGAAATAATTAATATTGAGTTATTAGTCCCCAGTAAGAGAAGTCATCCCAGGCAACTAATATGGAGTAGTATAAATACAAGGCACTAGAGCTCATTTGGGTCTCACTCTCTCGCAACTGCTGAAAACTAGTTGTGCCCAAGTTTGGAGAGGAGATGCAGTTGCGACAGCTGCAACTGGAATCTTGCGGTTTTGGCTTGGACTTTATCTTGGTTATGATTTGGACTTTTTGCCTGGTACGTTAGCTCTAGAGAGAGGTACGCTAGCTTGATGGGGTATTGGTTCTAGGGTTTGCTTCCAAAATTATTCTCTTTGTCAAGGTTAAATTGCTCGGGGGTGGCTTCGGCCTATGGTTGGGTGACAATATTGCTATATTGTCTATGGTGAAACGAGCACACCTATTATTCTAACATCAACCCCCTCTTTACATTCTCCAACCTGAAGGAAGCTACAACTCTCGAAATTCTCTAGCTCCCGCTAGAAGGAGGCTTCAACCCCCTAGTTTACATGCTCCAACCTGAAGGAAGCTACAACTCCCAAAATCCTCTAGCTCCCGCTAGAAGGAGGCTTCAACCCCCTAAATTACAAGATCCAACTCCCTATATTCTCCAACACCAACTGGAAGGAGGCTCCAACCCCCTTATTTACAGACTCCAATCTGAAGGAAGCTCCAACTCCCTATGTTCTCTGGCTCCAACAGGAAGGAGACTACAACCCCCTTTCATTTCCCCTTCCTTCCTCCATGAAATATAAATGGAGACTCAACTTGTGACCGAAATCGTAATTGATAATCAACCTGACACTGTCACTGTCACTGATAATCAACATTTCATTGATAATCAACCTATCACTGATAATGATACATCATCTTCATCACATCATCATCAACAAAACCAGATCCACTCACATAAGTCATATGCCACGATCACCAAAAAAATGTGTCTGACATCACCAACATATGCCTCAAACCATATGCCAAGATATATGTGTCATAATATCCATAAATCATGTACCAAATATATGCCTCAAACATATGCCATATCATTCATGATATGCCTCAACCATGTACCAAAAGATGTGCCTCAAACATATGCCATATCATTCATGATATGCCTCAAACATGTACCAAAATATGTGCCTCAAACATATGCCATATCATTCATGATATGCCTCAACCTTATACCAAAATATATGCCTTAAGCATATACCATAACCACCAAGATATGAACATCAAAACACATAGAAATCATACCTTGCATTATGTAACAACCTGATACATCAAATCTCAAATCACCAACATATGTCTCTAGCCATATGTCAAAGACTCTCCAAGATATGCCTCAAGGCATATACCAAAATATCCAAGACATACTTCAAAACATGTAGACAAACATACCTTTCATCATGAGCAAACCATAATACATCGGATCTCTGATCATCATTCCTTTTTCAACCTTAACATCAGGACAAGGGCTCCTTCAAAAAAAAAAATCACAGATTTTCTACTCATACACTGTCAACCCAAGGACATTCGCGCTTTGCTTCACTATGACCCATGTACATCCACTCTTTGCTCCACTATGACCCACATACATCTACTCTTTGCTTCACTATGACCCATGGATAACCTCAGAAATCCACTCTTTGCTCCATTGTTACCCGAGTACATCCACACTTTGTTCCAATGTGACTCGTGAATAACCTCATAAATCTACACCTTGCTCCACTAAAACTTGTGGATAACCTTGGAAAAGTAGTATAGTCACTTCATTCTCTCCTCGGCCTCCTTTCTCCTAAGCCATATTTGCTTTGTTGAGATCGTCAATCCTCCTAGCACAAGTGCAAACCAACTTATGCTAGCTCCATACCATAAACACACACTTGTTTGAATCACCAAATGAGAGGTTCTTGATGTGTATTTATACTTTTCCAAGTGCCTCCTTTATTTGACTTTAAGGTCGACCTGTAATTTCTTGTTGCAACAAATTTTCTTCTTTAATTAATTTTGGGGTCGACTTGTAACTTCTCGTCCTTAGATCTAGGGCTTCTTGACCATGCTTTGGGGCTTCATATTTAAGAGGGAATAACTTCTCAACCATGAGGAACCATGTAGCATACCTTATACCGTTGGAAATTGCATGATGAGGATTGTTCGTTTATGAGGGTTTTGCATGCATTTGCAATGTCCTTCATCCTTTTTTTCCTCAAACAACTTTGGGCTTTGTGGCCATACTTCTAGGGCTTCTTGTAGACTTCTTCAAAGAGTCTTCCTATGAGGGCCATGCTTAAATATACGCCATAAGGGGGACACTTTGGAGACTTCTTCAAGTACACCCATCACTTTTAGAGGCTTCTAGGATTCTTCTAGGGTTGACATCACCCATTACCTCTAAGGGATTTTAGGGCTTCTGGAATTCTTCTAGGGTCGAAATCAATGACAACCAACTTTCCAACAATCTCCCCCTTTGGAATTGATGGCAACACTCATGCTCCCCCTGTGACCATTGCTCCCCCTTTCTTCATGCACCCTGATTTTTCTCTCCCCCTTTGACATCAGTGGAAAAGGGTAATTCCCTCTGACAATATACCTTCTCTTAACAAACTCGCTCCCCTTGTCTTCAGGCTTCTGATCTTTCTTTCATGTTTTTTTTTTCTCTCCCGCTTTGACATTAAGGGTAGCTTCCTATGATGATTTCTCTCCCCCTATCTTATTTTTCAATATGTCATGTAGATCAATGTGGGGCTTCTTGTATATGTTTTATTTCCTCTCTTTCAATGGTCATTGTCCATTAGTACTTCATGTTATTGTAATCATTGACGTATATTAAAAGCATTCATGTTTGACTTCAAGTCTTCATAGCTTGAACTGTCTTCACTGAGCTGACATCAATGACATAATCATTCAACAATTTTCCATTGATAGTATAACTCCTCATGATGGTTTATCTTCTCATGTATTTTTGTGCCTTTCACGGCTTGCCTTTCTGTGACTAGATGGTTCCAACTTTTAATATGCTTCTCTTCTTGAGTCATATGCTTTACTGAACATCCCTCTTGACGGTCAATGACAATGAGTCCTTATTCCTATCTATAATTCCTCTTGATTTCATGCTTTCATCCATTGGCATGTATCTTCTTTGGTTCATGTCAAGGATTGTCTTCTAGACCTTCCACATATCTCATGAATTCATATTTGTCCATATGTCACGAAAATGTCCATGACTCTGCTACTCAACTACACACAATGCTAACCCATTTGTCACTTTACTATTATGAAGACTTCTTCGAATATCCCTTCTTCTCAAACTAAATCAAATGTATCCACTAGTCTGCTTAATCTGCAAATCAAACTCTACATGTCTGCAACAAGTACACATTCTCAAGTATGTACTGAATGTATCCCTGCTTCAATACATGCTTGAAATACTCTATACAATAATGAATATATTCCTTAAAAGTGTATCAATGATATTATGCCAGTTGACCTCTTCATACCTGCATGAGGATGTGTTCTGAAGACTGCTTCTTAATATGTCACGAGACATTATGCACTTCTTCGATCATGTCATTCTACATCTGTCTTCCCAAAATCTGCAAACACTTCATATTGCCCAAAAGATAGTTCTCTAATATGTAATTGCTTCTTAGACTCCCCCTCTTCAACATTCACATATACTGGGAGTCTCCAAGCCAGATGGCTTAGAACAATATATAAGCCTGCTCTACTATAGGATCATCATTCTGAATTCTGACATCTTCCTCTTTCCTTGTAGATTCATCATGATATCGCGACTCTGTAAATCCTGTGAGTATGATCTCTGGGAATTTTTCATTCACGTGTTCTTCCTGTTTTTCTTTCCTTCTCCAAATTTTCATGTACCTGATATCATTGTTTTCTTTCATGGAAGTCTCCATCATTCTTCTACAATCACGAGCTATGTGTCCATAGTTGTGGCATTTGTAACATTTAAAATTATAGGGGGGCACATAAGTGTCTCTTGTTTGAACATTTCTTCTGTATGCTCTGAAATCTACAACTTTATGTCCAAAGTTATTACAAGTAAAACAATAACTAGAAAAGAAACTTTGATACCTAGAAGTGAATTATCTTCTTTGTGATGTCATCCTTTTGAATTCATGCCTTAGTTGATCATGGTCTTCTCTTCTGTTGTTTCCTTCACAATGATTGAAGATTATTTGATACCTGGAAGTAGAAGGTCTTTTGTAATCTTCTTCTTTAATCTTCTCCATTTCTGGAATGTTCTTCTTTGAGGGCTTACATTCTTCCTTCTTCATAGAGCCTCTGATGACTTCTACATAACTCTTAGCCTTCTCTTTATTCTTCCTTTCCAACAACCTATAACATTTCTCTTCAACTTTATTTATTGGCAGTGTGGAGGTTTCTCTCTCTTCAACGTTCATGCTGAGCTTAACAAATTCAACCCTTAATGTGATGACTTCTTCTTCAAGCGACTCACAATATTCTTCCATCTTCATCATATGGATCTTCATTACTTCTTTTGTTCTCCTTTCCTCTTCAAATCGAGTCTTCAAGGAGATGATTTCTTCTTCAAGTCTTTTTTCTTGTTGACTAAATTTTGCTTCAAGCTTGTTTAAGCCCTCAAATCTTTCCTTAAGATGACTTGTCAAAATTTCTTCTCTCTTCTCTGTTTCCTTTCTTAGTTATACTATTTCGGCTTCTAAATATTGCTTTTCTTCCAACTGGTTTTTGAGTGTTTCTTCAATCCTTCTGGCTTCTTCTACTTGGACCTTTATATTTATAATCATTTGTTGGACTTCTTCATTGTTTATGTTCGGATTACGAGAACCCTCCTTTATCTTGATCAAATATTCCTTGAGAGACCTATTTTTCTTCCTTTCTCCTTTTATCTCACTCAAAGTATCGATTAATTATGCCTCAAGATATACTTCACCTTCTTCATCTACTTTTGAATATTTCTGAATATTTTTGAATGATCCAGGTGGATATTGGTGTCCACCCTCCTATTCCACTTGGACCCCCACCATTTTTTCTTTCAGTTTTTCAGCTTCCTTAATTGTAGCACAATTTACTATGTTTGGCAGTTTTTCGGGTCCTGAACTTCCGAAGCCGTTTTGAGGCCCTAAACAACGTTTTTTGGGCATCAAACCTTCGACAAATATGGGTTTGTTCCGGACTTGATAATCATTATCAATAGTTGTATTCCTCGAATTGATATTTCTAACAATGTATCATGTGCGTCAAACGAAGATGTATGCCAAAGTTACGACCCCAGGAAATTGATGTACCAATTTACCCCGACGGGACCCATATTCTGGTGTTTCATCTCCTAGGGTTAGGTTTTTGGATGTTTAGGGTTTTCCATTATTTCTAAATAATATATAGGCCTTTGAGCCTCATTGTAACACAGAGTTCAGAGGCTTGTAGCCGCCACATCTCTTCTCAGAGATAAGCTACCAATGCCCTAGCTAGTTTATTTCCATTTTGTTTGTAAACAATTTTCAATTCTTTGATATTAATGAAATGAAGTGTTATTTCTGTTGCATCTTTGTATTTATGGCTATTTGTGTATTTTTTTGTGTTCCTGCATAAATTTGGATCAAGGACCTGCTCTGATACCAATTGTTGGAATATTCACCAATACTCAGAGGGGGGGAGAATCAATATTCAACACTTTTTACCATTTTTAATCACAACATATGTAAACATTAACTTATCAACAATTCCATTCACTTGTGATTTCATTTAACATGTCATGAACATATACCCATCAACAATACCATTCAACAATGCATCGGATCATACACAGTGTACAATAGATTTTTACGTGGAAACCCAAATGGGAGAAAACCACAAAATGCTTTCTTATATATCAAAAAATTACATTCATAGGAAGCACCAACTTCGAAAATTCTCCAACACTAACTGGAAGGAGGCACTAACCCCTTGTTTACATGCTCCAACCTAAAGGAACCTACAACTCCCCAAATTCTCCAGCTCCAACTGGAAGGAGGCTTCAACCCCCTAGTTTACAGGCTCCAACCTGAAGGAAGCTCCAACTCCCTCTATTCTCCAGCACCAACTAGAAGGAGGCTCCAACCCCTTAATTTATAGGCTCCAACTCCCTATATTCTTCGACTCCAACCGAAAGGAGGCTACAACCCCCTTCCTTTCCCCTTCCTTCCTCTGTGAAATATAAATGGAGACTCAACCTGTCATTGTCACTCATAATCAACTTGTCGTTGATAATCAACCTATCACTAATAATGATACATCATCATCATCACATCATCATCAACAAAAAAATATCCATTCACATAAATCATATGCCAAGATCGCCAAAAACATATGCCTAGCATCACCAACATATGCCAATATATATGTGCCATAATATCCATAAATCGTGTACCAAAAATATGCCTGAAACATATGCCATATCATTCATGATATGCCTCAACCATGTACCAAAAGATGTGCCTTAGACATATGCAATATCATTCATTATATGCCTCAAGCATGTACCAAAAGATGTTCCTCAAATATATGTCATATCATTCATGATATGTCTCAACCATATACCAAAAGATATGCCTTAATCATATACCATAACCACCAAGATATGAAAATCAAAACACATAGAAAGCATACCTTACATTATGTAACAACCTTATACATCAAATCTCAGACCACCAACATATGTCTCTAGCCATATGCCAAAGACTCTCCAAGATATGCCTCAAGGCATATACCAAAATATCCAAGACATACTTCAAAACATGTAGACAAACATACCTTTCATCATGAGGAAACCCTAATGCATCGGATCTCTGATCATCATACCTTTCTCAACCTTAGCATCAAGACAAGGGCTCCTTCTTCAGAACTTTTTAATAGATTCACTACTCACACATTGTAAACCCGAGGACATCTGTTCTTTGCTAAACTATGACCCGCGTACATCTACTCTTTTCTCCATTGTGACCCATGTACAAGAGCTCTTTGTTCTACTGTGACCTGCATATAACCTCATAAATCCACTTTTTGTTCCACTATGACCTGCGTACATCCATAATTTTCTCCACTGTGACCCGTGGATAACCTCATAAATCCACACCTTGCTCCACTACAACCCACGAATAACCTCATAAAACTAGTATTGTCACCTCTTTCTCTCCTCGACCTCCTTTCTCCTAATTGACGTTTGCTTTGTTGAGATCGCTAATCCTCCTAGCACAAGTGCAAACCCACTTATGCTAGCTCCATGCAATAAACACGCACGTGCTTGAATGACCAAATGAGATATTCTTGATGTGTATTTATACTTTTCCAAGTGCCTCCTTTATTTGACTTTAGGGTCGACCTGTAATTTCTTGTTGCAACATTTTTTCTTCTTTAATTAATTTTTGGGCCGACTTGTAACTTCTCGTCCTAATATATGTGGCTTCTTGACCATACTTCGAGGCTTCATCTTTAAGAGGGCATAACTTCGCAACCGTGAGGAACCAAGTGGTGAACCACCTACCATTGGAAACTGCATGACGAGGATTGTCCATCTATGAGGGTTTTGCATGTATTTGCAATGTCCTTCATCCTCTTTTTCCTCAAACAACTTTGGGATTCATGACCACACTTATGGGGCTTGTGTAGACATCTTCAAAGCATTTTCACGTGAGGGCCATGCTTAAACCTACGCCCTAAGGGGACCACTTTGGAGACTTCTTCAAATACACCCATCACTTCTAGAGGATTCTAGGCGTCTTCTAGGGTTGACATCACCCATTACTTATAGGGGATTCTGGGGATTTTGGACTTCTTCTAGGGTTGACATCTATGACAACTAAATTTCCAACAATTTGGGCCCGCTGAAAAGTTTGAAAGAAAAATGTTTGATTGTGGACTCTGGTTGTGGTATTGTCATCGGAGCTCGCTAAGGAGGTTTTTCTATGGTGAGTTCCATAGAAATATGTAGAGGATCATCATGGTGCCTTTCTTTACCAACAAGGTCATCTAGCAGTATAGATTCATGTGGGAGGATGGGATCGACTACGTGGTGGACGATATCAAGAAACGACCCTAGGCATCCACCATAGGGATTGTGGATGTTGATTGAGGATATGGAGCAATGTATCACAAAGATTTGTCCATGAATCTACAATAGATAGATGTGTACTATAGATCTACAATAGACTTTGAAATAAAATCCAATGAAACTATGCAACAAGTTTGGGATATAAAAAAAATTGTATATTTGAGTATTAGCTGAGTGATTTTATATGAATAATCAATAGATATGATCACAATGGGAAAAGCTACTTCTACTACAATTGCAGCCTCAAATTAGAGACTTAATTCATATTTAGACATTGATCTCATGTCATATGATCTTATAGCAAATCGTATTGGACCTAAAAGAATAAACTTAAAAATGTCAATGTCAGTATGAATACCATAAGCCAACGATGACACATTACTTTCCTCGATGATGTAGCTTGTGCATCAACTTCTCTTATGCAACTTCTTTTGTTTTTCTTCAGTCTCATCTTAGCGCCTTAACATCAAGATCTTACACCATTGGCTTATCAAATCAAACCTCTCATAGACCAATACCATGAACAAGCCACAATACCTCGCCTTCCATGGATCACTACCATGGAACTATCATGCCCTTAAGACCATAAGAGCTCTGATACCATGTCAAGAAATATAACACAATACAAGAAGAAAAAAGAACTTGGAAAAAAAGGCTCAAAGTCATTCTCAAAATTTGTATTCATCTCATGATGTCAATATATAGTACATGTATTTGACCACCTCTGGATCTAGACCTCACTAACAACTCATCAATGGATAATGAATACACCTCATTAGTAGGTAAGGATGAAAACTCATAAGAATGTGGTCTTGGAATTTGTGATTGTCTAGAGACTCGCGGTCTAACATACATAAGTTAAAGGTTAAATTCTTAAGAGAACTGTAGGATGTCTTAATACGTATAGCCTCTAATCCCAAAGTTCACCAAATTATTGATATTATTTTGGCTGACATTCCCAAAGCTTATGGGTTGCTTCTTAGTAGATCTTGGTCTCAAAATATTCAAGACTATTTTGCATCTAACTAGTCACATCTTTGGCTTCCCTGAAATGGACCACCAAATAACATCAGAATTGATCATGAGAGATATATGAAACAAACTTTGACAGATTAAGAAGTAGCTAATGAACCATCTTCCTCTGAGTTTCCAATTTTAGGGAATTCTGCTCTTGATTCATATTTTGGAAAAAATAGAATCCTCGCGTACTCCTAAAAATCAACAATCTGAAATAACATTGCAGGAAAACATTTTTCAAGAGGCTCGGTGTGATGTAATTGATGTAAAAATTATAGATAAAACTAACTTAGTAGTAGAAACTAACATTTTGACTCTTTTCTTTTATGTCTCCAAGTCTTAGGAAGGACAAAAAACTAGTTGTTTGATAGTTGATCCCTAGGGAAAACATGATCTCATATCTTATAGACTAGAATTCAAATGTACAAATAATACTACAAAATATGAAGCACTTTTACAGGGCCTTAAATAATCCATAGATTTGAATATTATGAGTTCAAAAAAATGTGGAGCTTCTAAAATCATTGTGAGAAAAATAAAAAAATGTAATTCATTGCAATTCTCCTCACCTAAAAAACTATCGATGGGAAGTGTTATGGTTGATTGAAAACTTAAAGCCTTCAATATCTCTACCATACCTTGAACTAACAATATAGTATCAGACTCGTTGGCTATTCTGGTCTATGTATTATCTCCATTAGGCAAGTAGTTTTCTATTGAGTATCTTTAAAGACCTTCACTCCTTGATAATATCACTAATTGGAGAGTTTTTGAATGTGATGAACAAATTATAGAATTTATTAATAACCAATATACTTTCAAAGATGTTTCAATTTACAACGAAGAACATGAGAACGCACTAGAAAGTTGCAAAGAAGGGATGGGTAATCTAATGGCTAACATTATCTTGAAAGGTGTGGTTACCTTGGCAAAACTATTTGGCATGCAAGATAAATTCAAGAAATCCTCTAATTGTTGATTGTGGAGCCTGATTATCTTCTTGATTCAGAGGTTTGTTTAAACCATGCTTGGACCCCATTCCCAAATGGGGGGGTGTGGGGGGACTTTTCCCCCCCACAACTGTTGCCAGGGGGTCCAGGGCCTCCCCCTGGTGGGGGATTCGGGGTCAATGCCCCCGAAGCGAAATATTGGGAAAAATTGCCTTGTAAAATATTGTAATTTTGTAGTCAATCTGGATCGTTCATTATAAGGTCGTAGATTTGGCGGTACAAGTTATTTTAAGGGGTTTTTTTCCCTAGAAGGCAACCCTCTTTTATGAGGGAATTGTATTGCGGTTGTGTATTATCGCGAATATTGTATTCTGAGATAGGAGGCCGTGAGAGAAAGAAGAGGAAGTTACAGTGGGTGTGTTGTAGGTTGTATCCCTTCATTTTGTTGGATAATAATAAGGAAGGACCTGGAAATTTCTCTGGTGAACGTAGCCCACACTAGTTGAATCACGTATATATGTGTCTCTATTGTACTGTGTATCTTCTGTGCTTTATTTCCGCATTTTTTTTTATTTTATTGCTCTGTGATCATGCTTTTTCTAACACTAATGTCAAAACCAATAGTTCATCTTTAGGTCATGAGATGATTAATATTGGAACTGCTAATAACCCAAAGAACATGAATCTTGGGATATGTTGTATTGAAGCACTACAAGGAGAACACCTTCTTACAGAGGTTTTTATGAAACCTCCCCGAAAATTTTATGCCTTAGCTGTTTATAGCGAAGGTTGTTAGCGGAGGTGGGCGGGCGGAGGTTTTTGCAGAGGTTTTTTATTCGATGCACCTTTAAGGCATATACGCACTGGTGAATTCATGAACAATAATGCATCGACGCATCTATTTTCTAGTAGCACCACCATACTTTATAATAAAATTACATGCACCGAATAAATCGAACTGTTATCATTGAACATTATGCACCGGTGCGCCTAGTTGTCGTAAGGTGCACCCTGGTAGGGTAAATTAAAAAAAAAAAAAAAAAAAAAAACAATTTTCATTGTTACAGTGCATCATTTGCTTCCAAACTCTCAAGCAAACACTGATGCTCACCTTTCTTCCTAAGATTCCATGTTTTTGGTGTTGTAAATCGACTTGGATAGCTCCATTGGTGGATCCCACACATTTCCAAATTTTATGTATCGATGCTCTATCCTTTATAATGCACGCCTCATTCTTGGTGCTCTATCCTTTATAATGCATCGAGGTACAAAATGCCAGTGCTCCACTTTCACGGAGGTACCAATGCGTTAATAGTAACACACCGCATCGCTTCAACTGCAATAATGAAGTTTAGCTTAGTGGTTCCCATCGGTCCAACAAATGCATCGGTGTCATAAAGACAATGTCATCGGTAGACAATGTGTTAGTGCTTTGGTAGACATGGTGCACCGATGCTTTCAGTTTAACAAAGGGCACCATGGATTTGCACATTGTAAATTTTAGCGTTGCGGTGTGTCTTTGTTTATGAAATGAATCAATGATGTTAAAAGCATTGAACCGACGAGGTTAAAATCATTTAGTCGGGGTGGATTGTTCTATGGATGCACCGCTTAGCAATGTTTTTGTTTCGAGATAGTGCATTGTCCTTGGGGTGGATCGTCCTATGGTCGCATCGCTTAGCGATGTTGTTGTTTTGAGATAGTGCACCATCCTCGGGGTGTATCTTTTGTTGTCAACACATTGGTTGAATAAATGCCTTGTTCTCAGTGCTTTATCCTTTACAACGCACTGAGGTACAAAACGTCGGTGCTCCACTTTCACGGAGGTACCGGTGCGTTAATAGTAACACATCGCATCGCTTCAACTACGATAATGAAGTTTAGCTTAGTGGTGGTGCCCATCGGTCCAACAAACACACTAGTGTCGTAAAGACAACGTCACCAGTAGACAACAGGCCGATGCTCTGGTAGACATGGCACACCGTTACTTTTGGTTTAACAAAGGGCATCATGAATTTATGCACTATAAATTTTAGTGTTGTGGTGCGTCTTTGTTAACGAAATGAACCGATGTTGTTAAAATCATTGAACCAACGAGGTTATAAGCATTGAGTCGGTGTGGATCGTCCTATGGGACACATCGCTTACCAGTGTTGTTGTTTTGAGATAGTGAACTATCCTTAGGGCATATGTTTTGTTGGCGACACACTGATTGATTTTAAATATATTTTTGCAAAAAACATTTAATTTTTATTTTTTTTAAATACACATCATTTATATATGCATTTGTTTTATAATTTCAACTTATTATTATTTTTATAATAATAATAATAATAATAATAAAATGAAATTATAAAACAAATGCATATATAAATGATGTGTATTTAAAAAAATCCAAAATTAAATGGTTTTTGCAAAAAAATCTTTAAAATCGACCGGTGCTATGTGTGTGTGTGTGTGTGTGTGACTAACAATATTTGTATGTGAATCAAAGACGGTGACGGAGAGAGGAGGAGACGGAGGGATGGTAGGTCGAGACACACACATTTTTGCATGAGTGGGAGGTCAGGGAGTTGTACCCTCACCCTCTTTCACAACACACACATGAGCTTTTGATGGATATTGGACTCCTGAAGTTTTATCAGGAGGGTACATCCCTTAGGGGGGAATATGCATTTTTATAGAATTTGATCCGTCGTTGGGATCATGTGAGACAAGGGTTTAGGGTTGGTCTCGATCTATGGTATCATCCCATAGACGAGGATGTCTATTTCATCATTGGGTTGTCTAGGAGGGGAGTGTATTTTCCCCATTTTCATGCGCTACCGCCTGATGTTGTAGGAGATACCTGATTGGCATATGTGTAAATATATGTCAGTCTGACTATTATTTCAGCTTTAGAGTTCCAAGTTCGTGGTGGTCAGCTACAGATAGGTGCATTTCATAGACGGGACATTAGGTGCCAATGTCATATGTTGTCGTCATTGTCACGGTATAGCTCTAATGGGCAATGCATTAGTTTCTCTATGTTGTATTATGTAGATAATTTATTGCATGAGCCTCAATTGATTAGGTGGGCGAGTGTTTTTTTGAGACAGTTTTGTAATGCATTAGATCATTGTCACTATGTTTTTTTCTGGGATGAGATTCTTCCCATTCATGTCTGAGTTGTATACACTATTTTTTGAGAGGGTTCATGCCACTTGGTTAGCGATACCCCACTTTCATGCTAGGTCTATGTTTGATGCATGTATGCATAAGTGGGGGCATTTGATGCCAAAAAGGGGTCAGTCTGAGTTTCCCATTACTCTCATGGGAAAGGAGGTATTAGATTTATTGTCTAGCAAGGACGATGATGTCCTCGATATTGTAGAGTACCCATATGCTAGGATAGATTAGAGAGGATTTATAAACACTCGATTTACATCAGAGGGCCCACCAGATGAGAGAGGTGATATAATCATTATGTTTTGATCAATCTATCTTCATATTTTTATGTCTTATTTAATGCACATGTAATTTATTGTAACATTTTGTTTCAATTATCATATTATTAGTATATATTGGTTTGCAGATATTGGCACATATGTTGGGCATGTGCCTCCCCAACATGAGGATGAGGTGATGGAGGGGGAAGAGGAGCAACCTCCAATATTATAGAGACCCCACATGCCACATAGTTTGGATACGAGAATCCAGCTAGAGGTGGCAAATAAGTTATGTTGTGTCATGACTAGTCACAGAGTGGTACCTACACTTGCTAGAGACATATTACAGGTAGAGAATACCTCTACTACATGGAGGCGTTTTCCTCATGACATGACGATGTTGATGTTTCATATTGTTGATGTTGTCAACCTCATCGATATGTTGAGGGGTGGTGCTCATGATCCCACTACATCTAGCTCATCAACTGAGCCATCCACATCCTCTACTCCACCACGTGGTCCTCCTCCTCCTCCTCCTCCTCCTCCTTATTCTCCTCCACATCAATCATATGCAACATTTATCGACCCTCTTACTTCCCCTCCACATGTGTCTAAACCTACATCCACTTTTGATCCTCCTCCTCCTCTTGTTTCCCCTCCACGTGTGCCTGAACATGTATCCACATCTGATCCTCCTCCTTCCCCTCCTCCTCCTCCGCTTGCTTCTCCTCCACATGCGTCACCATTTTCCATTGATCTTCCCCCTCCTCCCCCACTTGTGTCATCATCCACCAATCCTTGTCTTTCTCCCAGCGTACATGTTTCATCATCCACCGATCCCCATCCTCCTCCTCTTCCTCCACTTGTGATCCTCTTCCTCCACATGTGTCACAAGTTTTTGATGCTTTAGACACTATGATCACATCGTGTACTATTTATGCACATCTTCATGATATTGATATGGAGACACTTGATAGTGCACTTTTGCCGACATTTGTTTCTGAGATAGTTGTTCTTGATAGAGGCTCTACCTTTGATAGTAGAGATATTGATGCACCTAGCTCTAGTGGTGGACCTAGCTAGTAGTGGTATTGTTTGAAATTTATATTGATTATTTTAGATTTGACTAGAGATCTATATATGACATGTTTATTGAAGATTTTGTTGAGATGTATGTTTGACATGTATATTCATATGTATATCGCTCATGTATGTTATTTTTTTCATATAATGTTGTGGTTGTTGTTGTTGTTGTTGTTTGATTTATAAAATGTAATATGAGTATGCCAATGACGAACATTGTTAATGATTTCTCTGTTTTTAAGTGAAATTTGATATGTATCACTCATTTAAAGTTATAGTTTCCATATAATGTTTAATTTTACTTTTATGAAAGCGTTTAATTTGGATTGTGATTGCAAAAAGTTATAACCATTAATACCATATAATGTTTAACTATTGTTCAAGGTGAATTGTTTGTTGTCCAACGAAATACAATATGTTGATTAAACGTGTTTAGAAACAAAAATACTTAAATATGATGAGTGAAATGATTGTGATTTGAATATTTAAGTATTTTCCATATATTATAATAATAACATTACAACATATTTATTCACTAATAATAATGTTGATGATGTAATAATAATGTTATTTTTAAAATTGATATTATTCAAATTTTACAAGACAGGGTTATAATATAATTGTTTACTAAAATCACAATGATTATATTTTATTAATATTTAATTTTTCCAAAGATTTTATTAATATATATTATCCAACTATTATAATATATGAAATGTATTCAATTAAATTTAAATTAATAAATATAAAGAATAATAATACATTTTGATCTATACACTTTCTATGAAATGGTTGCACAAATTTTTACTCTAATACAAACTTTATGAATCTTTTATCAAAAAATAATATCACCCAACATTTTATAATTAATATTTTAAGAATTGGTAAAATTGACAAATATTTATATTAGATAAGTATGGATCATTAAAAAAAATTCTAATTCTAACTGGGCTTTAGAAAAAGTATCTTTTAGAAATTCCATGTCCTTCCTATATTGACACTTATTTCAAGGAGAATGCAAAAGGAATTACTAATATAAGTTTATATGATTATAAAACTAAAGGATGGAGTGGAATAGGTGAAGGCCAGATAGTTGCACTAGTTAAGGTGGAGAATGCCATCAAGGTTGGTAATGACAAGTACACCACAATTAATGTAGATGTTGCATGAAGTTATTTTGTTGGAATTATCCTTAGAAATTCCATCAAAGTATATATTTATTTGAATTTTGATTTTCTCAAACAATACAAATTTTGAGGTTTGAATATTTTTTAATATATTCATTTTTGGTTAAATAAAATATAATTTAAAATAAATCTTTACTATTGTATGCCACCAACTTTGTGATATCTCAATTAATGTTTAGTAAGTCAAAGGTTAACATAAGCATATTTTAATACAATACAACATAAATTTGTGGTAATAAACAATAAATATGACAACAAAAATATATTAAAACCAAATCTTATGCTTGTACTTCTATTTAATGTATTTTCAATATGATGGTTGTAAATGGTTGTTAATTTTTCATATCCAACATAATTATAAAATGAAGGAAAAAACATAATTGTCCATTATAGATACCCATAATAAAATGACATATCCACAATATAAATGTCCAAACAAATCATTTACAAATGAGTCTTCGTTGCCATCGCCCTAATTATCTTCCTCATTTGGCATTGTAACATTGTTCTCAAAAAGATGTTTAGATCTTAGATCATGTCTCAGTACGAACCACTAATCATCATCCAACACATCTGGGTAAAAAAACACTTGGTTGCAATGTTTTGGGAAAACATAAGACTCCTTACTTTCAACCCACATTTTTTTAGAGATAATACATATTATCCCACTATCACGATCTTCCTTTATAATTATCTGGTCAAAGGTATCCCACCACTTGCAACAAAAAATAACACATTGAAATGATGTAAAGTCTACTTGCATGATCTCTTGTATCTTTCCAATGTAACCTAACTTCCCCTCTATCAAATTTTCATCATGATGGCTAACACAACTAGATTGGTCGAACTCAACCTCCACTCCACAATCTTGTGTGATGTGGCCTTCATCAGCATACTCAGTGCAAAAGTAATGTCTGTATGCCAACATAGATGGGAAGAAATGCACCTGTAAAATGCGAACAAAGGACGATGTCATATGTCTAATAACTGAAGTATTAATAAAAACATAATATGTGTTACAATTCAAATGTATAATATTAAAAATAGAGCGTGGTACTCAGAGAGGTTATTATAGAGTTGTTGCACCCGATCCCTATGTTTAGTGCATCCAAATCTTCTCCACGTGGGTTATGACTAGACACCTCGTATTTCTCTTATATCTGGTCATCCACCCAACTATTGGGACATGTTTTTGGCATATTGTATTTTAAATTATCAATATAAGGCATGCTTCTACCATTCAACCATCTGAATGCTTTCATGTCATTGTCCCATTTCCTTCATTTCTCTTCATACAACGCGACCCATGGTCACGTTGCCTCTGCATTGTAAAGAATGAATTTATTGATGGAATCCATTTCAATATTCATTGATGAATACAAAAATTCAAAACAAATAGCATGATATCAAATATATCTTATCAACTTAAAGAACGAATTTATTGATGGCATCAAAATTTCTAAATTCGTTGATGTATAAAAAGATTCAAAACAAATTGCATGGGATGAAATATATAGTATCAACTTCAATGTAAACAATTTCTCTGTACTAAATTGACAAAATATAATCGAATTACTCTTTATCAAACGCCTTTTTCCATTCGTTAGAGTAGTTCCCCTTCCCTTTTGTCCTCATCTTAATGGTCATCCCAAACGAACGCCCCTTCTGTGTCGTCAAATTGATTGATGTACTCACTGGCATAATAGAATGACTCGTATACCATGTACCCCTCTGCTATAGAGCCCTCTGGTTTTTCCCTTTGTCAAATAAACCCCTTCATTTTTTTCATGCACCTCTCTAAGTAGGTGAATTAGAAGATGGACTTGCAAGTCCATAAAACTCGTGGGTAGTTTCTTCTCAAACATACAAACAATCTCAGCTATCTCTCGGCACCACCATGGAATGTTAGCCATATGAATCTCCTTGATGTCATCCAACATAAAAATGTAGATAATTTCTATATGGCATGTCATAGGTCCCGGGGGAACTCATGGTTCACACATCCACACATGACCAAAGGATAATGACAATACAAAATAGACACACACAAACTCCTAGTCCTGCATAATTGTGCATGGTGTACAAACATATTCCATACAATGTAAAAGACCTCTCCATTGGGATGGGTCTTGATACAAAATATACATATATCCCTTCCCATAATTGCTTAAATTCATTGATCAGTGGTTGGAGGGAGACATCCATTATCTTCACTTGTCTTCTACCCAAGACTATAAGAGCCAGCATAAGATGTTCATTCTTCACGGACAAACATGGGGGGATATTGCTATTGATCACTACCATTGACCAAACAGAATAGTTGGTATTTTGGAGGGAATACGGGTTAAATCCATCCATAACTATGCTCAATCGGAGGCTTTGTACTTCATCCTTGAATTTATCAGGACATGTATCCTCTATATGCTTCATGGCTATTGAATCTATTGGGATTCCCATAACTCCTGGCTCTATTCTATGTGAGGCATGGAACCCCTCCAACATGGCTAATCGTTTGCAATGAAAGATCCTTTGAATCCTTGGAATTATAGGCATGTACCTCAATATCTTATGAGGAGGACCATGTGCGCATCCTTTGTTTTTTTATTTATGGTACTTGTCATGCCCACATTCTAGACATATGTCTTTGTTCACATATTCATTTTTGTATGTAATATAATCATTCAAACATGCAGGGTGTGATATGTACTCAACACCCAACATTTTTAGCATTTGCTTTGCCTCTGCATAGCTATCACGCAAGTGATTATCACTCGAAAGTACCTTATCTTTGAGTAACCTGCAATTAGTGGGAGATAAAATTTACACTGTCATTAAGCATGAATAAAATCAACCCTTTTCTTCCTTCATTGTGTTACAAGATTCCTTAAAAATTTAGGGGACTTAATGGTTAGTTGCCTCAAAAGTGTCGAGAAACACACATATGACATACCATACATTGCTTTCAAGTTGTACATTAACAGTGTTGTCCCTACCTAGGTAGACCTTGCAGACCCCTTGGACCAAATAGAGGGGTGGTCGAAGCAGATTCCAGGCTTTCGTAGAAGGTATCTACGACATCAACGCCATCCCCTAGCTCATTTTGTTGGAATGCATCTAACAACATTCCCTCCATAGCCTAGGTATCTTGCAAGAAATCATTTGTACCAACCTCTATATCATTGTCTTCATCCCCAACATGTGAAGAACTAATGTTACTGTCGAGGTTTTGAATCGGTGACTCTGGACGTAGTGGGAATTGAATAGGTGGTTGTTTCAACCATTCTTAGTATGCTTCCTCTGCGGGCTCTTTTCGTTTAGCGGCAAGCTCAAGACTTGACATCGTAGTATCGTGCAACGATAGATGGTGGACAGGTCACTCGTCACCATAATCTTGATTGTGAAAATATTGAACATTACATTGATAATATGAGTAACACAATGCTTTTAATATGTTCATACACTATACCAAACACTTATTAGAAGCATGGAATTTTTTTTCCAATAATAAACATGAAACCAACTAATTTATAAAACAAATGTTGAATTAAGCAATACATTTACATTAGTTCCATTGAAAATCCAAAAATACAATTACTCAATCATATTTTTCTTATGCCCTACGGGGTTGTCTACATAAAAGAGATCAAATTCACAGTGTAATATCATTGACCCGGGCTAGTTGTTGGAAGATGACATGTTAGGATTGGTAGGGTAAAAGAAGTTGTTCATTTTCATCAAACATCTGCTTGTGATATCTTTCTCTTGATAAGAGCTTGCGGAATTTTGGGACCAAGGGAATATCTTGAGCATCTAAACTCGATCCTGCAAAATTCAATGAACAATTATTAAACTACACATGCATACATAACATAAATTCAATGAGATAAATAAATTATCAATAAAATCTAGACATACTACAATCGGCGTGAGAGAACTTGAAGGAGTTCCAAAGATACAGAATGAGGTGGAACTGGAATTTGAAGAATCGGTCATTTGATATTATAAATCTTTTTTCATACATTAGAGCCAAAACCGTCATCTTGGGTATCATAGAACAATCTAACTTCAAAAATAACTTCAAATAACTTTGATAGCTTGACAACACACTTAAAAAATCATTGTTTTTTCTACAATATCATTGTTTTTTTCTGCCCAACTATACAAGAAATCTTAATATGGGTTTACAAAATCTGAAATAGTTACTTGATCCCTGAAAATGTCCTCCTTGAACATAG
>ML802691.1:59482-91388 GCA_009831015.1 Picea engelmannii | reverse complement strand
TTTAAAGACACATTGGTGCGTATGTATAAACAAAACGCTTTGATGCATTTAATTGACATAAGCACAGAAGATTGACCTATGTTATTGCCTCTGCAAACTTTAAATACAAATGTTTGCATTTGCATTGTGCAAATTTAACTATCTTACGATGTGTTATTACTTACACACTACCACGGTACATTATTAATTACACTTCGCACCGGTGTGTTTCAAACTATATAGTGCACCGACTAAAGCAAGTTAGAAAAATATTGTGCGTTTACTATCAATACTTTGAATTTTATTACAAAATAAATCTATGCATTATGCATACTACATGGTGTGCTACTGACAACATAGCGCATTGGAAAACATAACTTTTGAAAGAAAAAAAATAGTGTGTGTGTTTATCATCAATCCGACGAAATATACAACGAAAAAATGAGCGGGAATTTGAGGTTTTTTGTTTATAAAGGAAAACCCTATTCATTGTTTTATTTTTTGCCAAATTGTATAGAGGATATTTGTGCAACAAAGATTTATCAACAAATATTTTCGAGTGAGTGGGATTTTTTTGAAGAGTCAAATTCGAGGGGGAGTATTGTAGATCACATAGAAATCTACAAAGAATAAATTTCAGGTATATGATTTCATTCTATTAATCATCTTGATCATTCTCCTACTTCATTCAAACAATTTTCAGTGTATTTTCAAACAAAAAAAAGGCTTTCATAGTTACCTTCAGTATTGGAATCCCTAATTTCTTGATTGTTCTTTTGCTTTCTCCTTCTATGTTTCACAAGAATAATTTTTTTTAAGCACAATTTATTTATAGGGTTTGGTTATTTATATATGGGTGTTTTGTATCCGTTGCAATGAAACCACTCATTACATTGGATCCCAAATCGTCTTGTCGTTGTCTTTTTCTTTCAAACGCTTTCGCGTGACCGGTACGCTCTGTACACAGTAAGCATACCATAGCGTCTTTGTTTGTAAACAACACCACTTTATTTCAATTCGAAATATTATTAAAAAATCATTTTCGTGGTCGACGATGTGCATTTTACCTAAATACACACCGAGGCACATTGTTTAAAAAGCGCACCGTTGAGTTTAAAATGGAAAAAATATTGTTTTTATATGGAAATCGTTATTTCTTAAATTTGTTCATTGCTCGACGATGCGTAATAAATAGTACATAGGAAGTTGTGCAATTCTTAATTCATAAAGCATCGGTTGAACACAAAAATTTGTAAAACGTTTTCAATTTGGCAACAACATTGTTGTACTGTACCGATGCATATATGTATGTGCAATGCGCCAATGTGTATCAATATTGTTGACACCCTCGTTCGAATGATCTTAATATACACATTGAGATCTTTTTTTTTTAAGAATAATTTTTATATCTTTTTTTTTCAGGGAGATTTTTAAAATTCCAAGGGACAAATCAGGGGAAAACCAAGACATGTCGATAGGGATGTCCAAAAAAGTGTAGAAGAAGGTGTTAAAAGAAATGAACATAATTTTGTCGCAAGAGGAGCCATTGCAACTACAATGTGCATTGGAGGTATGTAATCATTTATTTATTCTTTTATGTACATTGAATTTAAGTATCACGTGAAATACTAATTTTCAATTGTTTTGTTGCAGAAAAGAAAAACAAATAGAATCCATTCAATACATAAGACACGACAATGAGAAATAAAAGGGTTGATCGAAAACTTTGTGAGTATTTAAGTTTTCAGACTTTCTTAGGATTTCATGTTTGTTGTGATCATTATATTTAAAAAATTAATTTACACTTGCCCAAGGATGTCTTCTACTACGTGCTAACATACAAAGAGGAGCCAACCCATGAATTGAAAACATTGGGTTAAGTATGGTTTGTGAGTATATGTTGAAGAATAAAAGTTTAATTGAACAATTTGTAAGTAGCTATGTTGTTTAACTTCCCTTCTTTTGCAATTAATGAAAAAACAATAAAATTTTATATTGATTATATTGACTATGCTTTGTCATGTCGTATTAAACATGCAAAAAACAAAGTATTGTTTATGAAAGACTTAGTGCTAAAGTATGTTTTTTTATTTATGCAATCATGTATATTCTACTATATTATATATAAATGTAAATATACTTATTACAGTTTAATTTTATGTTTGTAGATGGAATATGAAGGGGTGTAACATAAAAAACAAGCCGATTAAGAAAACATTATGTTAAAAAACCAAAATACAATATCACCTACAAATGATGAAGAAATGAGGCATGAACGCAACTCGAGCAATGTGAACAATTCAACTGATGAATGACAATCAATATAATTTAATGTTACTTTAAGTTGTATGTTCTGGAATATTTGTCTTTGAAAATTAGGGATTTTGTTTAATGTACTTGATATATTGTCCCAATTGCATGAGGACATGTTACCAATAAGTGTAACAATTACAAATTGGTTGCAATTTGATTATTGTACTAGACCTTTATGTTGTCCCTTTTTGTATGACAATGGGTCTCTTATTCATACATAATAAAATGGGTTTCTTATTTCATTGCATTGTCGAATGTTGTAAACTGTTGCATTCCTGAATAATTAATATGTGGATGATTTACATTGTTACAAATAACAAAGGTTTAACATGTTGGATAACGCATTAACGCAATCATTATATCGAAATGCAATAACATAAATATAAACAATATTATTATAAAAAAATATTTGATTTTGAAATAATTAATTGAAAATTTGTAAAAAATAATGAATTAAAATATATATACATATCATTGCACTGTATTCTTTTGAACTCACTAGACAATGCATGCCATAATATAGACATCGATGCGTTTTGAGGAGTCATACACACCGATACATATTAATTATAATAACTCACCAGTACGTACTATTGAGAAAACACATCGTTCTATAAACGATATAATGTACAATAATACTTACTGTTTCAAAATTGTACAGTGTTCATGTTTGAAATATAAAATGGGGCACTAAAAATCATTTTGGTACCGACGTGTTATGTTTATTATATGCACCGAGATTATAAATATTATTTATGCTCCAGGATTCTAAATATTATTTATGCACTGGTTCCTTTACTATATTATACGCACCATTGCATACTAAAAACAATGGTGTTGACATATCGATATGTACTAAATACAGAAGCATTGGGGCACATGCTATATTAAACGCACCGAGTCTCAAGATAGCATGATTGCACCGGGGCTAACTATAACTTAATCGCATCGGGGCAGACAAATCCTAAATCACACCGATGCGACATATGAAAAAAACGTAGAACTCATGCGTAGTAATTATAAGAACATCAATGATCTACATACGATGAAAAAAGAGGAATCGATGCTCAATAGTTATAAATGCACCGGGACATTTTTTATGATATTAAGATCCGGGTTGTTTTTATAATTTTTTTTTTTTTGTAAGTAAGAAATATATATATTAAGTGCCTTCCAGAAGCAAAGTTGAGTAGCAGAATACAAAGATGTTCATGTTGAGGGTGCGGGACTGCCCCAACAGAGGGGAAACCAGTCCAACTAACCCGAGAGGCCCCATAATTTAACAGAACTACTGTTTACCATCTAAAACATAAAAGTTCACATCTAAGACTTCCCCATATGCTAAAGAAAAAACTTAACAGATAAATTGCTGACCATCTGAGACTCGAGGACTGACAAAACTAACGAACTAAACACCTAGAGAAAAGGCTGGCCACTTGGCCTGGAGATCCCCTGGCCAAGGCTCCTCCTCCACGTACGTAGGCTGATCTGCCCAGATCTTTCCATCTTCCACGTCGCCCGCAGTGTCATCGTCCCTACTCTCTCGCACTGCGTTCTTACCTGCACCTGTCGCTGCACCCGGCTCCTACATTGGAACAGCCTCAGCCGGGCTTGAGGCGAGAGAGTCCCACAAAGAAGAGAGAGTCTGAAGGAAGAGCTCCACTTTGGCATCTGTTTCTTGGAGGCAGTAATTGAGGTCCTCCACTCCCTGGTGGATACCAAATACCAAATCATTAAGGGCAGCCAGACTATCCCGAATCTGCGTAGCGGTGAAGGAGTCATGGGGATGAGGCCCTGCCCCCCGAGATGCATGGTGAGGGTGCTCATCGCCACCCATATAGACTAGGGGGTCGAGGGCAGACGTAGGGATAGAGGGATTCACCGAAGGGCTGAGAAGGTGTCGTCGGGGAGAGCTTGGCGTCTTGGGTACCATTGCCATGCAATTGAATTGCGGATTCGTCAGGCCACGAGAAGATGCCGAGAAGTGCCCAGACTGGAGACGGGGGGAGGAGATAATGGAGGGCGAGTTGGAAGGGGAGACTGAGGGTTGTCGAGGCTTCTAAGGCGAACCCCTCCTCGGTCTTCCCTTTGGATGAGTCATGGTCCAGCCAGTGCGTTGAGCTAAGGCAGTCCAGAGCGCCTGGTGGGGACGAGAGGTCAGAGAGTAAGCAGGGTCGAACTTGAGCCAGAATGTTCGAGCAAGGTCACACCATTGCAGCTGCAGAGCGAGCTCTGCGGGGAACCAACGATGACGAATGACCAACATTGCAAGCCACACCATGCCAAAATGCCAAACGGGAGGGAAGCCTGCGTTAATGCCTGTGTTAATGCCCCTTCTCATCATAATGAAGTCTAATTAATCATCGGGGAGGGTGGCACGAGCCCTTCACGTGGCCCTGTGTCCTGGTGGCCACTGCCAGCTCCCTCACTTCGCCACGTAGAACGCACTAACACCCTATCCGGGGGGGGGTTGTTTTTATAATATTACAGTACAAGTAACACACCAATTTAAATAATAATACTAATAATAATAATAATAATAATAATGTGGGTAAGTGGAGCCTATCAAATCTAGTCCAAAATCCAGGAAAAATGCACGCACAGGTAAAAGAACTGATCTAGGGTTCGTGCTCTTTGCTACCATGCCAAGCCAGGGCGGAGGGGAGTCGTCGCCCCCTCCTTCCCCAACCGCGTCCTTCAGGAAACTAGTCATTGCTTGCAGAAAGAAAGTGCCCCAAGCAGAAATGCCAAGTTTTGTAAGAAAGTTGGATAACGTTCCAGAGATCAATCTCCCCCCGGAACAGCCAATGAAGGTAGCACTCTCATTATCAGATCGAGGTCTGGTAAGTCAGTTCATGGGGATCTGGCCCTCAACCAGGACAACAGACAACTGGATCCAAAGGAACTGGAGGCCATTAATAAAAAACAGTGTAACCTATTATGCGGTTGGAAGGGGCTACTTCATTTTCGAATTCATCTCCCAGGAGGACCTTGATTTAATCTTCAGAAACGGGTCATACTTCATGGGCACACAGGGCCTTTATCTGAATCGGTGGACTCCAAACTTCGATCCAGCCTCGGAAGTGCCAAAAGACGTCCCGGTCTGGGTCAGACTCCCAAACCTACCAATCCACTGCTGGAACTCCTCGTCGTTGCAAGCTATTGGGAACGGACTAGGTCACTACATTGACAGAGCCGATCCAAAAGACCAATACTCTTGTGCAAGAATCTGTGTGGAAGTTGATTTGGAAATAGGCTTGCCGGAAGCGGTAAAACTGAAGGTGGGGGAATGGAAACACCTACAAAAACTGGATTATGAGCAGCTCTCGTTCAAATGCAGAGGATGTCATGAATATGGACATTTCCAGAGAAACTGCCCAAAAACCCCACACACAGAGAAAACAGGGGAGGAAGGATGGCAGCAAACCCGGAAAGGAAGGTCGAAGTTTAAAGGCCCAAGAAGGGAAAACCCAGCTCCTGATCAAGGAAACCCTGGAAACATAGAGACAAAAAACAGCTTCAAAGAGTTGGGAAATGAAGGTGAAATGGCGGATCCAAGCAACGCCGCCCAAGGTGAAGAAGAAAGAGGCAACCAAATCCCGGAAACCGGAGGAACTCAAAAAGCAGCAGAAGGAGTGGAGAAACCCATCTCCCCTCCAAGGAATGTGGCGGATCAAGGCACCGAGGAGGGAGAGATCTCGTCAGGAAACAAATCAGAAGGAGTGAGTGAAGCCTAGGACACTCCAAAGAAGCCAGGCAGAGGTAGGAAATCCAAAAAAGTGGAAAGGGATCAGGAAACCTACAAGGACGTTCTCAAAGGAGCGCAACCAACCATCAAGCAACTGATTGGAGTAAGGCAAACCAGGAAGTTGACTAAGGCCTCCCAAGGAGGTCACTCCCCTCCACAAAGTAACCAATGAAGATAACTTCCTGGAACTGTAGGGGTCTAGGTAGTAAAAGGAAGGAAGAATCTCTCAGGGACATAATCAAAGTAACGAAGACGGACATCCTACTTATCCAGGAAACCAAGATGAGTCAACAGGACTCTATAAAAGTTTCAAAAAACGTATGGAGAAGCAGCCAGGGTTTAGCCGACAACGCCAGAGGCACGTCAGGAGGGCTCTGCACCCTGTGGAACGCCTCCAAAATAGATCTGATCTGCTCCGACCTTTGCATGCATTGTATCTTCTCCCACCTGCTCCACAAGGAATCAGGGAAAACGGTAAGTCTCTTTAATATCTGTGTCCCACAACATATAGAAGAGAAAAATAACTGATGGCAAACCCTTCTAGACTATCTATCAAACAATGAGCTGGAAAATATTATTCTAGGAGGGGATTTAAACGTAACTTTAGCCCAAGGAGAAAAACGGGGAGGATCTATCGTAAGAGACCCAGCTAGAGAGTGGGTGGAGGACCTAATCTCAGCATGGGACTTAATGGACATTAAGCCGACCAAGGGACGCTACACTTGGACAACCAAAAGGGTAGGTCTGAGGCATATTGTTGCCCGTTTGGACAGATTCCTTGTACAAAGCTCATTCTTGACACTTGGGCTTGCAGCTTCCTCGGAAATTCTCCCCCACAGCACCTCTGGCCACAAGCCTATTAGTCTAGAGCTTAGGAAGGAGCAAGGTCAGGGGCCCATCCCCTTCAGATTCAATCCCGCTTGGATACAGGATAAAGACTTTCTGCGCAAAGTCTCCAATGTATGGACTAGCAAAGTTAATGGCTCTGCGTTTTATGTTTGGGAAGAAAAGTTGTGAAGGCTCAAGGTTGAGCTAAAAGGATGGGAAAAAAAACAAGCTGACCCAATCGCCCTATGCTTAGAAGCTCAAAGGCAACTAGAGAACCATCAGCTCGCTCTGGAAAAAAAGGAAATCACACAGCAGGACTTACTTAAGGAGGAGCAACTTCAAAGGCAATGGCACAAAAGTTGCAGAGATGAAGAAATCTACTGGAGGCACAAGTCTCGAAGTCTTTGGCTGAAGGAAGGAGACAAAAACACGAGTTATTTCCATAAGCAAGCGGAAGCAAGAAAACACTACAAGGATGTGACAGAAATCCAAGTCCAAAACACTACAATCTCTGAGCCAGAGGGCATCAGACAGGCAACCTTCGAGACATTCAAAACCCTCTACACAGAAACAGAAAGGGCAAGCATCGATCCTCAAATGTACCCTCTATCCGTTGTCCCAAATCTAATAAAAGATGAAATCAATCTCAAGCTTATGGAGGAAGTCACACAGCAAGAAATAAAAGAGGCGGTGGACCAAATGCACCCGGACAAAGCTCCTGGACCGGATGGATTTACAGCCAGATTCTTCCAGCAATGATGGGAAATAATCAAATCAGACCTTACCAAAATGATAAGGAAATCACAAGCGAACAACAAGCTAGGAGGAAGCACAAATTCATCCTTCTTGGCACTCATCCCAAAAGAGAAAGGAGCACTCAACTTTAGCCGATTCAGACCGATCTCCCTCTGTAACACAAGCTACAAAATCCTTACCAAGGTAATTGCAAACAGATTGAAAAACGTCCTCCCTCTCATAGTACCAGAGAACCAGGGAGGATTCATCAAAGGCAGGCAAATAGCAGACAACATAGTCCTGGTGCAAGAAGCTCTTCACTCAAGTCTACGCAGGAAAGATAAAGGTATGATTATTAAACTAGACCTTGCAAATGCTTTTGACAGAGTTAATCATAACTTCCTATTTGAGGTAATGAAAAAGTTTGGATTTGATGAATCCTTTGTGAATTGGATAACAGCCTGCATAGGGTCGCCATGGATAGCCCCCATGGTAAATGGAAGAGTAACGAACTTCTTCAAAGCGTCCAGGGGCCTAAGGCAGGGCTGTCCTCTGTCGCCCCTGCTCTACGCAATTCAAGCCTCAGTCCTTAGCTACCAGTTGGAAAATTCCAGAATCCGAAGCAACCTCCAAGGACTAAAAATAACCCAAGGTGTGAAGGAAATCAACCACGTGCAATTTGCGGATGACACCTTGCTACTAGGAGGGGCAAGTCTATTAGTTGCAAAAAGATTCAAAGAGGAGTTGGATGCTTATGCTGCAGTGTCAGGAAGCGAGATAAGTCAAACAAAAAGTAAAATTTATGGTTGGAATATTACACCCAAAGAGATGCTGGGAATTTCCAGAGTTTTGGGGATGGAAGGGCACATCAAATGGGAGACCTTCACCTACCTGGGAATCCCTATCTCCAAGGCGACTCCAAGGGCCTCGCATTGGACTCATTTACTAGACAAACTAAAGAAGAGAATTTCCTCATGGGGGGCGAATTGGCTAAGTCTAGCAGGGAGGATAGTCCTAATCAAATCTGTCCTGGCAAGTGTACCCATTTACCAGAACTCTCTGCTCCTAGCTCCAAGCACCACAATTCAACAAATAGAAGCACTGCAGAGACGCTTCCTGTGGGAAGGGGGGAAGAAAACAGGCAGGAGACTCCACCTTATAAACTGGGATAAAATCTCAAAACCCCTCTTGGAAAAAGGCCTCAATTTCAAAAACACCAAAGTGCAGAATCTGGCTCTAGGGGAAAAATTGCTATGGCACATAGTCAGTGGTGATACCGCGTGGAGCAAGGAAGCCCTGTGGAAGAAATGTTTTAGAGGCGCAAGGAAGAGGTGCATTGAAAATCCTTGTAGAGAGACCAAGGGGTCCCCAATCTACAATCTTTGCAAAAAGGCCATGGACCTGTTCACCCCCCACCTTACCTGGGTGCCGGAAAATGGGAAAAAAATTAAAATCTGGCAAGACTCCATTCTAGGTGATCCACCGCTAGAGTTGAGTCAGAACCTGCAACGACTAAAAGGATGGATGGATGGGAAAAATCTAAAGACGCTCTTTGATATCTCTACATGGGGGACTGACAGACACAAATCGTGGCAAGGTTGGGCAGTGAACAACCTGCCCCTGGACTTAGAAACTGAGTGGTGCTCCCTAAAACTCAGCCTGCAGGGGAAAGCCCCCATAAAGAAAAAGGGGAAAGATGATAGAGGATGGGGAAAGAATGCTAAACTCTACTCCACCTCATTGGGATATAAAACCTTCTGAAACATTCCTCATGTCCCACCCAACCCGTCCCTATGGAAGCCCATCTGGAAACCAAAAACCATCCCCAAAATAGACCTGTTCCTCTCGACTCTAAGCCACAGCAGTATTCAAACAGGGGAAAACCTCCAAAAGAAAGTTTGGGAGGGCCCCTTCAAGTGTCCCCTGTGTCAGCAAGCTGAGGAAACCTCAGATCATCTTCTTCTTAATTGTAGCTACTCAAAAGAAGTTTGGAAGTTGGCAGTTGGGTTGCAAAAGAATCTTCCTCTTCCCCAAGATATTAATTCCCTCCTCCAAAGCTGGACAGGCCTTTATCCGTTCCAAATGAAGAAGCAAATCTCTGCCTCGAGGCTTTGGCAAGCAATCCCAAGGTTTATCCTTTGGGGGCTTTGGTTGGAAAGAAACAACAGAATTTTTAGAGATAAGGAAAGGAGGGCCTCTCTAGTGAGTGCAAAGATCAGATCTCTATTTGGCGAATGGGCTAGCTCTCACCAACAACCTAATTATAGTAGGGAGATGAAATCACAAGAAGAACTCTGGTTGGACCAATTCCAAATTCAACTGCAAATCGGGAACATAGCCAAAACCACAACCCAAGAGCACTGGGAAATAAGGATAGGAAGGAGCGAATTCGATAATTGGAAAAGCGAAAGGAAAACCCGCATCATGTCCTTTGACGGAGCATCAAAAGGCAACCCAGGTCAAGCAGGAGGAGGAGGAATTATTGTGAAGCCAAATGCAGAAGTCATGGTGCGATACGCGATTGAATATGGCATCGCCACCAACAATCATGCAAAAGCAATGGCACTATGGCAAGGCCTGTGCCAAGCCAAAAGTAATGGAATCCAGAATTTGATTATCATAGGAGACTCTCGCCTGCTAATTTGTGCTATAGCCCGGTCTACAGAAACTCAAAGTGCACAACTCAATAACTTGTTGGCCAGAATACATCTACTCCTTACAGATCTTGACTCATTCCAAGTGTTCCATGTCCTACGGGAGCTGAATAAAGATGCGGACGAAGAGGCAAATAGGGGCGATGTGCTAGCACAAGGAAGAATGATTACAAACAGCCAACTCTCCATGGTGGATCTACCATGACCCGACCTCACGCCCAAAGGAAAGCCCACGCAAGTCGCAAGAAGGGGACAGGAAAAGACAGTGCCAGGATTCAACCAATGCAGGGGTGCGGGCCAGTACAACTCGGGCAGAGGATGACCCAGAAAATCGGTTCACATGCACAAAGTAGACAGCAAGATCTTCCCCCATACCTCTTGGGGAAAGCATCGATGGACGAAATGATGAAAGAAGGGAGAGCAAGTTTAAATTCGCCTGTGCCCTCAATCCAAGAGCAGACCCATTCTCAACCATGGAGAGAGCATAAGGAGAGGATTCAGAGCACGAGAGCAAGAGGAGGAGAGATGGTCGCGAGTTCCAACCGGAATCTCACTGTAGAGGAGCGACTGAAACAGTTCGATGAGACGCTGGAAAAACTAAAGCAGACACTCCAGTATCAACTTGATTTCCTGGAGAACTTAGACACGGAGGCAGGCAGGCGGTTGGAGAAATTGGAGCAGGATATCTCTACAGTTAAAATTGGATTCACAGAGGAGCTTGGCAAACTACACCAGGAGCTGAAGAGCCCAAAAGACGAATTTGAGGAAAGGATCGGTCAACTTGAAGGCAAAATGTCCAAGTTAAACATCGAATGGGGGAAGGACCCCAAAGAGTAGTCAGCCTCTTGGTCTGTAATGATCTCTACCCTTTCAAGCCTCTTGGCATTTTGTATAGAAGCCAAGGCTTTAAAATAAGTCTGGTTTCAGGTACCTGAACCATTTTCGGGGGTGTTTGTTAAATCTAGCAATCCTAGTAGTGCATTTTAGCTTACTGAAGGTAGCTGCTCGGTGAAGCCCTGCCAGTCTGTAACCGATTAGTGGCTAGTCCACAACTAATATAAAATCCGCTAAACGTTTCTTTCAAAAAAAAAACACACCAATTTATGTTTGTCAATACTGCACCGGTGTATTTTAACAAGAACAAAACCGTTTTTAAAAAATAAAAATAAAATAAAAATAAAACCTCTGCTTCAACCTCCGCCTGCCCAAATTTTCTTAGTTATATGGAACATAACTAAAAGCTCCACAACCAATAGAGGAGGTTGCAGAAAATGTTTTTTTGAAAAATTTTCCAAATTTTATAACACTAAAAACCTCCGCTAGAAGGTGTTCTCCTTGTAGTGAAAAAAAAAAAAAAAAAGGCATACCTAAAAATTTTCTATAAATATTAGGATGTGTCCACATGGACATACGATAATTTAAAAACTTATGACACATAGATAATTCAACATACAATCCCAATGAAAAGGGATGTTAAACCATTTCCACAAAAACTATAGAAAACTCATTCTTCTTTGGAACCCCAAGTGCAGAAAGAATTGAAAAAACTACTTGATGCTAAAATCATTTTTCAAGTTCAACATTCTACTTTGGTAGCAAACTTAGTTCTATCTATTGATTTCCATAATTTAAACGAAGCTTCTGAAAAGGACAACTACCTTGTTCCACCCATGGATTAGATTTTGCATCTTTTCTCGGGATCTGAAATGTTTTCACTACTTGACGTTTTTTCAAGGTATAATTAGGTACTCGTGGCTGAAGACAATAGACTTAAAATGACCTTTAGGACTAAATGGGGAGATTTTTATTTTAAGAGAATGCCTTTTGGTCTAATCAATGTAGGTGCAACTTTTCAATGAGCAATGGATATTTCTTATTGTGGTTTAATAAATCGATGTCATTGTATATCTTGATGAAATGACTATTTACTCTAAGAAGAGATCAGATCACATTAAACGTATTACTCAAATTTTTGAAAGATGTTGAAAATATAGAATCTCATTAAACTCAAGGAAAAGTATTTTCACAATCATAAAAGGTAAGTTGTTGGGTCGTATTATTTTTTTTATGAGAAAAAAATCTTTGTATTCCAAAAAGTGAATATACAAGAGATCTATCTAAAGGACTCTTTCAACTAGACATTGTCAAGCAAAGAAGGACATGATGACTACAAACCAGATATTTGTTATCACCCTACCTATCCTCTAAGATTATATCATCTACACCACAAACATCATCTAGCATAGAATAACCAAAGAACCATATAGAAAAAGATACCAGCCACTAAAGGTATCCTCCAGACATTGTTGGGTCATATTATATCTAAAGAATGTACCATTATTGATATTGTGTGTGTTAAGTCATTGCCCAAAGTCCTTGTCCTCACAACAAAACAGAAATGCAATCTTTTTTTGGAAAGGTTTATTTTGTGAGGATATTTATCCCCGATTTTGCTAAAACTATTAAACCATTACAAAGAATGACTAAAAAATATGTTGAATTCAAATGGACCAATGTTGAAAAAGAAGCTTTTGAAAAGATTATAAATACAATTGCTAATACTCCAATTTCAACAGTCCCGATTCTGATCGTGATTTTCTTCTTTATATTTTTGCATCTGAGCAATATTTGATAACAATGATTACACATAAACATTTTAAAGGAAATGAGTGTCTAATTTCTTTTATGACTACGAAATTGAAAGGAGCATAGTTAGAGTACCCAACCATTGATAAACAAACATACATTGTTTTTAGGGTTGTGAAACACTTTAGACCCTATATTCTTAAAAATTGTACCAAGGTGATTGTTCCTCATCTTGTGGTTAGGTCATTTTTTATTCAACGATAATTAGAAGAAAAAGAGGAAAGTAGATGACTTCCAACCAAGAATACAATCTATAATTTAAACATGCTAATATTATGTGTGCTCAAGGACTTTGTAAGTTAGCAACAAAATCATGGGACTCTACGTTAAAAGAAGAAGAAGGCTAGGAGAATGAACTTGTTGTTCTCACCAATGAAGTCCTTTACATTCTTACTTACCCAGATCCATGGTACTATGAATTGAAATGTCTCTCACACCATGTGACTAGTCCTAGTCATCTAAACTCTATCGATAAAAGTGAATTAAGATTAAAATCCACACAATATCAACTTGTTAATGGAATTCTTTTTTGGAATAACTATGATGGTGTTTTATTACAATGTTTGGAAAATGAATATGCAAATAAAGTACTTAAAGATCTCCATGATAGGTCAGGTGGAGGTCACTTTGTTGGAGAAACCATTTCTCACAAAAATTCAATGGTTGATTATTATTGGCCTACACTTTTCAAGGATTCTCATGCTTATGTTTGAAAGTGAAAGATATGTCAAGTAAGTGTTGGAAAAGAGAAAAAAACATCCATACCACTGCAACATGTTTCAATTGAGAGGCCTTTTGAGTAGCGAGGAATCAATATTATTGGAGAAACATAAGTATGTCCTGACTATTACATATTATTTTACTAGGTGGGTTAAAAGTGTGCCATTAAATTAGGTTAACGAAATTGTAGTCATCCAATTTAGTGAATAACATTTGATTACTAGATTTGGTGTTCTTTTGGTTGTTGTGTTCAATAATTATTCATATTATTTTTCTTCATCTCAACTATCTAAATTTGTATTAGATAAAGGAATCATTCTTTGTTATTAGACCAACTATTATTTGCAAGGAAAAGGAGTGGCTAAATCTACTAACAAGAATTTGACTCGCATCTTGAAAAATGCAGTAGTTGAAAACCATAGGAACTAGCACAATGCTTTACCAATGCCTTGTGGGCTAAGAACATATCAATATTATTTTGTTTATGGGTAGGGGGCAATCTTACCACCCATTTTTTTTTCTTTCCTTCACTATGACATTCACAAGCTTCTCTAGGTTGTTATCACACAAACTGTAGGTTGGGAAAAGCCCAACCCAATCCACAAGATGGTGATAATGGTGGAAGAGTTTACCCACTCTCACCTCAGATAAACCCTCCCCTCACTTTAGTTAAGGAAGAATCCAACAGAAGGGGGGAGTCTCAGGTGACCCTGGGGGGAAATGAGATGAAAATTGAGATGATGGAAATGATGCCCCTATATGTCAATATACTAAGTGGAAGATAGCTTGGAAATGAGTCTCATAAGTAGTTAATAGTTTCCAAGACACTTGAGTACCTGCAGAAGATGAGTGTATCTGCTCGAGACACAAGAAAAGACGAGTATGCAAGCTTAAGGTTAAGTGGAGAAGCAAGTTAATATTTCTTTCCCTATTTGTAACAATCAACAGAGATATATATCAGCAAATAAATGATTGTTAAAGCTACTAACAAGATTCTAAAAGTCAAATAAATGATGCAAGAGATAAGCTAGCAATCACTAGTGAAACTCAAGTATAATAGCACGAGACTTTAGCAACATTTAAAGGTTGTTTGATGTAAGTATTGAAGAGATATTTATGTAGCCTTATGGATGTAGCAAAAAAGTGTCACTACGTAAAATTCCACCACCCAAAACTAGCAAGTAAAGCACCCAAAAGAAGCACAATAACTAGTAGATTAACTTGGCAGCTTTCTAGCAAAATTTGGTTGTTAGAACATGAGCAAAATTAAAAAGTAGAAAGTGATTTGTTGCATCTCCAATGGATGTAGCTTAAATTTATTATAGAAACAATAAATCCTTGGATAAACGAGATGCCCTGATGGCCTTCACAAGTCTTAAGCATGTAGAAAAGATTCCAACTTAAACAATTTTGATATCTCGTAATTCTACGTATTCCAATGCAATGATTTTATTTCTCCAATGCAAGAGATTAGTACCTTTAACTATTGGGTTATGGAGTCTTTAAAAAATGAAATATCTAGTTGTGCTACTTCCTTGGGGGTGTAAGCCCTTTTACTCCCCAAGGCAAGCAAGACTAGCTAGAAAAACCCTAGGAGGGTGTAAACCCTTTTACTCCTCCTAGTATTCCTTTGTGCAACAGATTATTCCAAGACAATTATGATGGGATTAGTGGGGTTGTATGCCCTTATACTCCCCAAAATCTTATCAAATTAATCTTGTAACTAAGAAAATAAGCAATAACAAGAGATATTCCTTACCTAGTCCAAGCATTGACAAGATAATTTCCTTTTAACCAATAAAATCCACCACAAAAGCAAGAAATAGTCTTCAAGAAAGATAGTGCCTTACATATCCATCCAATATCCAAGACAAACCATCACATGAGAAAGTAGCAAATAGATATAGAGAAAATTTCCCAAAAGGGGTGCAAATATCCGCCAAGGATCCTCTCCAAGAAGGGAGAGTTTTGATAAAATGAGAAGAATTTGATCTCTATTTATACAAATCCTTCTAAAAGTGTTTGTCCACTTAATTTTAGTGTAACCATGAAGCGAGGGGTAAACAACCATTACTTTTCCTTTACATCATTAAATTCAAATTTAACTTTAAAAAATGCACATAAGAAACCCTAAGGTGACGTTAACCCTCTAGAGGGTGACGTTTTGACACTTTTTTGCAAGTCGTTGGAGTTGAGGATGGAAGTTGTTGGGCCTTCTAGGGCCTCCCTCTCATGTGCTAGGGTTTATTCCTTCAATCCATGCCTTCTCGCATAAAAACATTCCAAGTTTCCATCATCAAGAACTCCAGCACCAAATCCTTGGCCCTAGGGTGACGTCAAGCCTCAAAATGTGACGTTTTGGCCTCAAGAAGCCAAATGTTGGGCCAGTAGGGGCTAGGAAAGGTCCTCTATGGTGTCTCCTTTTTCCTCCAAAGGCAAAGTTCATCTTCCTTATTTTCCCAAGGTGTGGGTCATGGTATCCAACCTGTGGGCTTCAAGCCCCAAGGAAGCCCAAGCTAGGTTTGTTCGTCCAAAACTGTCCACCAACTAGGTCCCGCAAAGACAATGAATATGCCCCAGGATCTAAAGTCAAATGTATCATGATAAGTAAATTGAGTCAATAAAAGAGCCATTTAAGCATGTGCATCAAAAACCACCTCATCAAACTAAACAAGTGCTCAAAGGCCCCATGTAATTTTCCAAGTTTAGGTATGGGAGGGTTGACAAGGTGACCTATTGGGTGAATTATACCTTAAGTCTAGGATTGTTTCCTAAGTGGGCCCCTCTCTAGGTCATTTGGAGAAGGTGACATGGATGGGGGAAAGACCTTTGGGCATGGGGTTCATGACATACAAGGGATCGTAGTGTCTCATTTATGGGTGCCTTTGTAGAGGGTGCATTGCACCTTTGTTTTCAATGCATCCTTTTTCCAAGCCCATTTATTGCCTTTTATTATTTTAAGATGTTTCCAGGTTGAAGCCAAGGTGGGGATTCTACTTAAGAATGAAAAACAATGCCAACCTTGACTCTACCCTAGTCACATCATGCTTCCCCAAGTTAAGGACAATGTGTGGGGCTTCTACCTAAGCATGAAAAAAATTGCCCACACATGGCCCACCTTGGTTGGCATTTTGTATTAGTTAATTTTACGGGTCCCATCAATTTCTTATGAGAGACATTTCATTGTCCTCGGGATCCCTGGATGAGCATCTAAAAGGTTCATGATTGGATTTTATATTTTTATAGCTACAAGCCTCTGGGCCTTCAACCCCTTCTTCCCGTGAAATGAGGGACAATCCCTTCTTGGATTAATACAACCGAAAATCCCAAAAGATGAAGAGATGAGGGGATGAAGTGTGGAAAGTGGCAAGTATGGTCAGGAATGGTACGATGACCTGTCAAGAGGACCTCCCAGTAGCAAACCTATCCCTAAGGGTGACCACTTACTAGGGCACAATGTCAACCACCAAGGTGAAACAAGGCAAGGCGCATAATTTCCAAGCAGACATTACATAATCAAAAGAATTTTAAAATGCAACATACTCAAATGCCTCAAATATTGAAATGAAACTCACTATAATACCTCGCTTGTACCTCATGGAGCAAGACCCAATGTCTTCCGGAAGCAAGTTGATGTGGTGGATACCCTCATGATAGACCTGAGATCTGTGGTGGTGAAGCGGGCCTTTATCTATGCAAGTGGGCACTGCTGGTCAAGTTGTCTCTCGATATTCCATGTCTGCAACCTGAGGGCCTCGATACATTATCTCCTTAGTTATCCCTAGGAATTGGGGATAACACACCCTTCCTCTACTCTCCAAAATCGAATAGATACATTATTCATGTTGGAAGAGGAAAGGATAAACAAAATTTTGTTGCTCATTAGCAAATTAATAAATGTTGGTTTGATAAACATAACATTGGTGATAAAAACTTTGAAGTACATGATTTGGTATTGATCTGAAAATAGGGGGCTGACTTGTTATGCTATGAAAGCACCCTCTACTTCATTAAAATAAAGCTTTACATGACCTTGCCCAATGTGTTAAAATATGCAAGATAGATTATGTGCCAAGTTTATGCATCTTCTTTAAAATGTTCATGTGTGAGGAAATTTTCTTTTGAATGGTTAAATATGTGTTTTAAATAAATACACAACAAACATGAATTGCAGCAAATAAACCATCAAACTCACAACAATAATAAGATGATAAAGGAGTTCATCCCTCTCTGGGCTACATCTCCTTAAGCCTCCCTCAATGGACTTGGCTCTCTGGGATTAATTTGTCAACGATTCTTTTACAAGCTTCTGCTCAACTCCAATGCATTTTTTTACTGTACCATTGGATTCAGAATACATAAAAACCCCAAAAATGACTAATAGAACTCTGAAAACGGACTATCGCTCATCCGGGCATGACCTCTTCTACATGTGGCCTTGAGCTTCCCTGAGCTTCCTTGTGGAAAAAACACCTATAAAAGTCCTCAAAAGCCTCTTAAACCTATCCCAATGTGTTCAGAGCATAACCATTAGCCAAAAATGACTATTCAGTCACAGAAAACAAACTTATACTCATATGAGCATGTCCTCAATCAATGAGGGCTTCAAGCTCCTTGGAGCTCTCTGAAACTTCAATGGTGAAAAAACCTGCAAAAGAAGTCTTCAAATGGCTTTGAAAACAGTGCCAATGGATTCAGAACATCCAAAAACCCCTAGCTGGGCTTTTTGGCACCTCATTTGGCCAAAAATTGAAGAAGTTAGACCTCCTGCCATTTTACTCCTTCAAGCTTGTTGTCTCTGGTTCGCCAAAACGCACCTCTGTGTGGCCAACCTAGCACACATGCTCAATCTCGTGCTAAAACCTAGCACCGACGCATAACCGTAAAACGGGCAAAACTGTAGGACGGTTATGGGCCCACCTAGCCCCTAACTGCCAAGGCCGTGGTCATAAGGGTCACCATATGACCTCGCGCTAGCGCAAAAAGGGGCTATGTTTCAAGGATGAATGAATAAACGATAGTGGCGGGCGTTGTAACCGTTTTAAAAAACAAATCCCGCGCGGGCAAATGATAGGGTCATATGGTATGGTTTATGCGACCGGGGGCTAGGGCTCCGTTTGAAATACATATTCGCGCGCATTGTTAAACCACCGGTCACATATGTAACACCGAAACCACGGGTTGGGGCTAAGCCCTAGCCCGACCCCTGCGTCGAAATAAACACAATTCAAACATATATATATATATATATATATATATGAAATCATATAGTGTTAAAAAACACTATGGTGGCGCGTTGGCAGGGCGAACTTTGCAAAGACTTTGCATGCGCGTGGAGGTTGCAGGGTCAAGTTCGATGGACTCCATATAAATTTTAAACAACCAAACCAATAACAGGGTGCCACGTGGCAGCGCACGACTGGGCCATGTGGCACCAAACTACTTGCCAAAATGATGCCACGTGTCACAACATGATTCGTCCAAAATCTACCAATTAATGAATGCCACATCACCAACTACCACCTCAGTGTACGGATGTGCCACGTCATTGTACGGTCTCTGCCATGTCAGCATCCATACGGACTGTACAGTAAGCACATTTTTTTTGCCTATTTGGCGATTCGAACAGATCGTGATATCTCACTCATTCGACATCCATTTGAACCCAAACGAGTTGCATTGGGTTCATGATGACAAGGGCTACGTGCTCGTTCGTTTTGAGGCAATTCTAAGAACTTTGATGTTTGAGCAAAATTTTGACCCCTGGTCCAGAATTTGATCAGGTATTGAAATGGGACAGGGTAAATGAATGAAAAGGGAAACATACAAAGTTTCAAATTTATGGCTCAGTACTTTTCAGGTTGTTGAGAAAATAGGAACTAGCACATATAGGCTAATGAGTTTAGAGGGTGATCTAGACCCTCTCCCTATTAATAGCGAGATACTGAAAAGTTTTTTCACTTAATTGTTTGAAAAAACAATCATAGTGTACATAATAATTCTTTTCTTCAATTCTTCTTGAGCTTGATTTTGGTTTTACTTGACTTTGCTTTTGATTATTCAAAATATTTTTTCAAGCCTTTATTAGTCTAGTAATTTTGAAGTCACTTTTTGGTATCTTGATTTTAGTTTGTGTTTGTTGTGTGTTGAGATTTCAACATTTAGCATACACTTGAATTCTTTATTTGTTATGTCAAAAGTATGAATATTTGGTTGTGAGTTAAACTTGTAAGAGAAGAGTATTGCATGTTTTATCTTCTAAAAACTGTAAAGATATTCAATACTTTACCATTGAGTGATCGGTTGAATCCATTGGAGAATTTAATTGTACTCATGTTTAATTAGTTGACTTGGGTAAAGATAAGTAGCATGACTAAAGTCACTTCACCTTAAAGGGATGATCATAATACCCAAACTACTCTACCCATGTCTTAGGCAACAAGTGTCATCCTCATAGCTAATAAATCTCTCTCTCTCTCTCTTTCTCTCTCTCTGGAAAAGGGTAATTGGGGTTGGAGTATCCATGGAAAGAAAGAAAGCCACTTATGTTATCATAGTGTGCAATGGAAGCATGGTATAGGCTCAAAGGATTCAAGTGATAGAATTAATAAATGCCCATTCACTCAAAAGTGCCAATAGAAGAATACAACATTTCATTGTGAGCAGTTTGGTTTTGAGTGGACAAGCAAGGTTTTGTAGTGAATTACTAAATGCACTTAAGAGAAGTATTTTAAAATTGAGTAAGCAAATGAATATCTAGAGGTAATGGAAAGGAATACCATAATGATAATGGTTAAGGTGATTCAAGGATACCGCGGTATCAAGATGATGGAATGTTATAAAGAACATCATCCCAAGGTGTTGGAAGGTTCTAGCAAGGTAAAGAGGGAACACGGTTTCCTAAGTGGAGGCAGTGGCCAATTTGGAATGTTGGATGGAAATGCAAAATGACCAAGCGGGACTTAGATAGAATAGGTTCAAATTAGGGAATAGTAGTGCAAAATTGAGTAGAAGTGACTGTGCACGGGGCTACAGGGATCTAGAAGAATTTGAGGACAACTACATGCAACAAAAGAAGTTGAAATAGACATGTGTTGGAGTGTATACTATCAGAGATGCATGATGCATATAGTAAAGATAGAATTCATGTGCATTAGTTGGCATGATGAGATTGAATGCCCGATGCATACTGAAGTGCATTAGTGCATACAAGAATGCTTGGGAATACATGTGGCATGCTCGTAGACCAAGAGTATTTTTTTGCTATACATACACAATAACGATGTTATGGTAATTGAATATGACTAATGAAGGATTGTGTGTTCAGGAAAAATGTTTATATCATGGTTGAAGATGTTGATGTTCCTGCCACTACATACAATTGACATCCATATGAAGACAAATGAGGATGGTAAGAATGTTGATCGAGAGGTTGTGAAGGGATTATGCGAGCTTCTACAAAATGCTAGTTGATTAGGCGGCATCAAGTAATTTGATAACAACCATGCATGCATTTGGTTTCTTGTGTTGCATAAAATGATGAAGGGAATTCGTGTAAGAACCACCTTAGTCAAAGTTCAATATTTTAATTGATGTGTAAAGGCAGAGAGCCTTGGAGGTACAAAATGATGTTTAATGCTTGAATGCATTTATATAACATTTAGTGGTATGTTATGTTGGTTATGAGATCATAACCAGGTCAAGTTAGGAGACATAATCCTACTATAGAAATGGATTCCAATAGCGTTACACATGTGTGAGGCCATGATGTGGTTGGATATGGAAGGGCTATAGCGCCATACAAGTGCTCAATGGTCTTCCCCTATATAACCAACTTTTGGACTGCAACCTCTTTGTCGACAATGAAGAGAACTAAAGGATTAAATTCCTGGTGCTGAGTATGGGTCGAAGTGGAAGGTGTCCAAATATTCGAATAAGTAATTGAGAAGAGTTTGGATGATGTGTGGAGACAAATTAGCTATACCTTCCAACTCACCATGGTGGAATACACGACATAGATATGTGGTATTCCAGACTTAATGCAAGGATGCATGGTATAAGTGTGGCCATGGGTATTGGCACATTGGTTTATTTATTGATAATGTTTGATTCCATTGTGAAAAAATTGGTGTGTTAGATAATGCATATATAGGGAATGATAGTTTCATTCCATTTAATATGAATAGTAGCTAGAAGTTATCGAATTTTTCGAAAGATACAATTTTGAGATCATTTCATGAGTTGTTGTAAATATTGCAAAAAAAATATAATGTGCAATAAAAAGATAATGTGCATGAGTATTGACAATTTGTTTGGCTGAATGAAAGTTGAGAAAATTGTAGGAAGAATGGTCTTAGATATGACAATGGTGTAAGCACATAAGGAAGATCGATGCCTGCTGATGCAAGAGCCAAACGTAACGAGAGCAGGAGCGGCACGGAGCGCGGACGTCATCGCGGTGGGCTATAAGGCAACGGTGTGGTTGTTGTACTTTGGTAGAATAGGATGCATTATGGCTTATGTTGGTATTAGAATATGGGTTGTATTTGGATGTAATGGCGGTTTTATTTCTGTTCCTCGGCGATTAAAACCTTGTTATGGTTATAGATTAATTCTTCATAAGTTGTTGTAGTTGGTCGGTTGGATAACTGAGATTCTATGACTGTGTAAAATAGTTATTGTTTACATTTCTGGACTGTGTTAATGTTTTTATTTTATTTTCATTACTCTGGTCTGCATAATGTTTTTATTCTCATTCTGGATGGCGTAAAATTTATTCTATGATTGTGTAAAATAGTTATTGTTTACGTTTCTAGACTGTGTTAATGTTTTTATTTTATTTTCATTACTCTGGTCTGCATAATGTTTTTATTCTCAATCTGGATGGTGTAAAATTTATTCCATGATTGTGTAAAATAGTTATTGTTTACATTCTGGACTGTGTTAATGTCTTTATTTTATTTTCATTACTCTGGTCTGCATAATGTTTTTATTCTCATTCTGGATGGCGTAAAAATGTATTCTATGATTGTGTAAAATAGTTATTGTTTACATTCTGGACTGTGTTAATGTTTTTATTTTATTTTCATTGATCTGGTCTGCGTAATGTTTTTATTCTCATTCTGGATGGCGTAAATTTTATTCTACGACTGTGTAAAATAGTTATTGACTATGTCCTTATGCGAATATGAACTGTGTAAATAAAATAATTATTGTTCGTATCCTGGACTGTGTAAAAAATTTATTCATCGTTCTGGGCTGGGTACTTTTTATCTATTGGCGAGACTGTGTAAATTTTTATTATTTAGGATTATGGAATTTTCTTTTGACAGTGGGCGTATTCCTTATTTACGGAGGGCATTTCGTTTTGTGGATTTTTTTCGTTTATTAACTTCACGCACAGGTGTTGTCGCAGATGCAACCTGTGAAAACCATAACCCGCCATCCAGGAGATTTATCTTGTGGAAACCCGAATCCATCGTTCGATCGAGCCCTAATCCACCTTGGTTGTCATAAATAATTCGACTTTGAATCCGCCAATTACACCAAGGTGTTTTTCTTTTTTCGAGCGAGTATTGAATAATCATGTGCAAGGTGAAATAAAGTGGGTATGACAGTTAATATTTTAAGTTACCCAAGGTTGCAAAGGAGACGAGAGAATTGTTTGACGGAAACTTCTTCAGAACAGAAAAACCCTCCTTTTTTAATTAAACCATTTTAAGTACACAAAAAAATTCTATATTTTGTTTATATCTCGTTTTGTGGATAGTTGTTTTTGTGGATAATACTGTCATTCCGCTTTTATATTCTGCCGCTCATTGTAATTTACATGGATCCGTTTCCTTTCTGGAATTCGTTGGGCATTTAGGGAGTCCGTTTACCTTCTGGAGATCGCTTTGGTTGTTTCCTGATCGGGGCTTCCCTGTCTTGGACTCGCATAGTTCCCATTGCGGACGACGTTAGGGTTTGGCAGTCACCTTGTCTTTGGTAAGCGCGTACCCCAACTCATGGTTTCCCACACACCAGGGATAGCTGGCAGAATCTGGGTGGCCGTGGTGGACTGCGTCAGACTGTTGTGCAAGTGGAAGCTCTTAAAATCCTTCTCCCTAGCCAAAATATTAAATTACCCCCATCACCTTTAATCGCCACCTTTTTCCTGATACTCAATTCTTGCTCTCGAAACCCTTGCACACCCCGAGGTCATTTAGTGTCTGGTTCCCAACCTCATTGGGAAACTATTCCTGTGTATTAATGATTTAATTGTGTTGGCGGCTGCCTTGCTGCGTGATTTCTGGCCCGCGCGCGTCAGTAGCCCACTCGTTTCCCTGCATGCACTCACAACTGACAGTTTCCAGTTGCCGACTCTTCTGACCCTTGATTGGCGAATGGTTAGGGTAAAGCAAATTCCAGTCATGGCCTTCCAATCCTGGCGAATACATTATTATCGTCTTAAATCTGGGTTTTACTAAGCTGTTTTAATTATTCCGGTTAATATTGCTGATAATATATGGTTCTATTCTCGTTTAATTTCTTGGTGTTAATATGTTGTTTAATATTCTGGTTTTAAATGCTGTCGTTTTAATATAGGGCTCTATTCTCGTCATAATGTTGGTTTAATATTATCGTTGTAATATTATGGGTTAATATTGTGGTTAATATTAAGTGGTGTCATATTGTGGTTAATATTATGGGTTAATATTAAGTGGTTAATATTTTGGGTTAATATTGTGGTTTAATTTTATGGTTTATATGGTGGTTTAATATTAAGGTTAATATTATGGGTTAATATTAAGTGGTTAATATTTTGGGTTAATATTGTGGTTTAATTTTATGGTTTATATGGTGGTTTAATATTGTGGTAATATTATAGTTTTAATATTTGGTTTAATATCATCATTTAATAATAGGGTTTTAATATTGTTGTGTTAATATTTGGTTTTAATACTGTCGTTTTAATATTATGGTTCGATTAAAATTGTCGATTTATGGTAACGATATTATGATTCCATTGTTGATGGTAACAATTTAAGTGAAAGTTATTATGATTTTAATTGCAATATTATGGTATTCTAGAGAGCAAAGATATGGTGGTGTTATGGTGAATTCCTGGTAATCGCAATATGATGGATGACCCATAAAATGTAGGGTCCGTGAATCTAAGTGAAATCAATTATTATAATTCTGTAAACGGGGATTGCGGTTAATTAATTGTACATTATTTAAGGTTGGATAACTCATCGATTAATAAATTTTAAATGGAGCAATGGGCCTGTAATTTGTCAGTGAGTCTTATTCATGGATGGTCAATGTCAGAGTCCTTCTTACTTGCGCCTTCCTGGAGGACGTTGTTCATATAATTCATGTTGTACGAGGTCGTAATCACCGTATTACTTGGTCAGTTTTGTCGGGCGGGATGTAAACACCCCAAGTAACCTTAGGAGATATGTCTGCATGTGTGATTGTTTCGTGTAAAGAATCCAGTGTCGTATCAAGAGTCTCAGGCCCTTTAAAGGCAGGGTTTCCACTCTTGCGACACACCTGAGGGGATTACTAGTTTATGCCTGAGCAGTCGGCCAAGAGCCTATCTGACCTTCTCTCTCTCCGGAGCAGAGAACTAAGATTAAACGCCCTGCTTTCCTGTGCAGAAATAGTAAGACCTACTACTATGGATTCTTCCCTCTGTGTTCGTACTATGCATAACACAGTATGTCGTTCAATGTTGCGTAGTGCGCCCTATGTCCTTGGTCGTTATTGTTGCAGTACTTGTGTGCGTCTTATGTCTTTGGTCGTTCATTGCTTGCAGCTACTTGTTGTGTGCCCTTGTCATCTTGTGGTAATCTTCGTGGTTGCGTCTTGTTGGTTGTCAGGTGGCGACGTAGAGTCAAGTGTGTCTGTTACTTCTACACGCGCACACACCTTAACACAAAAAAAAAAAAAAAAAAATCTCACCTGTTAAAGAGTCGTTGTCGTAACAAGGAGGGTGTTACATATGGTATCAGAGCCGGTTCGACCCGCGACTTGGGATTCGCTACGGCTTTCGTTGACAGGATTAGATTGATTATACTGTTGTTGATCGAGTTGATTGTGTGCATGCAGGTAATCATGGTTAGAGGATGCCACGGAGGCAGACGACGGGGTTCTAGGGTAGGAGGCGTGACGCCTCCAGCAGCATCCACGCCTGAGGGGTCTAACCCCCAGGGAGGCGAGCAGGTTCTCGGACAGGAGCAGATAGTCGTTGGTGATGTTATTGGGATGATGAGATCCTTTCAGCGCATGTCTGAGGCTCTGATCAGCCGATTGGACAGAGACGAGGCCAGGGCGTCGGCACCCCCTGAGGTTCTGCCACGTGCACCGGCCGTTACAGGTAGCATTCACCGTGAACTCGAGAAGGTAAAATTTCCCGAGTTCTTTGGTGCCCCGGACGGCGCAGCCACCGAGGCATGGTTGGAGAATATGGCGATGTACTTCGCACTTCGCGATTATACCTCCAACATGAAGGTCCGCATGGAGGTATTTCAACTGAAGGGGAGCGCTCTTCTATGGTGGAAGACGCTCCTGCCATAGTTGAACATGGCCATTGAAGACGTGTCATGGGAACTATTTGAGGAACGGTTTCGAGAGAGGTACCTTTCAGAGGAATTCATTGAGCGTGAGCTCAATGAGTTCAATGCGTTACGACAGGGAGGTTGTACGGTGCTCGAGTACGAGGCACGTTTTATGGAGCTGCTCCGGTATGCTCCGCACCTTAACACTGAGAAGCTCAAAGTCAACAGGTTTGTGTTTGGCCTTAACGACAGTCTGTGTGCAAAGGTTAGGATATTGATGCCTCAAACCTTGCACGACGTTGTCCAAAAGGCCCTCATAGCAGAGGAGGAGCTTATCAGTGGGGGTCAGACCAAGACTCCAGCGAGACCCACAGGGCAGAGTTCATCTAGTGCGTCGCGGCATCAGACACCAGCGAGACATACACCGGGACATCGTGGCTTCCAGAGGGGATCCACTTTTGCTACACCCCGACGACCGCCACCTCAGCAGTGGAAACCTTATCGAGGACCACAACACCAGCAGCAGCGTCACCCGCAGGAGTAGCAGTTTAGGCCTGTTCAGCAGAACAGACAAGGGTTTCAGGCCGGTGGGCAGTCATCTTCTACTTCGGGTACCAAGACTACTGGGCCGAAGAAGGGGTGTTGGACGTGTGGGGAGCCACACTACCAGCGTGACTATCCTGTGGAAAGGGCCAGAGTGTCCGGATCAGCCGGACCCGCTACAATGGGAGATATGGGCAAGGCCCATCGGATACATGCAGTGGTGAATAATCGCCAGGCAGAGCACCAGTCGACTGTGCTCGAGACGACAGGTACTGTCGTTGACCAGACCCTTAGTATTTTGATAGACCCAGGTGCTACTGAGAGTTTCATTTCTAGTGCAGCGCTAAAAATGATAAAGGTAAAGGCAGTCGAACAAGATGAGTTTAGCTTCGTAGAGATGGCTTCGGGAGCCAAACAGAAGGTGGGAGGAAAGGTTACGGGCTGTGCCCTTTACCTGGGAGAGTTTGTCACGAGGGTCAACTTGTACGTCACGATCTTAGGATCTTATGACGTCGTGATCGGTATGGATTGGTTGGAAACGCATGAGGCGATACTCAACTGTAAGACGAAATGGTTGAGCTTGGTTGATGACGAAGGACAGAGACGTGTGATTGTAGGAAGGAACCAGGGAGTTTCCCTGCGGTTCGTCTCTTCCTTATAGTTACAGAAGAGTATGCGCAAGGGGTGCAAACTTTATGCGATCCTCGCGCTAAACGAGAAGGGAGTAGCGGAAGGTCTAGAACACCTTCCGGTGGTGAAGGAGTTTTCGGACATATTTCCATAGGAGTTGCCTGGGATGTCGTCGGAAAGGGAACTGGAGTTTACCATAGACCTGAAACCGGGAATCGAACCGATAGCAAGAACGCCTTATCGGATGTCGACCACGGAGTTGCAAGAGTTGAAAATGCAACTGAAGGAGTTGTTGGATCTGGGACTAATACGTCCTAGTGTGTCACCGTGGGGTGCACCAGTTATTTTCATACGAAAGAAGGACAGATCATGGAGGCTTTGCATTGACTACCGTCAACTGAACAAGGCGATGATCAAGAATCAATGTCCCTTACCTAGAATTGATGATCTGTTCGATCAAATGAAGGGTGCGACGATGTTCTCCAAGATCGATTTGCGATCCGGGTATCACCAGTTACGGATCAAGGAGGATAACATCCCTAAGACCACCTTTAAGACGAGATTTGGACATTACGAGTTTATTGTTTTGCCTTTTGGACTAACAAATGCCCCAGGGGTATTCATGAGCTTGATGAACGGGGTGTTCCGCGAGTACTTGGACAAGTTCATCCAAGTATTCATTGACAATATCTTGATATACTCTCGGACGACGGAGGAGCATGATGAGCACTTGCACTTGGTACTACAATGTTTACGAGAACACAAATTGTATGGGAAGTTGTCCAAATGCTCTTTTTATCAATCGAGGATTCACTACTTAGGGCATGTCATCTTCGATGAAGGTATCGCCGTGGATCCATCCAAGGTTGAGGCTATTATGGAATGGCCTGCGCCGATGAATGTCACAGAAGTGCATAGTTTTATGGGATTAGCAAGATACCATCGACGGTTTGTCGAGGGTTTTTCGAAGATAGCAAATCCGATCACGGAATTGCAGAAGAAAAACAAGAAGTTTGTTTGGACAGAGAAATGCGCAGAAGCATTTCGGAGGCTTAAAGAGTTGTTGACAACCGCGCCGATACTAAAGGTCCCTGACATGGACGCGAACTTCTTGGTATGCACTGACGCATCCAAGGAAGGATTAGGCGGAGTCTTGATGCAAGACGAACGAGTGATTGCTTACATTTCGAGGAAGCTGAGAAGGCACGAGGAGAACTACATGACGCACGATTTGGAGTTGTTAGCCATCGTTTATGCCTTGAAGGTTTGGAGACACTACCTTGTTGGACGAAAATTTGAATTAAAGACTGATCATTATGGGCTGCAACACATTTTCACGCAAAGCGACTTGAACGCGCGACAACGACGTTGGTCGGAATTGCTTAGCGAGTACGACTTCAAGATTACTTACATAAAGGGAACAGTGAATCGAGTGGAGGATGCTTTGAGTCGGAGGCCACGCATCTTTTCGGTGTCGCCTCTTCAAATGAATCTACGTGAGGAGATTCTCACTTTACAGCGTGATGATGATTGGTACAAGGAAGTCGAGGATTTTATCGGACAAAACACAATGATGGTACCACGATATGAGGGATTTTCTTTTGATAGAGATGGGTTATTGAGGTTTAGAGGTCGGATTTATGTACCGCCTAACGACGAGTTGAGGATGTTGATCCTGAGCGAGGCTCATAGAGCAGTTTACATGGCTCACCCAGGAGTTACGAAGATGAGGGCAGACCTTAAACCCTTATTCTTCTGGAAGGGAATGAAGGTAGACATAGTCAACTTTGTGGCTAGATGTCTAGAGTGTTAGCAGGTAAAGGCTGAACATAGACACCCGACAGGATTACTTCAACCACATGCCATTCCAGAATCGAAATGGGAAGTTATTTTGATGGATTTTATTGTTGGATTGCCACTGACGGCCAGGAGACACGACTCGATTTTTGTAGTAGTAGACACTCTGACGAAGAGTGCTCACTTTATTCCGGTGCGTACGACGTATCAGGCACCTGACATAGCGAGAGTTTTCATCAATGAGATTGTGAGGCTGCATGGCGTGCTTAAGAAGATTATATCCGATCGAGGATCGATGTTTACTAGACGATCTTGGACGAGCTTCCAAGAGGCCTTGGGAACTCAACTTAACTTTAGTACTACGTATCACCCAGAGACTGAAGGACAGACCGAAAGAATGAACCAAACCTTGGAAGACATGTTGCGCATGTACGTGATGGACCAACAAAAACGTTGGGAGGAATTCTTGCCTCTAGTAGAGTTCGTTTATAACAACAATTACCAGAGCACCATTAAGATGGCGCCTTTTGAGTTTCTTTATGGGCGACTGTGTCGGACGCCCTTGAGTTGGGATCGGCTTGAGGATAGGGTCCTGGTGGGACCAGAAGCGATCCAAGAAATAGAAGAGAAAATGCAAACCATAAGACAAAGGATTAAAGAAGCGCATGATCAACAAAAGATTTATGCCGATGCACACCGAGTCGACCGTAGTTACGAGGTCGGCGATCGAGTCTTCTTGCGGGTTAAACCGCATAAGAGTTCGATCAAGTTTGGAAAGGGAGATAAAATCTCTCCTAGGTTCATGGGAGCTTTCGAAATTGTGGAGAGAAAGGGGCCCATGGCCTATCGACTAGCCTTGCCTGATTCTTTGAGGCGTATGCGTGATGTTTTTCATGTATCTGTTTTGAGACATTATGTTAGTGATCCTACACACGTGATTGACATGAGTTCCTTGCAGGTATCGGACAAGGGAGCGCTCACGGCTGAGCCGGTCCGCATCTTAGATCATCGCGTTCGACAGTTACGACGTCGAACGGTAGATCAGGTCAAGATCCAGTGGGACAGTTATAGTCCACACTCGGCGACCTGGGAGGACGCATATGATATGCGTCAGCAGTTTCCATTTTTGTTTGATAGATAGACTTATGATACTGTGATACGTTTATTTCTGTATTTATACTGAGAAACTTCGGGACGAAGTTTAGACCAAGAGGGGGTGTATGTAACATCCCGCTCTGGCGCACTGAGAAAACTTATTTTTTAAGGACACTTGCTCGCAAGTGATCTGGACTTTTGTGATGTTAAACCATTTATACTTGATTATGATGCGATTGACAGATGACATGATGTTTTACTAGTTTGATTGACACAGGTGTTGCTGACTCTGCTTTATTGAGTGTGCAGGGTTTTGGACCTTGAGGATGCAGAGGCATCAATGGAACCCCTTGGACTCCGGATTGAGTCAGGGAGTGTGCTTTTGGGTTGATTTATTTACTGTGATATTTCATTTGATTTGATGATACGATGTTGACATTTCTGACATGATTGTTGATGATGCAAGCTGACGATAGCTTGCCGACCAGACTCACATATGGAGTAAAGGGGCCACACATGATTTCAGAGAGGTTGAGGGAGAGGGGTGGACAACAGCCCTGCCACTGCCTACTAGCACTCCCGTCGTGGCTCAAATTGTAGGTTAACGATTACCTAGTTCGAGAGGATCCATGATGTCGTGAGGGCATACTGCGACAATCGCTCATGATGATTCTAAGGGGTGCGCAATAAGGCGGGGGCCTTATTCCTTAGAACCCTTAGTCTCCCACAAGTTCACCTGGCAGAGTGTTGACTCCAGGGGTTATAGATGTCTACCAATCAGTCCAGTTGGCGAGTGGCACCCTTAGAGCACGTGGTGCATCTTGAAGGGCACGTCGCGTAAAGGAAATGAACGAGGTGAGTGGCACCCTTGGAGCACGTGGTGCGTCCTGAAGGGCACGTCGCATTGATGTGGATGAAGGAAACAAACCTAAATAGCCCTAAGACAATAACGCCTTAAGAAATTCTTAAACAACTTCCCTAACCGAGTGTCAACCAGTTCAGAATCTAGTACTAAGTCTAAAACTTTTAGGGTAAAATTTTAGTCTAACCCTAAGAGCAGACCCTGGAATAAAAATAACAAAAGAAACAAAAACCCACCTAAGTAATAGTTGGGTCTTCATAAAATTTTGGGGCGATGACGAGGGTAAGTTTTAAAGCAAATCTAATAGTTTTAAAACTTTGCAAAGAAGAAATTAATTCCTAACTGGTGGGAGAATGACATCACCTTCGTAGTGTAACATAAAGAAAATTCCAAAAAAAAAAACTAAGACCATTATCCTCTCATTATCCATGTCTACATTATTAAACTATCCTCCATCACCTTAATCTTCCAGTATCCATTTCCCATTTACATGTCCATTTCACATTACTAAATCACCATCCATCCCCTTAATTTCTCATTATTCCTCTTTTATGTAATACATCTACTTTTCCCATATACATGTTTTTCATCACTTTAATCTCTTATTAACCTATATATATATATATATATATTAAGGATAAATTAAAATGATGGATGATGATAAATTAAAATGATGAATAACATGCTTGTAAATAGGAAAAACAAAGTAATATATATATTATAAACAAATTGACGTGTATTCCATAATCTCTAATTTATAGAAAAAGAAAATAATTTATGGAGAAGGGTAGGGATGAGTGACACTTGTAAA
>ML802690.1:835425-848096 GCA_009831015.1 Picea engelmannii | reverse complement strand
GCCGCCCCTCCTTAGCATGAGCTTCGGTAATATTTCGCAAAACCTTACAGTCTCGTATTCTCTCTAAACCAGGCATGCCCCCCTACATCAACAAACCCCAGTATAAAGAAAGACCTCAGATTCATCAAGCTGAAATATAAGACTGTTTTCCCCTCAGAAACAGCAAAAACAAAGAGGATAAACCCTTCCACAAAACCTCATAAAAGAAATTAAACGCCCAGGCTATTACCAAACAAAAACCCCTAATGCACACATTTGAGCGAATGATTCATTTTTGGATCCCCAAGAACTGGCGGGAGATGGCAATGGAGGCGAAAAACCTCTGAATCGTTTCCATTACCAGAAAATGGGGGCGAAAAACCTCTGAATCATTATCATTACCAGAAAGTTGAGGCGAATGGGAGGATTTGGTTCGAATTTTAAGGGGCGAAAATCGATTTCCATGCTCTTTCCTCACAAATATATGTGGGCTAAGGGTTTTTTATATATATATTTGAAAACAAATTTGGGGCTATATATAGGTAAACCAAAAAAACCTCTCTATGTAAACAATTCGCCCAACGAAAATTTCAAACCTCTTAATTTCGCCCATGGGCGAAATTTCGCCCCTAAAATCACCTATCATACAACTTGGGAATCCTACACCCAATGTCACCTCGATGTAGGTCCCACACTTCATGGGTGACTAGGTCACTCTAGGGAGGTGATCCTGGTGACCCTAGGGGGATTGAGATGAAGATGAAGTTGGATGGAAGTGAATCCCCTATAGGTCAAGTCTAAGTAGAGTGAAAGGTGGAAAAAGGTGCCTTTTAATTCAGTGATTGTTTCCCCACCAGTATAATACTTCTCCAGATAATTGTACCTACCCGAGACACAAGAAAAGACACTTTGCAACAATATATGTTAGCTAGATCAACAAGTTAATATTTTTGTCCCTAATTTTCAGCAGTAGATATCAGCTTATATCAGCAAATAAAACATCTAAAATCAGCATATAAAGATCTAGACTAGTTAAGTAAATCAACCTCAAACTTAGCAATGAATATTGGCTGAAAATTGGCACTTAAGAAGCTAGATAAGATGGTTGTTGTAAACATGTCTTTTCTGCATAAAATCACAGCCTTATGGCTGTAGCATTCAGTGGAAAGCAGAAGCAAAATCAACCATGAAAAATTGCCAAGAACTAGCTCAAAAGATGTACCCTAGTTAGGAGAGTAAATGAGCAAAGTTAGAGAGCTAGTCTAGGGTTAGTTTAGGAGTTATGAGAGTGTTAGTAGCTAGGTTTATGCAGCCCTAATGGCTGTAGGTTAAATTTTATAACAGAAATTAGAGTGTTGGGAGAGAGGGGACGCCCTAATGGGGGAAGACTCCTCTCAATGAGACAAATCAACTTCAAGCAAGAGACCTTTCAAAAGACCAAAAATTATGTTTCCCAAGGCAATGAATTTATATCTCCAATGAAAAAAAAAGTATGACTAGTGCCTTTACTATTGGGTTAATGGAGTCAAAAGGATCTTAGAGAAGCTACCTCCTTGGGGGTGTAACCCCTTTTACTTCTCAAGGAAAGTTTCTCTAGGCTAGGGTTTAAGCTAAGAAGGTGTATGACCTTATACTTCTCTTAGCAAACCCTTGTTGAAGCAATAAGATGAAGCATAAAGTGATGAAGCATAAGGTGGGGGTGTATGCCCGTATACTTCCCACCTAGTTCCTAGTACAATAACCTTGAATTGAAACAAATGATAGCAAGAAATTAAAAACCATACCAATTCAAGGAAAAATTCCAAGATAATCCACCACAATAGAAATAGAAAATGCTTCCAAGGCTAGCGCATCACTTCTTCCATCAACCATTCATAAGTATAACCATACACAAGTGCACAAGATATAGAAATAGCCAAGAGGGCTGAAAATTTCATACCTATTCTCTCGCAAGAGGGAGAATTGTGATTCTAAAATGAAATCTTATCATCTCTATTTATACTAAAAGTAGCTAATATAGTTTGTCCACAAAATAAGGAGTAAACCACAAGATTAGGGGTCAACAACCCTAATATTTCCCCCTTAACAAAGTAATATTAAACAATTCACTTTAAATTTCACTTTTTTGCACAAATTAAACCCTAATTTAGGAGGATGTGACCCCTTTAGGGGATGTTTTGTCACTTTGAGGTTGTTGGTGTTGGAGAAGCATGGGTGGGCCTCAAAAGGCCATGTGTCAAGAATCTAGGAACTCATATCATAGTGAATACCTTATTCTCCTCAAAATGTCTATGTGTCAAAGAGTGGCACCTCACCACCATGACCTATCCCCCAAGGTCATGACATCAAGCTCAAAAGTGGGATGTTTTTCCCCTCTTGGGAAAACATTTGGAAAGCAAGGGGTGGGATAGGTTTTCCAAGTCATCATCAAGGTCGTCCAAGTATGATCTCTCTCATCTAGCATGCGGACCCATGGCATACTACCTGTGGGCTTGTAGCCCCATGGAAGCCCAAGCTAGGCTTGTTTTCCCAAAATTGTCCACCAACTAGGTCCTGCAAAGACAAGTGAACATGCCCTCCAAGGATCTCAATTCATAACATCATGATAAGTTAATCCAATAAAAAAATAAGCAATCCAAGCATGTGCATCAAATCTCACCATATCCAACAATTAACAACTCAAATACATTATGCGACTTGTCAAGCTTAAATATGGGAGGGTTGACGAGGTGTCCTATTGGGTAGATCTTTCCCTAGGTCAAGGAGAGATTCCAATACGTCCCTCTCTAATCCATGTAAAGTGTATGAGGTGTATGGGGTCAAGACTCAATGGGAATAGGGCTCATGACATACAAGGGGTCATAGTGTCTCATTCATTGGTGCCTTTGTAGAGGGTGTGTGGTACTATCATCCGCAATGCACTTTTTCCAAGCCCATCAATTTCCTTTTATATTTCTTTCTTTATATTTTCTTTCATAATAGCATAAGGAGATATTGAAGGTCACTGCCCTGGAATAGTGACCAGGTGATGGAAATGTCACTCACAAACACCTAATGGAAATGAGATGGATAGATCGTGATGAGACCCCCTTTCTCTTAGCCATGCAACTGAGAGCCATTGCCCTGGTTTAGTGACCAGATGATGACAATGCCATACCACTAGATATCCATGGATGTGATGGGTCAGATCATGATGATACCTCTTATCCTTCAACTAACCTTTCAAGCATTTCATTATTATATTGTGGGTCCCCTTTATTCAAAGATAAGTGTTTCATTGCTTTCTTGGGTGATCCATGGGTGAAGCATCTAGAAGGTTTACATGGGGATTTTATCTTTTACCCAACACCAACCCTTCTGGGCCTTTATCCCCTTCTTCCCATATAATGAGGGATAACCCCTTCTTGGGTCAATATACCCTAAAATCTCAACAGATAAGGAAATGGAGGGGAATAATGATGGAAAGTGGTAAGTATAGTTGGTAACGGTATGATGGCTCATTAAGGGAGTTCCCAGTAGCAAACCCATCCCCAAGGAAAACCACTTACAAGGGCACAATGTCAACCACCAAGGTGAAGGATGGAAAAAGGCATAATGTCCAAGCACATATCATGAAATCTAGAGAAAATATAAGATACAACATAATCAAATGGATTAAATATTGAAAAGATGCTCACCATAATACTGACTTGTACCTCATGGATCAAGGCCCACTACCTTCCAGAAGCCAACTTGTGTGGTGGATGTCGTCTGCAAAACAGTGACCATCTATGGTGGTGAGTGGGTTTTCCATCTGTGCAAAGGGTACTACTAGTCATTTAGTCTCTTGGCACTCCATATCTGCAATATGAGGGCCTCGAGACATCATCTCCTTAGTTATCCATGAAATGAGGATAACAAATACTATATATATATATATATATATATATATATATATATATATACATATACATATTTGCATGCATATCACTGTGGATTTTTTTTTTTATAGAATATCAATGTATATATACTTACCATGCAAATCACTTAGAAATAATTTCTTGCATTTTTGTGAGGAAGGAACATGCATTTGTGTGAGAGACTAGCTTGAGTTGGAGGTGAAGACAAGCTTGTATAGATTTTACCAACTTAGGTAATCAAACTACAAAGGTGCAATCAGATTGAAAAGAGTCACTTGATGGCCTATGCCAACTAGTAGATTTGCTAAAAAAAATATATATATAGATTGATTTCTATGACCAGGAAATAGATATCCCATTCATATTCATTCAGAAGAACTGTGGAGAAAGGGAAGGAAAAATTCACAACAGGGGATGTTGATCAATCTCTTTAGGATGTTAATTAGATATGATTTCAAAGTGAATCATAGATACTTTTTCTCAAAAGAGAAGTGGGTTGGGAATCGAACTATAAATTTTTGACAATAAATGGAAGTTTTGGAATGCCATGGATTCCATTCAAAATGCTCAGTACTGAATTTTGGAAAGAGCAAAGTATTCTGAGAAAAGAGAGGTCATGGGAAACCAAAAATAATCTTTGTAAGGAAGTGATATTACATGATACTTTGTATAAGGAACACTATTCCAAAAAACAATCTTCAGATCGAAAACTTAAGACAAGTGATAGATCTGTAATTAAAAAAAAAAAAAAACTCCTTTGAAATTAAACAATTGACATACCAATCAATTGTGACCAATGCGATGATAAATTTTTCCAATTTCTTCTTCGCTGGGAATCTCCTCTTCACCTAACTCATATCACTATGTTCTGATACTAATTGATGATAGAAAAAGTGTCCTCAGACACACAAATTTTATTAAATAAGGAAAAGAAAATTACACAATTAATGCAAGAGCTTATAATCTCCAAAAATTCTCTCGCATGAGAAAATGAGACCTTTAATAAACTCATCATACTAATTATAAACTAATTTTTGTTATGAACATCTTATCACATAATCATGTGAGTATGACAAGTGTCCATGTACATTAAATAAAGATTCTAACAATTTCCTATTTTTTTGCTTCTAAGAAGCAACTCTTACTATTTTCTAGACTTATTATCTATTCTAACAAAATGCAATCTAGAGAAACCTAAGTATACTTGTAATGTCCCTTTCCACGTGACCCCTATAGATGGATGACTTAGTAGCTTATTTGATTCCCATAGGCTATATTCAGTGAATAAAAGGGGATTATTTTGATTATTTGATGTCATTGGGGAGAAAAAGGTTATATTTCTAAAGTGCCATTAAATAATTAAGTTAAAAAGGTTATAAAGTGACTTTGAGATTAATACTTAAGAAAACCTTATGATGCCACTTTAATTATTTAATTAAAAAGGGAAAAAGGTAGAAGGGTCATCCAAAAGGGTAAAAAGGTCATCAAAAAAGGTGAGAGGGATAAAACAAAGATGAGAGCTCATTCTCTCATTATGTTGATGATTATTGATTTGATTTGGGGGTTTGGAGTAAACCATAGTTGGATTGGTTTTGGTGGTGAAAGACCCTAGCCAATCAGGTTTCGGTGGTGAAATATTTCACCCTAGCCATTGATTGGGAAGGACATCCAGGTATTCCATTTGGGTTTCACTACTGAGGAGTTTGATCTACCTTTTTGCAGTAGTTTGGGGCTTTGTAGCATCCATCTTATCTTTGAGAGTTTGTTCCATTGTTTGCATTAGCTTGGGATTTTTGTTGGAGGTCCATCCCATCTAGTTGTAGAGGGTTTTTTTGTGGAGTTGAGTTTAACTTAGAGGAAATCAATTTGTCTCACGTGGGTTGAGTTCTCTTATGGAAATGTCAAATTTTATTTTAGGATGGAGTTTCCTATTTTTCTAGATGAGTTATATGCAGTGTGGGTCGTTTTCTTTGTTGGGGACAAGACCCTTTTGGTGGCTAATTCAAATCTCTTTAGGAGGGGTTGTTTTTCTTTGTTGGGTTGATTTCTTCTTTTCTGGACTGAAATACTTCTATGCAAGGAGCCGAGATTCTTCTCTGGGTGCACCATTCCTTGAGGGGGGTCTTGACCATATAGTAGAGGTCATGTTCATTGAGGAAGAGGCCATAATTTACCTATTGGGATGTTTTCTTTGGATGGGGTCAAATTCCCTTTGAGATTAGACCGATTTTGGTTGCTTTAGGGGTGAATTTCTTCTTGGGAGGATGCATCCTATTCAAGGTGACCATATTCTTCATGTGGGGTTGATTTGAACCTTTTTATTTGCCTAGCATTGTACATGTCAGAAAATATAATAAAATTAGTTTGTTTATGTGTTGTTATACTTGTTGTTGTGATGATTTAATTGGGTTATTTACATTGGTAGCTTGTTGTAATAATTTGTATGCAAATTGAAAACTTTATATGGAAACAAACCCTCATCTATGCATTGAATCTACACCAACAAACCAACCAACAAACACCTAAAAATAATAGTAGAAGTTAGCGTCTTTGGCAACAGTATTTGAGTATGTTAGCCAAGTATTTGACAAAATCCCTACACCAAAGGTAAGCTACAACAAACAAAATATAGGTTATAAAGTGAAAATGGTGTATGACAACAAATTATTTGATAAGGTACACAAACCAAATCAACACTAAAACCATCAACAAAAGAGAATCAAACATAAAAACAATTATAAAAGGGATTATACAGGGTGTGTGTCAAGTGTTTGAAGAAAATCTTATGCCAAGAAACCATTAAAACTTGATAGAAGAAGGTATTAATCCATACCATTAGTAGGGAAGGACATTATAGTGGTATCAAAACAGTGTATCCTCCTAGCCTGTTGATTTGAAAATCATGGTATCATTTCATGAAGATGATTTGGTCAATACACTTTTTAAGGAAGGAGGTAAACTTGAATACACATTCCAGCCAAAGGATGTTCTTCTCAACACCTTGGAGGAAGTTTAGGGTTGCTTGTGATGAATCAATCACCTTCTCAAGTAAAAAAAGCATCCATGATTCCAACAGTGACTTCCTTGGGTAAGCAAAGGTTTTTGAGACATATATATAAAGAGATAAGACTCGTGGTCACTTCATGTTTGAGTGAGATCATGAGAATTTCAGCACCTAAAGCTCTTTATGATGACAACACAATGAAAGATATATTTAAGTTGTTGGTCAATAGTTTCCAAGGATTGGATGATGTCATAGGTTCTCAATTTATGGGGAGGGTCACCATACTTGAAACATTTGCAAAAATCAGATATGGTGATATCATGATTGATGTGGGGTTGAATGATCTAATTCTCAAAATGTTTTGTCAATTCTTTGCTACCATCAAAGAATATCATGCTATCAATGTTATTACAACCATGCATTCCATCATGACATTGATTGTTAGCGAAAGAGGTGAAGTGATCCAGTCACTTTATTCTTTCTTATCGACTAGCATGTTGAAGGGTGATAAAAAAAATCCTTATCTATGAAGCATATCCTAGCTGAAATGGTGATTTATTAGTGTGAGGAGAGTTTGAAGCCTTTCTTAACCCATGAGGATCATGAGGAAGAAGAGGAATTTCTATCATAAATTTATGATGGATAAAATGCCTTGTCACACGAGGAATGTGTAACTAAGACCTAGGATGACCTCCTTGAAATGCATGCAACTTTTATTGATGAGTCAGTGCATGAGGGAAGAGACAAAACAACAACCTTGATTGCAAGTTCAATCCAATCTAATGGGATTTTTGTGACTATCGGGTTATTTGATGAAATTAGTGGAGTAGATGTAAATGAAATCATTGTTGGGAACACGAATGCACTTTTAGAGGAAGAGAATGTTGAAGTCTCCAAGTCAACCTATGTTGTTGGTTCTGATGGGTGTTGGTTTGATTTTTGTTTGCACTATTTTGTGCACATTTTGTAAGACCCAAGGTTCGGTTTATCTAATACCAACAAAACCCACTAGACACCATCCTTTTCGACATCACTTTCTTGCATAGATGAAGTCTCACTCGAGGTATCTATGGGGACTAAAAGAACCAAGATTTTGTAGTGGTAAGGGAATGGGAGGCAAACATTCAATTCATTCTTCCTTATTATGTTGTGAGCATAAGTTTGTTTTGTTTAGTTATTAATTTACTCATGCTTCATATTCCTATACTTATCATATTATAGTTTACTATATAGATTTTCTACTATCACATTCATGAATCATTGCACCATTCTTAACTATTGTATGGAGCTATTCTGCGATGCATGCAAATAGTATTCATAATCAAACACATAAACACAGACAACACAGGATTATGTAACATATATTTATCATTCCTCTATTCAACCTTCGACTTCTACATTCAATAACTCTAGAACTCAGTATCAATCAGACTGGAACATCATATAATCTATCATAACCAAACTTCATCAGAATAATACCTAGCTGAACCAAACCCTCATCTCCCAACCTGTTACATATTTTTGTCAAAAGATAGGCTAGAAACCCTCATATATTCATCCCAAAAATATCCCATTACAATGCATGGCCAGCTCAGTTAATTGGTTGTTCAATGCCTTTCTTTTGTTTTTCAGCCTTCATGTTTCTTTTTTGTTGTTCTTCTATTTTAGGAATGTCGGGTTGTTATTCTCTTGTTATGCTTTATTTACTTTCTTTATTCTTCTGGACTTATTCTTCGTGCTTTATTCTTCGATATTTGTGTTTTCTTCCTTTTGCACACTTTCCTCCTTATACACACTTTCTTGGTGATTGTGCCTCATTTGTGTGCTCTCTAACTTTCCTTCTTCTTCCATGCACTTTTCATCTACTTAGGATTTTTCCTCAAAACTTTATCAAAACTGCAAAAATTGTTTTCTAAACTGCTTGTCCAATAGGCCCCCAACACTCACATGTGTCTCATCCTGAGCCACTCAGTCCTTTTTCCTTCTCTTCCATGCTGAAATGAAGTTTTGATAGGTTTCCTTTGCCCCATCTACCTCTTTGATTATTGCGGCCTCTGTTGTTGTTATCTCCTATACTCCTTGCGCGGTCAAGTTTGTAAGTGTGTCCTCTGCTTCCATCTTTCCTTGCTTGACCCTACCCTGAACCATATCCAACTCTCCAATTACCTGCATTTCCTCTTCTTGCAGTGGTCCCAATATCGGTTGTAGGATATTTTTGATCCCTCATTTTCTCCACTTCTACCCATGCATGTCATTGAGTTAGAATGGTTGACATGCATGCTACCGGTGGTAGTGTAGCCACCTTTTCTACTGCTTGTTTTGCATGTTCTTTCATCTCTCTTATCTTGGCCTCTATGACCTTCATTTCTAGGTCTTCTATCAACTCTGTCCACACATGTGCGTTCTCCTCACAAAGTTTCGCACATTTTCCCTCAATCTTCTTGATGTTCACAAATGTTGTGGTTTTCGTTATCTTTCTTCCTTCATGCACCTCTGGTGGTGATCCTGGCATGCTCCTTAACTTTAAATATTGATCTGAAAATAGAAGGCTGACTTGTTATGCTATGCAAGCACCCTCTACTTCAATAAAATAAACCTTACAGGACCTTGCTTCATGTGTTAAAATATGCAAGATGGTTTATGTGTTAAGTTCATGCTTCTTCTTGTCAATGTATATGTGTGAGGAAATGGTCTTTTAAAAGGTTAATTATGTGCTATAAACAAATACACAGCAACATAAAGTGTAGCAATTAACACAACAAACTCACAACAATAACAAGATGATAAAGGAGTTCACCCCTCTCTGGGCTACATCTCCTTGAGCCTCCTTCAATGGACTTGGCTCTTTGGGATTAGTTTGTCAAATGTTATTTTACAATCTGCTGCTCAACTCCAATGGATTTACAGACTGTACCATTGGGTTCAGAATACATAAAAACCCCAAAAATGACTATTAGAACTCTGAAAATGGATCTTGTCTCATCCAATCATAACCTCTTCTACATGTGGCCTCCAAGCTTCCCTGAGCTTCTCTGTGGAAAAAACACCAGTAAAAGTCCTCCAATGGATCTGAAACCTATCCCAATGTGTTCAGAGCATAATAATTAGTCAAAAATGACTATTCAGTCACAGAAAATAGACTAGGGCTCATCTGAGCAATGCCTCAAACAATGAGGGCTTCAAGCTCCCTGGAGCTTCCTCAAACTTCAATGGTTAAAAACCTGCAAAAGGAGTCTTCAAATACCTGTGAAAACAGTACCAATGGACTCAGAACATCCAAAAACCCCTAGCTGGTCTTTTTCGGCACCTCATTTGGCCAAAAACTCAAGAAGTTAGGCCTCTTGCCATTTTTCCTCTTTCAAGCTCCTGTCACTCGTTCGCCATTTCACACCTATGTGTGAGTAACCTGGCCTCTGGGCGTTTTCCGTGCCTAAATCCAGCACACGCACGCATCTCTGAAATTGGTGCCAAAATGTCGCACCGTTAGCTAACTAAGCCCCCAAATTCCGGAGGTGTTGAGCGCATGGGGGCCATGTGGCCACGTCCTGCACATAAAAGGGCTAAGTTGCCACCGTTGGACACGCATGTGACAAGTGGCTAGGCGTGTGGCTGTTGAACACATAAAAAAAAAATGCGTGTGCAAATGTGGTCACATGGGTGCACATTGAAACTGGGGGCTAGCCCCATTGTAACACCCAAAAACCCGCCAAAAGCACTGTGTATAAAACGATGGTTACATGTGATGTTGTATATGACCAAGGGCTGGAAACCCATTTCAAAATTGCATTCCCGCGTCACGGTAAATGGTGGACATATGAAATAGAACCACGCGACCATGGTTAACCGCTACACACTCCAGCCATTGCATTGGTCATATGGCATAACAAATGTGACCACAGGCTCCGATATATATATAAACGCGCGCATTTACACATTGGCTTGGTCACATGCCATACAATATGACCGCGGGTCATATTTAAAACACCCCCCCGCGCGCTCATTTAAAATGGTCATATGTTAAATCGCATAGAACCGGGGTCGGGGCTAAGCCCTGGCCCGACCTCCCACCGTTTATAACCATAATTGAATTCATATATGTATTTTGCCATTTGCCATATAAAAACCAACGCGTGGCACGTTTGTGGGTTGGCCTTTGTTAAAACTTTCAATTGTGGGGAGAGGTCCGAGGGTCGAACCCCACGGACCCACAAAAATTTTAATAAACCAAACATAAGACCAAAAGCCAATAAACGGGTGCCACGTGGCAGCCGTTGATTGGGCCACGTGGCACCCTACCATTCGCCAAAATGATGCCACGTGTCGATACTTGATTCGCCCAACTGTCAACCAGTAAATGCCTGCCACGTCAACTGCCACATGTGAGTCATACGACCTCTGCCATGTCACCGTATGGTCATCGTACGGACTGTACGGTCCTGCCACATCACCACTGTACGGACTGTACGGACAGGTACAGTCAACATCAATTTTTTGCCTGTTTGCCTTGGCGAACAGATCGCGATAACTTCTCCATACGGACTCCAATTGAGAAAGTAAATATACCACCGGAATCAGGAAGACGAGACAGACGCAATGGCACCATTTTCGTCACATTCCAAACACTTTGAAATTTGAGCAAATTTTTTACCCTTGGTCCAGATTTTGATCACACCTTTCCACTGAAAGGCTTTTGGACCCACAAAAGCTTATGATTATCTATCTGAGCTTCAATACTCTTCTCCTTTCAAGTTATATCAACTGATTCTACTTGAAAAGTCTTTTCGACAATCACCTGGATACTTTGACATGCCTTGCACTGCAGCTAGCTATGTCCCTCAACCACTACTCTCTGGCTGCTGCTGACCCACTGTTCTCTCTGTGCTTGGAAGTCTACCAACCTTCCCAATGAGAATCAAGTCCCTCTTGTGAACTCTTTGATGTCAACAATCCGCTCTCCAATGGCTGCAAAACTTTCCTGCGACATCTTGTCACAAGCCAAGAAAACCATCAATCTTGAAAACAAATTGACACAAGACTGAAAATGATGACAGCAAAGTCTTTTTTCTCTTCAAGCAAACTGTCGCATCTTGTGCTTCATCAAAGCACATGGTGTTTTCCTGCATCTTGGTGTACTCAAAATCAACTTACACGCCAATCATACACCATCGACTAAACACAAGTCGAAAAACATGATCGACACAACATAGTCGTCAAGACAATATCGACACAAGTCGAGACTCATGTAAAACATATCAACCTTCCAAAATGACAAGTCGAAAAAATGATAAACAATCATGCTACAATCATGAGTCATTCATGATGAACTATCATCAAGTTCATTGTTTATACACTCACAAAACCAAATGCATGTGCATAGCTCTTCAACTCTCCTTCCAGTATAAACATAGGTACTTAAACCCCAAACATGTGGGTACTTAAGAGCTGAATATGAAAAATGTATATGGCTGTAACAAACGAGCAGCATACCCCTCTTTGACATGTTCTTGACGAGGTGGTATAACACAAGTATGCATTCAAAAATAAATGCATTCACATGCAAACTTGCATCTTGCAAGTTATGATAACTGCTGCAACTTGTCAAACTTCAACAAAAATGAATAGATAAGGCTGAAATGTGCATCTACTACAGAAAAATTGCAAGCCTTACTTACTCAAGAAATCTAACCATTTCTTACCAAGCCAACTCAATGGTGAATTCTTCTGCTGAAAGTCGTCTTCTTGTGAATCATCTTGACTCACATCAATGATGGAATCTCCTCTTCCATTCT
>ML802690.1:798894-825316 GCA_009831015.1 Picea engelmannii | reverse complement strand
TCTTCCACCTGCTCGCCCTTTATTGCAACTCACTGTTTGGAGTTTACGCAAGACCTCACTCGTTCATGCATGCTTGGTCTGGTTTCTGAGTTGATACGATACGGTTCTGAGTTTCCTTCCATTTGATCACCCTTTAAAACAAATTGTGACATTAAATCTGATGGGCTTCGGGCTCTGCTCCTGCTAGCAATCCAGGAGTGACTTCCGAACGCCAACACAGGTGCACTTTAATTCATGAGGCAAAACTTAGGCTTAGTGGATTTTTGTGGGTTTGGTGTGTTGCTTCCCTAGTTTTTATCACCATGGGGTTAGGAAAGCACCTAAAACATCAGAATCATTCATTTTCTTCGAACACCATTCAAACTTTATTGAAAGAAAATTTTTCTAGCCTATGTCCTATCCTATCTACCTACACCTTTAGCCTAGATTAAACTGTTGGACTAAGAGATTACTCTACCCTAGGGTTATTTGACCAAGATTATATAGTTTGATCAAATTTATTCACTAGCTAACCTATCTACTTGGCTAAGATTAAACAGTTTAACCAAGCTTATTCATTACTCCTATCAACATCAATTCAAAAGGACCTGACCATGTTTAAACAGTATGGATCAAGCCATTGTTATTGCATGGGGATTTGTTCATTTTTTCTTTTATGCCCTCTTTATTCTTTTTCTTTCTTTTCTTTTTCTTTTGAAAATAATTTGCATGAATGAAATATTATTTGCAAGATAAAAAACATCAATAGTGAAAATTTACCAGTCACCAGATGATCCTATAAATTATAGGGTGATAACAGCGGCTCTGCCTGGGGATGGTACTCTCCTTGTGAAGTTCCAAGAACCTACTTTTTGATGTCTGCAAAGGTTTTCCTCCATTTACTTTATTGCTGCTATCTTTTTTGTTTTTATTTTGGAAACTTGGTGGCATTGATCAGTGGCTCAGGGCCTTCACTGCAGGATTCAACCATCTGATTTGTGTCACCCACATGAAACCTTGAATGAAAAAGAAATGGTGTGTACAATGAAAAGTGGATTCATGAGATCTCTATTGGGGAGGCAAGTAATGTTGTAGCATCCTACCGTTAACTGGTCCACTTGGCAGGTCTGTCTTATCACCGTTTTTGAGAAAAAATGCATTATTTCCTATGAATGCCTGAATGATGTAAGGTCCTTTCCATAAACTATCAAATTTTCCATGTTTTCCCTTGTCCTCATTTCTAGAATTCCATTTGAGGACCAATTCACCTAACTCAAAATCATTGTTGGCACAAGGGCAGACCCGGGGTTCAGCTCCAAGAGCGCACCAACAAGCCCTAGCTACTGGCCCTTTCGGCAGCACCTACGAAGCAGATGCAATCTCACCCGAAGAAGCTATGAGGTGGTTGCAGGACAGAGATGTCTACAACCAAGGGAATATCAATTGGTTCTTATTACAACAACAACATAACATGCATTTACCATTCAACTAGCTAGATCTATCCTTCACATCTATAGATATGATCTAATACAATGATGCAGATAACAATATAAGAACAACAGAGCTCAAAGCATCAATCACATAGACAACAACAGATGTGCGTGGTTCACCCTCTCTCTAGGGCTACATCCACATAACTTTTCTTATGATATATTAAGATAAAGCTTACAGTTTTGATCTGCTCTTTTGGCCAGCAGATCCTTTCTCTTCTCTCTCTCCTTCTCCCCTTCCTTCGCACCCAGCTGCAGGACTTGATCTCCGCACCCAGTTGAAGATATTACAATACCAGAAGGCTCTCTCTCACAACACTTCTCTCACCCCTAATACAATATTCTCCCAATGAACAATAATCAATAACAAGGCAAAGCCACAGTACCGACCTGACCTAGGTCCTCTCGACCTCTATTTATACATTAGAATACCTCACCGATAGCCTTAGGTCAAAACCTAGGTGTCAAAAACTCTAATTACCAAAACCCTAGCTGTCTACAACCTTAGGTCAACTTGACACATTCTTTTCAGGCTTCGCCAGCTTGCATTTCCTTCTTCATCTTGTGGTGCTCCAAGGCATCTAATGTTGGATTTTTCCACTTCCCGATTCATCCTCGGTCCATCTTCCTTGATGATCTATCAACCTCGATCTCCTCATCCAATGGCTTGATTTTCCGCACTTCGCTCCATCTTTTATGTTCTTTTGCTCACTTCGACCCAGTGACAATCACGGTGTCTCCCACGAAGCTCGCTTTTTACCTTTTCTTCCTTGTTCTTCACTTCCTTCCATAACCAAGTGCCAACAGGCCCCAAACACTCACCTGTGACTCATCTCGAGGCACTTGAGATCCGATCCTCTTGTTTTACTTCGAATTTCGATTGTGCAGTGCAGCCCTAGCTTTCTGCTTTATGCCTCCTTTCCATCCTTGTGTAGACTGTCTTTTTGTGTATGGTACCCAGTTTCAACTGCATATGGTACCTAGACCCTTGTCTTCTTGATTCTAGTGAGAACTACGAGGTAGTTGGTTGTCATAGTACAACTTCAACCAACTCCCATTCACCAAGCCTTCCTTCCAGACTCCTTTCAATGTCTTCAGTTGTGCAGCTCTTCCTTCTTTAACATAGGCAATCTAATATGGTCCTAGCCAATGCATTCTGAACTTCCCAGGGTGTTTGATAAACTTACTATCATATACCAGTACTAAATCACCTTGCCTAAATATCTTCTTCTTGATGTGTCAGTCATGATAGGTCTTTTCTCATTCCTTCTGAATTTGTTGATGGAAGCCTATAATGAATCTATCTTCTTCTAGTTTGACCAACTATGCTAGTCTCTCCTGAATAGCACCAGTATCATCCATGTCTATAAATGCAACAATTCTTAAGCTTGGTACCAAGTACTCCATTGGGACAACATCTTCAAGACCATAAGCCAACTTGAAAGGGGTTTGCATTGTTAATTTCTTGCAAGTGGTTCTATAAGCCCAGAGTACTGTTGGTACTCTTAAATCCCAGTCATCCATGTTCACACTACAAATCTGTGTCAATGATGTCTCCAAGATCTTGTTGAATGATTCAATCATTATGTTTTCTTGTGGATGATAAGGTGTACTCTTCTGGTGGTGGAATACAAATTCTTCAGTCAGGGCTTCAATTGTCTTATTGATGAAGTGTGTACCTTGATCACTCATAAGGACCTTAGGGCATCCAAACCTAGTTATTATGTAATCAAATATAAAACTCATAGTTGTAGTTTCACTACAGTCCTTGACTGCTCTTGCTTCGGCCCATCTAGTCAGGTATTCTATCACAGTGATAATATACCTTGCTCTAGTGCGCTTCCCTGGTGGGTTTATAGGTCCCACGAAGTCAATGGACCATTTTTCAAATTATTGTAGGGTCATCTGTGGTGCTAATGGAATCTCATCTATTCGGGATGGTTTTCCAACTCGCTGGCATACATCGCATGCTCTGGCATATTCTTTAGCATCTCTGTGTAACGTAGGCTACCAAAGGCCAGCTCGCAGAACCTTTCGCACAGTTTTTTTTCCTGCGTAATGTCCTCCTGTAATGCCTTCATGAGCTTCTTCGAGGATCATAAGTCATTCTTCATCCATCACACACCTTCTTAGGATCTCATCAGGTCCCATTTTATATAGCTGACCAGTGATCAGTGAAAAACATGCAGCGTGCACCACTAGATGTTTCTTCTGCGGAATTGTGTACTCCGCTGGAGCCATTCCTGTTGACAGGAACTGGACTATGTCTACAAAGTGGTCATCAATATTTCTAATGGAAAGCAGTTGTGCATCCAGTAGTGTATCCTCCAGACTAGTAGGTTCTTCACCATGCTCCAACCTCGACAAGTGGTCTGGGCCCTTATTCATTCTTCCTGGCTTAACTATGATCTCAAAATCATATTCTTGAAACAAGATAAGCCATCTGCAGATTCTCCCCCGCAACACTGGCTTGTTGACTAGGCACTTCAACGCGGAGTGATCAATAACATTTTAAAGTGTCCTCCCAACAAGTAGTGTCAGAATTTCTGCAATGCATACACCATGGCTAATCCCTCTCTCTCTGTAGTAGTGTAATTGATTTTAGCTGTAGATAGTTTTCTGTTGGCAAATGCTAATGGATAGTCAATGTCCCCTTCTCTAGGTTGTGCTAGTACTTCTCCTAATGAAATAGAAGATGCATCAACATGCACATGAAATTCCTTGCTCCAGTCTGGAAAGACTAGAATGGGCATAGTGACCATCTTTTGTTTCAGTGTGTCGAAGCTCTACTGGCATTCATCTGTCCAACCAAACTGGCAGTCTTTCGTTAATAAATTCTCCATTGGCGCAATAATCTGAGCATATCCTTTGATAAATTTCCTATAATAGCCAGTATTTCCTAGCACAATGCGCAGTTGTTTGACTAATGTAGGTGGTGGTAAATCAACTATAATTGTAATTTTTGATGGATCCACCAACAATCCTTGCTTGCATACAATATGACCTAATAATACTCCAAATGGTGAGAAGAAGATGCACTTCTTCAAATTCAAAGTAATTTGACACTGGCTGCATTTATCTAGCATTAGTCGTAGACATTCAATATGATTTTTCAACAAACTAAAAACAGTCCAGTCATCAAAGTATGCTTCTAAAAACTTATGCAAAAATTCTTTGAACGCTTCAACCACCACCCTGGAAAAGATGGCTGAGGCATTCTTCATTCCAAATGGAATTACTATATATTGGTAGGATCCCCACTCTGTGGAAAACATGGTCTTATGACGGTCCTCCTTGGTGATGCGGATCTGATGGTATGCTGAAAACCCATCTGTAAAAGAATATACTTCTTGGCATCCCATGCTATCCATCACTTCATCTATGAAAGGTGTAGGGAAGGATCATGTTTACAAGCATCATTCAACTTCCTGATATATACGCAAATTCTGATCTCACCTGTCTTCTTATCTTGCACTACCATGGGGCTAATCCACTCCGACTCTTTGATAGGTTCAATAATCCCTGCTTCCAACATTCTGTCAAGCCCAATCTTTATTTTTTCCTTATATTTCGGGTTCAATCTATAGGGTCTTTTCTTGACTGGATTTGCGCCTGGTTTCAAAGGTATTCTCATTTCACCCATAGGTCCTTTGATTCCCTTCATATCAATGAACTTGGTCGGGAACAAGTCCTGATAATTATGCAGTAATTCTGTGATTTTTTTAGTGGTAGTAGCATCCCAGTAATCTCCAACATTGGCAAGCTTTGGTGTCTCCTCTATCCCGATATTGACTTTCTTTATCTTTATCGGCTGTCCAATGAATGGTAGTTCAACTCCTGGTCCTTCCACATCTCTCCGACCTTCTATTTCTGTGATATTCACCTTCCTTTGATCATCGTCTTTGTCGGCATTGATGTTGTAGTAGGTCTACAGTTTCTGGAGGGGCGCAATCCATTCATCCTCTTCTTGCTCCAAAGGGAGGCCAGATGCCTCCTTAAATACTTTATGTCTCACCATCTGTAGTGCTTGATCTACAGAACGAAATTCACTGTCAAACAAAAAGGTGGTTATAAAATTCTGGATCATACCTTCCCATTCTAAAGTGACAAAGTGCAGCTCTGCTTGAAGGTATCCAGCGTATCGAAGAATCTGTGTACCCATTGTTCTCTAGGAATGTCACTCCAGGCCTCTTCATAGCTTCGTACATGATCCTTTGGGTAGCTTCGACCTGTGTACCATGCTTTGCAGCTTCCTACTTTTGCTAAAAACCGCGTTTTCATCAAAGTTTGGCATTGTGTCCAGTCTATAATATTGCTTTTATGTGTCCCCCACCATCTTGATGGTGTGGCTTTCATGGCCTCATCCATTGCCAACAACCTCTGTTGTATTGGTACACTTGTCTCAAATTTTGATTTCTAAGGGGTTCATCCCATCAAATGTGGGTAGATTACTCACTGTTGTGCCAATCCAAGGAACTTCTCTGGTTAGCCTAGAACATTTTCTTGCATATACTTTGTACATCTAGTTCTGCCAGTTCTCCAACGCTTCTTTTGAGTCAGATGAACATGTACTATCACTTTGTCAGCTCAGATTCCCATCAGTTGTAGGGTTGATATAATCCTATGGTCTGGTCATTAATTTGTAGATGTTTTCCAGTTCAAATGCATGGTCCTCTTCTCTGATAGGTTCTGTGTATCATGGACCCTCATCTGGATCTAAAGGTGCAATGACCCTAAGGCCATATTTCTCAAATGTAGTGCATCTTTTCTTTAGATCAACAACAGTGAAATTGTCAGAGGCTCAATCAATTCCTAATAATGCAGGGTAAGGGAAACTGTCATGAACAATTTCAATTACCTCAAATCTGCAAAGGTTCTTACTCCATCGATGTCCACTGGGACATGCTCTAATTGTCCAAATGGGCTGATAGCTTGTTTGTTAGCCATGCGAAGCCTGATAGGGAAATATATCATCTTGGGTTTTCCCATCAATGCCCAAGTCTGCTTCATCATGACATTGACCTCTGACCCTAAGTCGAGGACCACATAGTCTATCTCATACTCTCCTATCTGAGCATTCAAGTGTAATTCTTTATTTGTCCCTCTCCTTTTTCCAATTTGGTGCACTGCTCTATTTAGTAAGGGGTCTATTTTTCCTATTCATACTGCTTGATTAAATCTTGTAATTATTGTACAATGCCTTTATCTTGAATCAACTTAACACAAGTGTACAAGAATTCCATGAGTTTTCTTACCTATTTCCCTTCTGTTGGTGATGCAGACAGATCAAACGCCCGAGGCATGCCATATTCTTTGATTTCTGGTTGTCTCTTTGATGAATATCCTTGATCTCCTTTGAACTCTTTCCTTGCCTCCTCGAATATCTGTCTTTCTTTCTTAGCATCAAATGTTGGGGTCTTTTATGTAGCCTTCTTGACTCCATGGTCATTTTCAGTCTTTCCTTGGGATTCTCTGTCTTCTCTTGTAGTAGTGCCTCCTTGGGTAATAACAGTGACTCTAGGGTTTTCTCCATGAGGTTCAACATATATCAGTTGTACTTGTGGGTTCTACTGGGATCCTCATCTTTCCTGAAGTTTAGCCAGCAGCACAGGGAATTCCTCTATGACATGCTCGAAGGAGTTATAGTAACTACAGGTTGTGCATGGATTCTGACAATCCCTTGCTAAATGTCCTGGCTGCGTGCAGTTGTAATAGATTATTTGTCCTCGGCCTCGACCCATACCTCCTCCTCCTCCTCCTCCTCTGTAGCCATAGTGAGGAGTGAAATTTCCTCTCCCCAGAGAGTTGTATTGCAGAGTGTTTCACTCTTGTTGTACTTCGCCTTGAATCTTTTATATGTCTCTCAACCTTTGATGCATGAGATTATAAGCTCTACAATCTCGATCATCATGCCCCACTGATTTACAGAATGTACAATACAAGTTTGTGGGTGTCTGGACATACTTTTTCATGTAGTAGCACTCACCTGGGTGATGCCTATTTCTGCATACATCACACCAGGGTAGGTTAACTAGCTTTAAGGGGCTTGGTGCCCCTTATGGCAAGTACTCATGAAATAAGGGACAGTGTTTTGTATCATGGCCTTCAGATCTACATCTTACACACCAGATATCTTCCCTTTTGTCTTTTCCCTTATCTTTATTCATATCCTCGACCCATAAAGACAAACTAGTTAGTTGGCTCATGATCTGGCTAATGCCTGAGCTAGATTCTCCCATTGGTGTTGATTCAAGCTTCATGGCATTCTTCAAATCTTTTTCCTGAGATGCAATCTTCTACTGCATCAGAGGGATCCTTATGTGTGGTAACAATGCGGCGATGAACCATTCTTTGTTCTGTTCATTGGGGATCTAGAAAGTTAATCAGCCTGTCAGGGTCTTGAATCTTTGGTCGAACTCCCAAACATGTTTTTCTACCTTTTTTTTAATATATTTTAGTTTTGTAATACATTGTGACTCTGACTTAGGTTTCTTAAACTCTGCAATCAGCACATTCTTGATCTCATTCAGGGGCTTAGGTTGTTACAGTCCTTGGACAAGTTTCATGTACCAACTTAGTGCGCGGTCCCGTAGCGTAGTGTTGAAATGGGTTCTCTTGATGGCTTCATTGGTGATACTTTTAATATTCCATACAACCTCACACAGAAACCAATGCTGATCTAGATCTTCATATCCATATCCTCTAAAGATAGGGAGTCTCATTTTATTTTCCATAGAGCTGAATAGGGTTCTTGTCTGAGTAGATGTTGAGCTACTAGTAACAGTACTCTGAAGACTCTACTGGTTCTGACTATTCTAACTGCTAAGTATTGTTGGGACAATAGGAGGATTAATGTTACTTACTTCAATGGTTCACACAGTTCCTAAGATTTTTGGATCGTTTTGGCACAGTTCTTCATCTTCCCCTTCTTTTGTTCTGGTGGGCTCTAGATGCTCTTCATCGGTTATATCTACCTCTTCTCCACTATAGAAACCCTCTTCCCCATAGTTTTTCTTAAACAATTTCTCAAGGTGAACTCCTTGGAATAATTTCCCACTGCACATATTTCCTACTTTTGTGTCACTGTCGCTGTCCGAGATCTTGAACATTAGCCTTTTCAAGTCCGATCAATCTACTGTATCTTCAAGATGTGGTTTTCATGCAAGAGCATCTTGATTCTTAGCTTCAGGAAGTGCAAATTTTTTCCTCTGGGTCCTTTGAAAAAGTATCTCTTGGCTTGGATATACGATCATGTTCTATCAACAACAAACTCGGCGATATACCCTCCAATGGTACTATCAAGCCAGTGATCTATTGCTCTGGATACAATGTTGTCGACTCTCTTGACCTTCTGGATCAATGTTGGTGTCCAAACCACAGGAGGTCTAGATCTGATTTCAAACTATGTGTCAGCTAACCTGGCCAACCACTCGTGTAGCTCCTGGTGGATTCCTCCAAAGAAGATCTCGTGAATGTCGGTGAAGATGTATCTTTGTAGCCAATCTTCAGTGCTTATTTTAGGGTTCTTGTTCTGGGCTTCAGTGAAGTCCTTCTCTTGGTCCTCTATCCACTTCTGAATCTCTATCTTCGACGGGAACCACCTTGACATTCCCTTAAAAAGATTCTTGTCTCGGCAACAAAACCATTTTTTGGCACAAGGGCAGACCCAAGGTTCAACTCCAAGAGTGCACCAACAAGCCCTAGCTACTGGCCCTTTCGGCAGCACCTGCGAAGCAGATGCAGTCTCACCCAAAGCAGCTATGAGGGGGTTGCAGGATAGAGATGTCTACAACTAGGGGAATATCAAGTGGTTCTTATTACAACAATAACATAACATGCATTTACCATTCAACTAGCTAGATCTATCCTTCACAGCTATATATCTGATCTAATACAATGATGTAGATAACAATATAACAACAACAGAGCTCAAAGCATCAATCACATACACAACAACAGATGTACGTGGTTCACCCTCTCTCTAGGGATACGTCCACAGAACTGTGCTTATGATATATTAAGATAAAGCTTACAGTTCTAATCTACGCTTTTGGCCAGTAGATCCTTTCTCTTCTCTCTCTCCTTCTCCCCTTCCTGTGGACCCAGTTGTAGGAATTGATCTTTGCACCCAGCTGAAGATCTTACAATACCAGAAGACTCTCTCTCACAACACTTCTCTCACCCCTAATACAATATTCTCCCAATGAACAATAATCAATAACAAGGCAAAGCCACAGTACCGACCCAACCTAGGTCCTCTTGACCTCTATTTATACATTATAATCCCTCACCAAAAGCCTCAGGTTGAAACCTAGGTGTCAAAAACCCTAATTACCAAAACCCTAGGTGTCTACAACCCTAGGTCAACTTGACCCATTCTTTCTGGGCTTCGTCGGCCTGTCTTTCCTTCTTCATCTCGCGGTGCTCCAAGGCATATAATGTTGGATTTTTCCACTTCCTGAGTCATGCCCGGTCCATCTTCCTTACTAATCTGTCATCCTTGATCTCCTCATCCAACGACTTTCTTTTCCGCACTTCGCTCCATCTGTTTTGTTCTTTTGCTCACTTCGACCCAGTGACAGTCACTTTGTCTCCCACGAATCTCGCTTTTTACCTTTTCTTCCTTCCATAACCAAGGGCCAACAATCATCATCTTTAGTCCTCTTGTCATAAATCCTTTTTATACCTTCTTGAATGACCTAAGTCTTGTTGTAGACTTCCTCTCTGGATTGCATTAGGTGGATCATTTTATGTATCCTTCGCTGGAAATCATTTGGTTCTACTTATACTTCCTACAATAGTTTCACGATCGAGATTCCTAATTAAAGGGGAAAAACTGCTTCAGTTCCATACATCATCTAGTATGGAGACATACCAATTTCTCTTTTGGTGCTTATTCTATCAGCCCAAAGAGTGAAAACCAATTTATTATGCCATGATTTCTTATTTTCTTGCAGTGTCTTTATGAGAATGTTCACTAGAATTTTGTTAGAGGACTCACCTAGTCCATTTCCTTGTGGATAATAAGCTATTTGAGTGTCCTAGAATAATGAGATATTGACTACAAAAATCTATGAGCCTTTTGGATCTGAAAGCCACTGCATTTTCAACTATAATTTTTCTTGGGCATCCAAAACGAGACAGAATGTTAGTTTCTAAAAACTTGATGATAACAAAGTTAGTAGCTTGCTTTCATGGCACAACCTCGATCCACTTGGTGAAGTAGTCAGTGGTCATGAGGATCCACTTGTTTTGGCCCGACGAGGACAGATGTATTTCACCAATGAAGTCTAGACCCCATTGTTGGAAAGGAGATTCAACTAAGATGGATTTCATAGGGAGTGGAAAAACCTTCTGTTTACCTTCAAAAATTTGGCACTTGTGGCAAGAAGTAACCTTTTGGTGGACGTCCGCGAATAGAGTAGGCCAGTAGAAACTAGCTCTCAAAATCTTGTTAGCTATGGTCTTCCAGCTCAGGTGCCCACCATAGTCTCCTACATGAAAATCTTGACGAACTTTGTGAGCTTCGTCTTTTAAAAAGAAATTACGAAAGACACCACTGGGATCTTTCCAATAGAGATTTATTTCTAGAATACAAATTTCAATGCTTTCAATTTAATAAATCTGGCTTTGGTTTTAATCAAACCAGTAGGAGCTTGTAAATTTTGGAGTACAAAAATGAGGTCTGCATACCAGGGGAGTTTAAGAATACCTCTTTTATGTTTGGAGTCGCCTGCTCTTTCGGTCCATCAACTGCATCCAAAAAATTAATATGTAGAGCATGAAAATTAGACTCAGCCATTAGTTTTGCCAAGCCCTGTCCTTTTATCAGTTTAGTAGGTTTTATTTCAATGTCGTATTCCAGAATAAACGCAATCCATTTTCGTCTTCTACAATCCGTATTATCCTGGGTCAGGATATCCTTAACCACTTCTTTGGAACGTATGCAATCATGTGAGAATGAAGAATATAGACTCTGAAGTCCTTTATGTATTTCACCAAAGAGAAATCTTGCTTCTCCATTATGTTATAATTCAACGCACCATCCCTCAAAGATTTGCTGAAAAATGCTATGGGTTGTTCGTACTCTTCAGGGTTTTTCTGCAGTAGCACAACTGCTATGGTGTGTTCGGATGCAAAAGAGAAAAGATAAAATTCTTTGGTGTAATCAGGGCTAATCAGAACTGGGGCTTGGGTGAGTCCACATTTCATCTGCTCAAATGATTGTTTGGATTCAGTATTCCATTTGATTTTTGTGTCTTTTTTCAACATATTAGTGATGTTCCTAAGAAGTTCAGCCAAATTTGGTATGAACCTTCTAAGGAAGTTTATTTTTCCAATGAAAGCTTGTAGTTCTTTGAGATTCCTAGGGTGTTCCACCTTCTGTACGAATTCTATCCTGTTGGGATCTATCTTAATTCTGTCTTTTGAGATTATTTGTCCTAGCAGTTTTACTTCCTCTAACCCGAAAAGGATTTTCTTAGGATTTAATGAAATCCCAAATTTCCTGCACTTCTCAAACACATGCCTGAGGTGGAGTAAATGTTCCTTTTCAGATTTGGAGTAGACAATCACATCATCCAGATAAACAACTATAAATCTTCCAGTCTCGTCCACAAAAGCAATGTCCATTTCCCTTTGAAAAGTAGCCCCAACATTCATCAGACCAAAAGGCATCTTCACGTACATGAAGGTTCCCCAGGGTGTGGTAAAAGTTTTCTTCTCTTGATCTTTTGGGTGGACAAGAACTTGGTTTTTACCCGAGATACCATCTAGTAAGGAGATCCTACTAGACCCAACCACCTTTTATAAAATATCGTCCATTTTGGGCAATGGGTAATTGTCTTTGAGGGAGACTTTGTTCAGATTTCTGAAATCTATGCAAAGTTTGATCTCGCCAGTTTTCTTCATGGTAGGAACTAAGTTAGAAACCCATTTGGAAAATCTCAAGGGGACTATTATCTTTGCATCATACATCTTTTTGATTTGTTTCTCTATCAAGGGAAGCAACTTGGGATCAAATCTCCTAAGTTTCTGTCTGAATGGTTTGTGTTCTTATTTTATAGGAATCCGATGTTGTATGATACTTATGTTGTAGGATTTTAAGTCCTCGTAACCCCAGGAAAAAACATCTACGTATTCCTTAAAAAGTTCAATGTATTTTCATTTTTGCTCAGGGGGTAGATATTTAGAAAGTTTTATCATCTTGGGTTTTTCTTCTGTTCCTATGTTGCATTCTTCGACCTCCTTACCACTAGCTTCAATTTTAAGTTTTTTGGCTACGTCGTTAAAATCGAATAAGTCTTCTAGCGGAACTAGACCTCTAGGCAACACATTACTTTTCAACTGAAGAATACAAGAATCTATCTCATTTTCATTCAATTCATCCGCATCTATTTTACTTTCATTGAGCCTTTTGGAATCTACGTTATTTACACTAACACTTTCAAAAATAGATTTATTTACAATATCATCATCATTTTCTAAATCTATGTTTGTACATTCGAAATCGTTCTTACACTATAAGAAATATTCAATTTGATCGTCATTTCCAAATACCTGCCAGTATCTGATGTTGTTAGGAACGGTTGGTCTGCACTTCACCTCCACTATGTACTTGCGAGTGGGATGGAAAGGAATTTTACAGGTAGTTGTCGATGTGGCCAGCCCGTCTGCCAATATGTTTTGTCTTCTAGGCATTACCTGCAAGTCAATTTTAGTAAAGCATTGAAGAGCATCCAAAACAACATTCCTATAAGCCCTAATTCCGGGGTGTTTAGTTGCATACTCACCTTCAATTTTCTTGATAATCAGTTCAGAATCACCCCTTACCATGATCTGTTTGGCACCAACTTTCTTTAGTAGTTTCAAGCCAAGCATCAGATCCTCGTACTCAGCTACATTGTTAGTGCATTGAAAATTTAGCTTGTACGAATGATTCTCGGAATACTTTGACCTGTGGTTATGCAACCAAATTATAGCTCCAGCTCCTTCTTTACTCACAGCACCATCGAAGTCCATGCTCCAGAAATCTGTTGGAAATTCCTCACTCTCTTCAATCATGGGGTTTCTTACTTTGACAATTGTTTTATCATCCCTTGAATCAGATGTAACATCTTCCATTTGTGCGTTTTGTTCTTCAAAGTCACCATTGTTGTATAGAATGAAAGAATCTAGATCAGAGTGTGTAGAGTATAGTGGGCAATTGTGTGGCTTTTCCTAGTTGCTGACCATATACTTCATAAGTGTTTCCCTATATAGTCTTCTTTGTTGTCCAAAAACCGGAATGGTGGCATAAGACATATCTAGCTGTAGGGTTCCTCTCAATTTAGCTCCCCAAGACCTTGACAACAACATACCATACTTGGGGGGAATATCTGCAACAACGATATCCATTACCATACTTTTCCCTGGGATTTGGGCTAGGGTGATGCATAAGTCCTTAATCAGGCCTATACGTTTGACTTTGCTGGAGTTGAAAGAATGAAAATCTTTGTAGGGTCTAGTGACCTCGAGTCCCAACTTTTCCATCACGGCTTTGGGCATTAGGTTTTTGGAGGCACCCAAATCTAGCATAGCATTGTGTAATATCAGATCGTGGATGTTTAGGCTGATGTAAAAGGGAGCCACGACACCATTATCTGTTTGACCGTCAACTTCAAGACCAAATAGGAGCTCAAGTTGATCATCGGCAAGGTTTACTGTGTTAGAGTGATGCGCAGATCCGACATTCAAAGATTTAGTACCTATCTCAAGTTCAATGCTTAAAGCTTTAATCACCCGAGACCTGTAAGCATTTTTGTTCATCAGCTTGGAGAGGGGAATGGGAATCTTGAATTTAGCTAGTTCCCCTTCAAGGATGAAAGGAGCGGTGGCTTTGCTTAAGGTCCAGATTTCTAGTTTATCGGTAGGGGCTCTATGGCCAGGTACACTTGTTTGAATGGTGGATGAAAATTTAGTCTGACTTTCTCTTTTAAGAATTTCTAGAGTCTGTTGCGCAAGAGATTCAACATTATTTCGCCTAGGGAATTTCTTGGGAGGGTTTTCTGAGGCTTTCTTGGTTTCAGCAGCCTTCTTCAGAGAGTTCTCATTTTCCTTCTTGTTCCTCAGGTTATACTGCCTGTGAACTTCCATTATAGCGTTCTCAAAGGCTTGTTGTTTTGTTTTCTCAGCTTCTTCATTCACCTCTGTTTTTTAATGGATAAACATCTCATGCTCTTCCTGGGTGAGGAAAATGGATTCATGATCATGATCATGGTCACCCATTAGGTTTATATGAGTGTCATCAAACTCCTCGATTACTTCCTCCCCATCATCGGTGTAATTATCCTGGAGAGGTGGTCTAATATGTTGATCAGGCCCCCTCTATTCTCTTTGATCTCTAGGATCTCTCTACCTAATCTGAGGTGGATTTCTTCTGAAGTTTGGGTTTCTAATTTGAGGGGTAGATTGGTTCAACCTAGGTGGGTTTCTGTCAGTTACATTGAGTCTCTCCATCATTTTCTCCATAGTTTTGGCTAGAGAATCTAGTTTGGCGTCTGATGAGGAAGTAGAAGGCTCTTATTTAATAGTGACTCACCTTTCTATTTTCTACCTGGCCCTTCTGGCCAAAAGATTTTCTTCTACACTGACAACACTCTTCTACATGTCTTCTAGAGTTGCAACATTTCTCTCTCTTAGTTGATAAGACATATCTGCGTCAAAACCATTGAGGAACTTTATTAATGCCAAACCTTGTGGTGGTTTGATATCAGTTGGAATTGCATTGTACAGATTATTGAAACGAGTGCAATAATCTTGCATTGTCTCTCCTTGGTTCCATCTGATGTTCTCATATTTTGACAAGATCTGGAGAGGGTTTTTCTTCACCTCCCACCTATCAAGGAAAGCCCAATAAAAAACAACAATGTCAGTTATGGTAGCAGCAGGTAAGGCCTTGAACCACTTTTTTACCTCTCTAGTTAGGCTATGTGTGAATAATCTCATCTTCACATTAGCTTCATCTACTTCCTGCAAATCAAAATAATTGTTCATTTTGTCAACATGTTGTTGTGCATTCAGGGGACCAGTACTATCGAACTAAGGGAGTCTGGTTTGATAATCTTGAGGCGTGTCGTGTAAAGGAGAAACCAACACCAATGGAGCATATCTTGCCACCATGATTGGTGGAGGGGCCTGAAAAACAACCTTTGTGATAGGGGAGGTAGTGACTGAATTTTGTAGAAGATGAAGGGCTAGGAGGAATGGAGTGACTCGGATTAGGTTTAACAGAGGTTGTGGCAATAGTTAAAACTGGAAGTTCGACGAACTGCTGAAGATGGAGTTTGTTTAAGGCTTGACCAAGATTCGTGACTAGGTCTTCGAGCTTATCAGTCTCAGGGCGAAAATGTTGATCAGCTTCAACTCTAGGAGAGAGTATTCCAGGGGTCCTGGGCTGAAATACGGTTTGATCTAAGACCGTTTCACTGACAAGACTGTCAGATTTTGTCCTAAAAAGGATTTGTTGAAAGATATATCAAACTTAGGATCTTGAAGAGTGACTAACTTCTCTGGGAGAGAAAGGGACCTTAGAAGTGGATTGTGACCCCTAGAAACCTCTGCAACATTTTTCTTCCTGAGTAATCTTTCAGGATTGTTTGTTGCTATTGCAGGTTCTGGGTCAGGATGAGATCTTGTAAAAACTCTTTTAGGAGCCAGAATTTTTTATTTTATTTTCCTTTGGGAGATTTTTAACTACTATATACAAACTTTAACAACCTCTGAACATTATCTCTATATAAATTTAGGGTTTGTGATTAGCTCAAAAATAAAGTTTTCTTTGTCTAGGGGAAAGAAATCAAGGGGTGAAATTTTGTTCAGTTGTCCCCAGTACGGTCGCCATTTATGTTATCACTCTATAAATTCTCGGAGGTTGTTGTCAGGTAGAAAATTTTTACAAGAGGTAACCTTATCCAACCACTTCGAAACTGGGATCTAGCCCTGCCAATTTCAGAGAGGGATCTCTCTGTAAGATTTAAATTTGTTTAGATTTTTAGATCTTAGGCTAGTTAAAAAGAATAGTACCGAGTTGTTTGTTTTTTAATAAAATGGTTGAATGTCACTTACGCTTCCATTGGGCTATGGGGTCTGTTTTATGAAAATGGATATCAAGAACAACTTTTTGAAGATTCATTTACAGGGCATGATAGTGCAACTATTGCATTCTTTAGAAATAAAATGACAGAGGGTTGAAAAGATGAGATAATCAATTAAAGAAAAGAAGCAATTAAGAATTTCTCTGCTATAACTTCAGAAGATAAACATTTAGATTTTTCAAAAGCTTAGAAACGGAGTACACAAAGGTAAGTTCTGCCACTTTAACTCCTTTTAAATAATCAGATTGAAAAAACAATATGATAACTAAGATAGGTAAACATTCCACGAAGAAGAGAAAAACTTCACCAACAATTAACACGCAGGAATCATGTAAACGTCTCTTTGTATTACTGGAAAAATCTCTTGAAAATTACAATGCTTGCAGCTTGCTAGGGCATAAATATCAACCCTCAATACTTCTAAGTTAGAAGTATTTATAATCATAATTACAAATGACCCTGTCATAAATGATCAGGATGTGGCAGCTCCTGAATCTAACTAACTAACTAACAAGATACAAAATCTGGGAACTGTCGATGATGTGTTGAATTCTTCATGCCAAATCTAGGGAAGGTCGTTGGTGAGTCTCCCACATGACTTTGACTGATTTGTTTGTTGACTCAGCTTGCACACCTCATCTCCTACTCGATCAAGTTGCATAGCTATTCCCATCTTAGCTGATTGGGGATGGTGAATTTGAGTAGTCTATAGTATATTTCATCCACTTCTGTGTATTTGGAAAAAGTTGGTTTGATGATGAAAATATACTTTATCTTGTGTTGTATGTTGAGGTATGGCTACAAAGTCTCCAAGAACGCTTTGCCTGTTATATTGTCTTGTATTCTTGAGAACTTGGAACTATCCTTGGCCATTGTGGCCATCCTCTGCTCGTAATCTGGAAGGGTCATCATCTTGTCATTTAGAACCTTCAAACCAGGAAGACCCTTTTTCTACAAAGCCTCAATCTTGCTGAAAAACCTTTGAACTCCAATGTCCATGTTCTGGAATTTTTCCTCCAACTGCAGCATCAGTCCTCTTTTTGTCAGAACCCTCTTGACTTTGAGAATGGTTTTTTTCCTGTCTTCAATTTTCGATTCTTCTAGTTCTTCTCTGGTCTTCGAGTTCAAGAATCTAATTATTTCATTAGATTCAGTGGGCATTTCTCCTAACTCTCATTTTATTTTGTCAATAACCTGCCTGCTTCTTATCACTAATTCATGTTGCTCAAACATGATTTGCACTAAGGGCCAAATTTCATTTATGGCACTGGAGATATCCATCCAAATATTCTCCTTAGCCTCTACCAGTGTTTTACCCCCCATTGTTTGTTTCTGAAGTTATTGGATTTCCTACTTGAGCTTCTCTAATGTTTGCCTCTCGATGTTGTAGATTGTATAGTATGAAGACTTGAGCTCCTGAAGATTGTCCACTTCTTTTTTCATTCTGCTGATTTCTGTTCCTTACAGGGTCGTCTCTTCCATGGATTTTGCTAACTCCATAGTTTTTTCCAGTGCTGTCAACGGGGTTTCTGATGGAATTTATGTTGTTGTGGTTGTTGGTAAAGTTGTTGTGCTTACTCCTACAAGAGGGACTTCACTCAATGGGATGACTTCCATTGGCATTGATTGTTCCTTTTCCTTCAACAACCTTTCCAATTTTTCCTCCATTTCCTTTATCTGTGCATTCTGCTGCATGATTAGCTTCAACAGTTCCTCTTTCTCATATTATGTCTCAGATATTTCTTTAGCCCATGAGTCCTTTGTAGGTGGAAATTTTAGTTGCTTTCTCAGAGATGCAATGTCAGCATTCTTTTTCTTTAACATCTCCTCTATTTCTTTTACATTCGAGGGATCATACCCAATCTTGAGCACCAACTCCTCTAAGGATTTTATTCTGTTATCCTTTGCAAAAGAGGATATTTTTTCTAGCTTCAATTGGGTCTGAACATTGTTTAGAGATACCTGTAATTTTGTAGCTATAGAGGAAGCATGGGCCAATGTGGAGAAAACCATTTCTCCAGTCTGTCTGTGCAGATCCATCTGGTCAGCTGGATGGACTTGTTTGGTGTCAAAAACAATAGTTGACCTTTTGTAGTCAGTGATCTCTTTGGGTTGAGGCACTTGTGCATGCAGAAATTCCAGATGCATTCTTCCTTTCTCTATATCAAAAGCTGATAATAGTCTGTGTTGTGCTGTGGACATTTGCTTCCAAAACTGAGTGTAAGTATTTTTGGTCAACATCTGGTTTTTCTTCTTGATCAAATCATATTTTTTGAAAATGTTTAGAGGTACAGATCCCTGTGGAGTTTGGGTGGTCACAGCTATATCTGTTTGCTTCTTTGAAGAAGAAGTGGACACCACCTGATGTTTTTCCTCAACCACTTTGGCAGAGTGGGGTTCTTCCTCACCAGACATGTGAGTAGTATAAGTGATTTTAGGTCTTTTACTATATACTTGAAAATCCTCTGTTGATACTTCAGTGACTGAAGGAGAGGAAATCGTCCTTGGCCTTTTTTCCTTTGGTACCTACAGAGTGGTAGTCTGTGAGATAGTGATTGAAAAAGATTCATGTTGTTCAGTATCTACCAGGGTGTTTTCCTCCCACTCTGTCTGGTTCACATACTTTTCAATCTCTGGTTTGAGGGTGTGAGCATAAGGTGAAAATTTGTTTTTAGATATCATCTCTACAATGATCCCACTTGGATCATAATGCCAAATGAAACTGGTGTTGAATTTTATTTCCTTTAATATTTTATCCGCCTCTTCCCAAGCAACTCCATTGTTGCAGATAAATGGTCCTATTTTCCATTTAATCATCATCTGTTGTTTTTTCTTCAGAGACACAAAATGAATGTCATCTGAATTTATCATCTGACGAATATACTCTAGTGAAAATATCCGAACAGGCAAATACTTGGACAATTTGTATGGAGCTAGCTCACACCCATACACTCTGATCTCTGTGTGATTCTGATATAGGAACCAGTCCCTGGTCTTTGCGAGATCCAAAAGGTGTAGAACTCTTTGGATCTCCTCATTTATCCTTGGTTTTTGTCTTCCACTGAGCATGCTTACCATTGGGTGATAAAACAACTCAATAAACTATTTAAAACTAAACTCGGTAGAGTTCCTTCAGAGAAGAAAAGTCCATAAGGTTACTGCCTGTGGTTTTCCATCCTAGTCCATTTTCTGCATGAGAAAGGAGAATTTGTGGGTTTGATAAAACATAAACATGTAGGCGGGTATTGAATAATATCGGAACATGCCTTCTGTGGGAAAATTTGATAGTTGCTCATGCAGGTTTTTGGCCAAGAAACCACTGTAGTCGAACTAGATGGCAAACTTCTCTTCAGCAGAGAAAATGGGCACAAAACCTAAGATAGGTTCATCCACCCATTCATCTGAGAAGTAATCAAGCAAACAACATAGTGATGAAATGATCTAGTTTCCCCTTACTAAAAATATGGAGGAATGGTAAGGGGGATTTTTCTTGGGAAATTGGGCATCTTGCAGGAGGAAAAGCTCAAAGATTTGTTATCTTCGGGGAAAAGATAGGTTCTGATACATTTCTATTAGAATTTCAATGGTGAGGGGAGAACGAGGTTCGGCTCTCGGCACCTACATCATTTGATCGATGGTCTCGGGTGTAATAGTGATCCGGATTATTTTCGGCACGAAATGAGAGCGGAGATATAACACATAAATATTTAGAGATATTGCAAGAGAGACAACAATATAATAGAGATATAGTGGAAATAAAACGAGAGTCACAGATATACAGTAATACACGATTTCTATTGATGAAATAAATGTACAGAGATTGTAAAAATACAGAGTGAAAGGCTCACTAGAATGGTGGCAGCTTATCTCTGAGAAGAGATGTGACAGCTACTCGCATTTGCAAGAAGATGATCATTACAATGAGGCTCTAAGGGCCCTTTTAACATAAGTAAAATCCAAAACCCTAACCCGGGAAGATGAAAAGCCAAAAGGTTTGTGGGCCCCGATGGGGGTAGTTGATACGTCAACTTCCCAGGGGCGTAACTTTTGCATACGATATCTGTTTGGGGTGCTCAATAGCTCGTTGGAAAGATCTATTTGAGAATTACAACTTTTGGGTGAGAAACATGATCTATAATCCATGTTGTTCCCAATTTTCTCAAAAAACATCGTTTAGGGCCTGAAAATGGCCCTGGAAGTTAAAAACTGCTAAAAATAGTAAATTACCAAAATTGCCAGAAACATGTTTTGGGCCAGTTGGAGAAGGTGGGTGGCCACCGATATCCACCTGGATCAATCCTCCCTCCTTAGGAAGCAATGGTCTCCATTGCGTTGAGTTCCCGGGGGAGAGGGGAAAGCGATTGTTGAATATGAATCTTGGTGATCTTCTTGCCTTGCTGGAGAAGTGGCGTTGCTTAGCTTGTTGAAGGCTATCACGAACCTTTTGCTAGAAGGTTTGGACCTTTTTAATCAGTCTGGCTATTTTAGATGACTGTGTGCAGAAGGAATCTTTGTGCTTTGCTGCAACCTTGTCGACCTACTTCTGTTGGATAGAAGATGCTTGGGCCGAGGCCGTAGTGGTTGCAGTATCCTTTTGTTCCCCTTTTGAACAGATTGTGGAGAAGATGAATTTTGTAGTATGAGATACTACCTTGCGGCACTATTTAGGTGGGGCAGTAGTTGGAACTACCTCTGGTATCCTGTAGAGATGACCCCCCAGAGTAATAATGACACTACGGGGTCAAGACTCATAGATAGCATGGCATTTCCACATATATGGTTGGCCCAAGAGAAAATCACAGACATCCAGTGGGGAAACATCACACAATACCTCATCCTTGAAGGGTTGGATGCCGTATGACAATCGACATTGTTGGATGACACGAAGATCTCATCCTTGGAGAAGCCACCCGATGTTGTATGGTTGCAGGTGTGTTTTTGTTGACAATCCCAACTATTTGATGACCTCTGCTGAGATGAGGTTCTTCTGGCTTCCGCTATCAACAATAAAATGCAGCAGGGTCCCCTTCACCCACATTTGTGAATGAAAAAGGCACTCCCCCTCTTCTGGATCTGTTGGTTCTTCTGGTTGAATTGTTGTGGTCGCGACAATAGCAGTGCGGTCTGCGTCGATGATCTGTCTTTTACCAGTATTTTCAGAATCGGATTTTGAATCAGGGTTTAGCTCCTTGTCTTTGATCTCAGCCACCAATGACTATTTTGAGCAACATTCATCAGTGTCGTGCCAGGGGCTTTTGTGGAAATCACACCATTTTTCGGTGTCCTTCTTTGTCTTCCCGTGATCCTTCTTTTCCTGTGGCTTGGACTAGTTTTCGGGAGACTGTTTGTTAGGGTTGTCTTTGTAATACTTTGGTTGTTGTGGATTTGCAGACCCGAAATCCTGTTTGTTCTGGTGCTTAAATTTCTTCTTGATTTTAACAGCATATCGATAGGTAGCACCAAGTGATGAGATGTCCAGAAAATCCATTTCAGTTTGGATGTATTTGTGTAGAGCCCCATGATATTTCAGAACCAAATTTCATTCGGAGTCTTTGATACCTAGCTTGGTGCACAAGGTATGGAAGCTATTGGTGAAATCTAGAACTTATTTTCCCCTCTCTTGTCGTACCGTGGTCCATATCATGTACTGGTCCTCATAGTTGCCAACAAGGTAATATTGTTCCTTTACCGCATCCACAAAAAAATCCCAAGTGGGCTCGGCCCCATATATTCCAGACTCCACTGTGGAACTCTGCTCCCAGTAAGTTTCCCACCAATGTTTGACATGGGGGAGAGCCTTAAGGAGTGTGAAGGTGATCTTTTCCTTGTTGAAAAAATTATGAACAGAGAAATAACCTTCTAGCAGATTTAACCATTTATCTAGGGCATCTGCATCTATTTGACCTTCAAATACAGGAATATCAAAATTAACTTGTACCTTGAAAGGAGAGGTGCCTCCAAAGTGGCCACTTGATGAAGATGCACTTGATTCTATCGGGAGGCGTTGAAGGATGTGGGAAAAATTCTCCATCATTTCGTCCCTCTGTCGCATGAGAGCTTTCTCAAGCAACAGACTGATAGGATCGTCTGCTCTGTCATTTTTCTTTTCTTCCACCATTGAGGGTTTCTTGGGTGTGCGAGAGAGATTGTCCTTAAGAGAGACAAGCTCGAGACCCAACTTTCTATACTCAGACCTCGTCGGGGACATGCACTGAAAAACGATCAAGAGTAGTCTGCTCTGATACCATTGATCCAGATTATTTTTGGCATGAAATGAGAGCGGAGATATAACACATAAATATTTAGAGATATTGAAAGAGAGACAACAATATAACATAGATATAGTGGAAATAAAACAAGAGTCACAGATATATAGTAATACACGATTTCTATTGATGAAATAAATGTACAGAGACTGTAAAAATACAGAGTGAAAGACTCGCTAGAATGGTGGCAGCTTATCTCTGAGAAGAGATGTGATGGCTACTCGCATTCGAAAGAAGATGATCATTACAATGAGGCTCTAAGGGCCTTTTTAACATAAGTAAAATCCAAAACCCTAACCCCGGAAGATGAAAAGCCAAAAGGTTTGTGGGCCCCGATGGGGGTAGTTGATACGTCAACTTCCCAGGAGCGTAAATTTTGCATATGATATCCGTTTGGGGTGCTCGATAGCTCATTGGAAAGATATATCCGAGAAATACAACTTTTGGGTGAGAAACATGATCTACTATCCATGTTGCTCCCCATTTTCTCAAAAAACATCGTTTATGGCCTCAAAATGGCCCTGGAAATTAAAAACTGCTAAAAATAGTAAATTACCAAAATTGCCAGAAACATGTTTTGGGCCAGTTGGAGAAGGTGGGTAGCCACTGATATCCACCTGGATCAAATAGAGAAAAAAAAATTGTCCAGAAGACGATATTATGGCTCTCTGATCTGGGAGGTAGTACGCTTGGCATTTGAAGGCAAATTCTAGAAAATGGTGGACTTGGGGAAAAATATCCAGAGGGAGATTTGACTCCCAGAGTCCGATTTCATCACTTTGATCGATGAATGTGTCTTTAAACCATGACTGTAACTCAACGACATCAAATTCACACCGGGTTTATGAGATTAAATAATCTTTGTCTGCTAATGGAATCCGGTCGAGATCAACAGGAGGTGGGAGGAAAAGATTTTCCTCAACATTTGAATTTTTAGATTTGGGCGCCATTGATTTCCATCGGTACCTGCAAACTGAACACACGTTAGTAGGTGAAAAAGGATATGGCTGGGTGAATTGTTGTAGAAGCGAAGGAAAATGAGTCTGTAGTGTGCAGGAGTATGAAAAGAATGCGAATGACGAAAACGGGGTTGGAATTTAGTGAACGGGTATCCGTTGGACGAAAAGGACAAGTCAAGAGAATAATGGGTATGTAGCCAATAATAAATGGCCAACGGGTATTTTAGAGCATGAGGGGTCAGGCGAAGGATGTCTGACGTGTGTAACCGGATGATGTGGAGGGTGGTGATTGGGAGGTAAACGAGTGAGGTATGACTCATAATGGTTAGATGGAGGGGACATGCTGACGGGGTCATGAGATGGGACTTGCGAGGAAGGGTTTTGGGTGTGACATCTTGAGGTGGTGGCGGTAATATTGGAAGGATGGTAAGCGGTAACAAGTTTGGAGCAGAGGAGGTAGGATGCAATGAGTTGATGCCACGTAGGGATGGGGCCCGCCGGGAAAACTGTTTCATTCTAGACCCCACCCCTCGGATGTTAAAGGAAAGAAACTTGGGGGGGGTACGAAATTTGTTTTTGATTGTTGATCTGAGTGTCGCTAGATCAGTCATTGATCTAATCGCGCTCTTTATCCATCATATCGAACCCCCCCCCACCATTAAAGGTAGAACGTTCCGGGGGGGGCGGGTCCGAAATCTCCTGTGGACCATCCATTTGCACGCTGTCGAGGTAGCCGTAGATCTGAGCATACAATTTAATCGCCATTTCAGACCCCCCCCACCGTTAAAGGTAGAACAGTCGGGGGGGATCCACAAAATCATCTGAGCCGTAGATATGAGCACCAATAGCTCAGTCGTAGATCTCGGTGCGGTCTTTAATCTCTGGGTGCACTTTAATTCATGAGGACAAACTTAGGTTAGTGGATTTTTTTGGGTTTGGTGCGTTGCTTCCCTAGTTTTTATCACCATGGGGTTAGGAAAGCACCTGAAACATCAGAATCATACATTTCTTCGAACACCATTCAAACTTTATTGAAAGAAAAGTCGGTTAGCCTATGTCCTATCCTACCTACCTACACCTTTATCCCAGATTAAACTGTTGGACTAAGAGATTACTCTACCCTAGGGTTATTTGACCAAGATTAGACAGTTTGATCAAATTTGTTCACTAGCTAACCTATCTACTTGGTTAAGATTAAATAGTTTAACCAAGCTTATTCATTACTCCTATCAACATCAATTCAAAAGGACCTAACCATGTTTAAATAGTATGGATCAAGCCATTGTTATTGCATGGGGCTTTGTTCATTTTTTATTTTATGCCCTCTTTATTCTTTTTCTTTTGAAAATAATTTGCATGAATGAAATATTATTTGCAAGATAAAAAACATCAATAGTGAAAATTTTCCAGTCACCAGATGATCCTATAAATCATAGGGTTATAACATAATTGAATTTTAAGACATTCTCACACACCGGAAGTCCCTTTATCATCCTCCCGATCTTTAGATCTTTTCATCCCAATTCCAACGAGCTATTACACTCAGGTATCCCCTCGGACAATATGATCCAAATAACACCTTTAGTGCATTTAATTAAATTATGCCCAATAATAACCCAAAATTATGGGAATCGTTAGAATTCCACGAAACCAAGAGTGAACTATGAGAAAGTGATCCCAATGATGAAATATGATAAATGGACTAGGATAGAACTCATATAATTCCTCCAAACCGTCCGAGCTCACTGTTAACCTCAGTTTACTCCTCTAGTTAGACTGACATAAACCCAAAAAGTCATCTACAATTGCAGAGTAAGGGAATCCAAAAATGGGGACATTAAATTGTAGAAGCCATCTTATCTTTGAGATTTTGGTCCATTGTTTGCAACATCTTGGGATTTTTGTTGGAGATCCATCTCTTCTAATTGCAGAGGGTTTTGTTGTGCAGTTGAGTTTAACTTGGAGGAAATCGATTTGTCTCCTACGAGCCGAGTTCTATTTTGGAAATTTCGATTTTCTTTTAGTGTTGAGTTTCCTCTTTTTCTAGCTGAGTTACTTACAGTGTGGGTCATTTTCTTTGTTGGGGAAAATACCCTTTTGGTGGTCAAGTCAAATCTCTTTAGGAGGGGTCGTTTTTCTTTGATGGGTCGATTTCTTCTTTTCTGGATTGAAATACTTCTATACAGGGGGGGAAGGATTCTTCTATGGGTGCGCTATTCCTTGAGGGAGGTGGTGTCCATATAGCATAGGTCGTGTTTGTTATCCCCGATATCTAGGGATAACTAGGAGATCATGTCTCGAGGCCCACCGGTCCTAGACATGAAGTACCAAGAGCAGGATCTGACCTGAGCATGGCCCTGGAGGGCCCATCCTTCTTCTTCTTTGCCAGACTTGTCTTGTCAGCAGCAACAGCTTCCATCACCATCGGCTTGGACTTGCATCGGAGAGGAATCTTGCTCCATGAGGTAATTGGTCCAAGGTATCATGGTATGTGTCATATTTGATCGTTATAACCCTCTTATATATGCATTAGGTTCCTTTCATTTCTGATGACTTCTTGGATCTTACACTAATCCACTTGACCATTGTTGGGG
>ML802690.1:775201-791678 GCA_009831015.1 Picea engelmannii | reverse complement strand
TGAGTTAGTTTTGAAACATAAATTGAAGAAGGAAGACGTCCTAGGCCTAATTGAGTTTACACCTAGGGTTTTGACCTTTAGGGTTTGAAAGGCCTTGTCTTTGCAACACTTTTCATCCCTAGATTTGTGTTTTGAACCTAGCCATTTTTTTCCAAGGATTTTTTAAGGAAAGAGGGAGGAGCATGAGGCCTTGCTTGAGCAACACCGGAATGAGCCTCCTCCCCTTAGGGTTTTGATTTTGTGGCCCTGCCATTGCAGCACTAGAAAGCCTAACTCTCTTGTCCTTGAATTTAGATTCTCCCGAGACTTTAGCCTTGCTCCTTGACTCCATTATACCCTAAGGCACTAGTCTAGAACTCCAACGTTGAGATTCTTGTGTTAAAACAATCTTTTCAAACTTCTCAAATTTAAAACCCTAACTAACCCTAACGTCTCACTAACCCTAGACTTATGATGACGTAATGACTGGTTTAAGCTCTTGGCTAGTATAAAAATTTGTGGCTAGGTCATCAAATGATAGACTTTGATGTGTAGATAAATTTCATTGGCCTATTTTGTAAAATGTCCACCTCATTGTCTAGCAAACTAACCTAGAAGAAAGCTGACGTCACCCTCTAGCAAGTATAGTGACACAACAACCTTTGTATGTGTGCATATTAGTGATATTTAATGCGTTGTGATAATTCAAGGATTGATTTTATACATTGGATGCTGTATCATTTCCAGTATTATTGAGAAGTAATATTACAAGCCATAGTCTTTTTTGCAATCATTGACTTCGTCAATAATTACTGCTATATGTGCTCATGTATATAATAAAGATAGTCATTCATTTATGAAGTACTGACCCCTGTTGCACATTTTAGTTTTATTGTTGCATTGTCTCGCACACAGGTGCCTACTCTGTGGTTCATCTTATTTTTGACTATCTTCTTGGTGGTAATCTGTGAAGGGAAAACTTACTTTAACCTCTTGAGCCTTAATCCCTTGACCCTTTTCCTTTCAACACCCTAGATTACCTAGGGACGTCTCCCTTGGGATTAGCCACCCTAAATAGAAAGAGCCCCCCATCGAGGTGACAGTGGGTGGGGAAGCTCTTGTTATGCCATTTTTACTCTTGGCTTCAAACTACTTGACCTATACTACAAATTGAGCGATAACAGTGTTCATTGAGGAAGAGCTGACAATTTTTCTGTGGGGTTATTTTCTTTGGAGGGTGTTGAATTCACTTTGAGAGGAGACTGAGTTTGGATACTTCAGGGGTTCATTTCTTCTTCTGAGGCCACATCCTATTCATGGTGACCATATTATTCATGTGGGGTTGATTCAAAACTTTTTATTTTCCTAGATCTATACAGGTCATAAAATATAATAAAATCGGTTTATTTTTGTGGTGTTCTACTTGTTGTTGTGATGATTTAATTGGGTTATTTATATTGGTACCTTTCTATAATAATTTATATACAAATTGAAAACTTTATAAGGCATTAAAACCTCATCTATGCATTGAATCTACACCAATAAATTGTTGATAGTATTGGTAGTATGTTGTCATTGATGGCAACATGAGTCAAACATGCACAATAATCAGAGAAAAAGGAAGATCACCTTGGGGTAGAGGAAGATCACCTAGTGGCAGAAGTAGTTCATGATCACTATTGATCACGATAATATCAACAATGATCTTATGATTCTAAAGCTCGGGAGAGGTAACATCCATAGAATCCATGTACATAAGGAATAATGAAGTACAAAGAATTAAGAGCTCAGGAGGGTTAGCAAATGAAGATCGGTGCATAAATGAATGCACAAACAGTTATTAAAAATCTCAGGAGAAATAACAATGAAACAGAACATAATCAAGAAATGTTAATTGAAGCTCAGAAGGGAAAGTGCATTGAAGAAATGCGATAGGGATCGAATTCCCAACAGATCAATGATCTTGGTTCAGTTGGAATCCAAGTATAAACCCAAAAGATCAGAAGAGATGATGCACAAGAGGCTCATAAGAGATTATGCACATGAGCCATACATTATCTTTTTGATACAGTCTAGGACCGTCAGATTGAGGGGAAGTCAGAGTTTGGGAAGAATTAGATCTCAACCGACAGATCTGAAGTAGGAGCTTCGGGAGGTTTTCCATCCATTAAGATCAAGGAAGGACATGAGTCGTCTGATCTAAGAAATATTTCAGGAATTATATTGATCATCCGATCAAAATAAAATGGAAGGATAGGATAAGCATGGCCAAAGGCCCAAGATCTAGAATAGTCAAATTCTTGACAACCATTGGATCGTGTTAAGCTTTTCACATCAAAGAAGGATCATTAGATGAAGTCAAGTTACTCGAGGTTTTTTCAGGGAATCTCTCTCCTGGATAATTGGGAAGTGGGAAAAGAGAATAACCCAAAGTCTCGAAGGTTGAAATGAATCTAGACCATTGATCTAGAACTGATCACAGTCGTTGGATCAAGGATTCACGAGATCTCTAATAGTCGAATTCCCAACAACCATTGGATCATGTTAATCTTTTCACGTCAAATAAGGATCGTTAGATGAAGTCAAGTTACTCGAGGTTTATTTGGGGAATCTCACTCCGAAAAAATTGGGAAGTGGGAAAAGCGAATAACCTAAATTCCCGAAGGCTGAACTGAATCTAGACCATTGATCTAGAACTGATCAAAATCGTTGGATCGAGGATTCAGGTGAACTTACAACCATTATATCCAGGAAGAGGACATGTGACACATCAGGGAATCCATGTCAGTAAATACCACGTCAGCAAGGAAATGTGGTGAAATCAAATGGTGACAATTGTCAAGGTCCAAGTGGCATTTTAGGTACATGTAAGTCACAAATTTAAGTGACACATGGCATCCACTTGGCCAATGCCAAGTCAACAATGATGTCAACAAGTTACGTCACTCAGGGAGTTTTTCCTTCGAGCGAAACTAGCAACTACCCTAAGTGTTGAAGGTTGAAGTCAATGCTAACCATTGATCTAAGATCCTTTGGATTCTAAGGTGACCATTAGATCAAAATGTAGTGGAAATATAGAGTAAGCGTAAATGACGAAGTAACACTAATCGTTGATCTAATTCGAGAGAATTCTCGACCATTGATCAAGTACAGTGGAAGGATAGAGTAAAGCATAAATCATGAAGTAATGCTAATTGTTGATCTACTTTGGGAGTGTTCTCAACTATTGATCAAGCATAGTGGAAGGATAATGTAAGTGGAGGTGTTAACCTACAGCAAGCGGTCACCACCGCTTTATGACTTATTTGGTAGTTATCACTCCAGAGGAATTAAACTACTTCAAATTTCTAGTAACCCAGAGTCCCGAATCTCTGAATCCCCGAAGTGAACAAGAATTGTCCATCTCACGATTGAATCCCAACCATTAGATAAGGATAAGAAAATTGTGAGAAATGAGTCTTTTAAAAGAAATGATCAGACCATTGATCTAAAATCATGATCAACGATGAGGATTAAAAATGTAAATTGAAGTTGCTCGAAATATAACACTCTGGAATATATCACTCTGGAGATAACAAGATTTGATGAAAAGAAGAAAATTTCCAGAGCGCCAAAGCCCAGAAAACATAGTCCCAACACTGGACATATGGGGGCTAAAAAGAAAAATGGGAATAATTCTGAAGCATGAAACATCGGTCTCATGATAGAGGAATAAGGGTGAAAGAAGAGACAACGCTTAAATTAATAAGCATGTGGTTCTGCACATATGGTCATATGAAAAACATGGTTTGGAGGAAGCGCCTCTACAGAGCTTGATTTCTACAACATTTACAGCAAAAAGGTTATTATCCAGAACATAATAAATGTAAATTAACAAAGGAATTAAAGTCTTTAAATCAAACTATTAATGATAATAATAATAATAGAAATTATTATTATTGATTCAAATGAAGAGGTGTAATGGTTCAAACAAAGGAACATAATGCTTCAAACTCATACCTATTGGGAGACTATATAAACAAAGAAGTATGGTGAACAAGGGGGAGTTGAATTTGTTGCAGTATATATATTTATATATAGTATATTGAATGAAGGTTCATTCTATTAGGTTGGTGCTTGTTTACAAGTTGGCTCTTGTATGAGGATTGGATTCCTCACATCACATTTGGATCTGAGATCAACAAGATGGGACTTGTTATGAGGGTTGGATTCCTCATTTCTCAGTTGGATCTGAGAACTACAAGTTGGGTCTTGTAACAGAGAGTTGGTTCTCTCATAATTGTTTGAAGATGAAGATTGATCTTATGTATTCATTCAAGTTAGTTAAATAAATAAATAAAATGTTTATTCTTTTATATATTGGTTGAGAAATTGAAATAAATATATTTTGTTCAATTAATTTATGAAAAGTGGAAAATTGTCCAAATTTTTGTGACACTTATCCCCCCCCCTCTCAGTGTCAAGTGTACATTTAAAAAATTGGTATCAGAGCAGGTGTCTTTAGCACAGTTTAAAAACTGGAAGGTAGATTATGAATAAATGGGTAGACAAATTGCTATCTCCACAAATGAATCTCCCTTATTTGATGGAACAGATTATTCTTCATGGAGATAAAATATGAAAATATATCTGAATTCAAGAGGATCTGGAGTTTGTGATTTGGTAGTAAGTAAGCCCTGGCACTTAACTACTTCAAAGAGAAAAACAAAAACTGCAAAGGAAGCAAGGAGAAACAATTCATTAGCCTTCAAAACAATCTAGGATGGATTGTCAGACTAGTCAAAGAAAAGATGAGGCACTACAAATCTGCTAAAGAATTATGGCTCCGACTAAAAAATCGTTATTGGAATAAAGAACAAGAAGAAGAGAAATCCTATCAAAGTAAGAAACAAGACTTAGATACAGAGGATTCCTGTCAGAATAAAGAACAAAACTCAAGAAGAGAATTATTATCAAAATAAAGAACAAAACTCAGAAATGGAGAAACCAAAACAGATTGAAGAACAAAATACATATAAAGAGAATTACGATCAGAATAAAGAACAAAATACAAAAGAGGACAATTCCCTCAAAGAATTGATGCAAACCCCAATCATCAACCGTGAAGACTATTACATCAAGGAATTGGTGAATACCTCAATATCCACCAAAGAAAAACTATTAGATTTTAAAAATGATGTTATAACTACATTTGAAGTGATTAGTATGGAACCAACAAATGGTATATATATTGAAATTACTAGGGATTCTCTTGACCAGCTTGAATACACAGTTATGTGCACTTTTGAAGAGCTGGAGAAAATTCAAAATAAAGATATGTTTCTACTACAACAGTTAGATCAATCTAACCATGAAGAGCATGAGAAAAAGATTCAGCTAGAAAACAAAGAAGAAGAGATCAAAAGATTGAAAACTCAAGTTGCTAATCTAAGAGAAAAGATGGAAGAATTAAAGACATGTGATGATAAAAGAAAATAAGTACTAAATGAAACAGAAGAATTGGTTAACAATCTAAATACTCAACTTGAGGAAACTAAAGAAAGTGAAGAAATCTTGAGGATCTAGTTAACTAGGAAAGAAAATTCTTGCCACATGTTGGAATTGGAAATAATGAACTTCAAAAAGATAATTGAAAGTCCTAATGCAGATCTAATGACTCAAATTGAAGAAGATAATAAAAAGGAAGAAGCCCAAAAGATCCAATTAAATAAAAAGGAATAATCATGCCACATGTTGGAACTAGAAGCCATCAACCTAAAAAGGATTCAGCTAGAAAACAAGGAAGAAATAAAAAGATTGAAAACTAAAGTTTTTGATCTAACAAAAGATAAGGAAGAATTGAAGACATATGACAAAACTATTAAATGCAAAGAAGTCTTGGATGAGACAAAAGAAATAGTCATCAATCTAAATAATCAACTTGAACATGCTAAGAAAGTGGAAGAAGCCTTGAAAATTCAGTTAATTAAAAAGGAAGAGACATGTCACATGTTGAAATTGGAAATAGTCAATATCAAAAAGATGGATGAAAGACAAATAAATATGTCAAATTCCAGAATAGCTCAGCTGTCCTAGATAAGGTTTGGAATAGTCAAAGATCGGTTGATGACAAAACTGGTCTTGGATACAATAAAAAGGAATACAGTGACAAATGGAGCACCATTTACAAACATGAGAAAGGGTCATCCTTCTCAAAAGGAAAAGTGCAATTACAAAGAAATTACAAGTCATGAACTTTGTTAAAGAAGAAATCTATAGAAGTAAAAAGGAAGAAGAAAATCAAACGACAGATCTCTCAGGCCAAAATAAATTCAAGAATGGAAACACCTTCAATGTTTATTGCTTTTCTTGTCATAATTGTTGTGTTGGTTTAGTCACTTGGGTGATCAAGACAACAACACTTGCATGTCTAGATGAGCCTGCTAGACAAGATATAAGTTTATGAGTGGGTTAAACAAGCCAAACACATGTACAAACAAAGAAATAAACTAAAACAACTAAGAAATAAATGCTAGAAAGCATGAGAAACTTAGAACCATGAAAATCAAGCAATGACCAACATAATGCTGCTAATGGATCAATAGATTAGTAGGCAAAACACCATAGAGAAAAATAGGGACTTATGAGTCCCCTCTTCCTCCTTGGGAAGGATCTTGAGTTCCCTAATGGAAAGCTCCTCATACAATGGAAGAAATAGAAAATGGTTAAGAACAACAATGCCTATTCCCTCAAGAGGTGTTTGGAATGGCCTATTGCAATGATGCTTGAAGGCTCCAAAGAGAAAAAATATTCTCAAGGGAGAATTCTTGCACCATAACAATACTATGAAGATCTTGGTTTCTTAGTGCACCGATGGCTCTTATTTATAGCATTCTTACATGGAAATTTGTAATTGGTTCATAGTGTGAACAAGATGCCTTTTAGGGCACCCTCTAGTACTTGACCAACCTCCCATTTGGATTTCGCTCAGATATGAGGGTAAAATCATGTTGGGGGTTGGTCCATAAGTGGTTGAGGGGCCGACAATATCCCTAAATGTGCCTTTCATAGAAGTGTTTGTATTTTCTCATACACAGTCGCGCACTTGGTGCATTGTGTGCTCTGAGGGTTGTGTTGGCCCATGCACACTGCGCACTGTGCGCACGCTTCCTTTGGTGAATCTGTGCATGTCAATTTTTTGACCCAATTTGTATAGTTTTTTTTCCTTTTGAATGAATTTCAGTGTTGAAGGTGGAATAATTGTTGTTGGAATTGATGTGTTTCCTTAAGCATTTGTGTGCAATGTTGTGGATGATTTTTCAGTGATAACAGATGCACCCCGATTTGTGAGGTTAGGAGCATATGTATAGCCAAAATACATCAATGTTTCTTTTGCTGAGAGTACCATTGTAATGAAGAGTGAAGAGAGGAACTACAAGAGAGATCCGTTGGAGGGAGAGTGAAAATTGTGGGACCCAAACCTTTCTCTAAGGAGAAAAAAGAAAACTTGTGTACAAATGAGGAGGGCATGCCCCATGCTCGTGTCATGTAACCAAAGTGTGAGACTGTAACTGAAGATGTATGTTGATGGAGATAACTGCACCACCCTAGGGGGTGGTTGATAATGGCAAATGAAAGTTTTGAATGGTGAGTGGACTCTGAAGTGAGGCAAGGATGACTGTAAGAAGTGTCGATGACTCGTAGGCATTGATGGCCTAACGAATTCAGAGGTCTTCGGCTGGCATGAAACAAATGAAATAGTCGCACTTAGAAAATAACACATAAATACATCAGAACATCACACAGAGAAGAATAACACAGTATTTACGTGGTTCACCCCCACCCTGGGGCTACGTCCACCAACTCTTATTCTGTATTAGCTTCAATCAGTCATCTACATGCACAGAGCCACAAAAACCCTACTCTGCATAGGACACGATATCTATGCACACCTCGCCAGATCCTCCCTCCTCAAGCTAGGTCTAGCACAAATCCTTTCACAGTATGTTACAACCACTTGCACTTAGCTCTACAAGTTTCTCACAATATGCACAGAGCATCTACAAACCATACTTGCACTTAGCACTTAGCTTATCGGCCAAGATACTTATATCACCTAGCTACTTATTTATACTTTACAAAATAGGCCTAAACATGGGTAAACCCATGGGTCGACATCCCATACCCATTACATAATCCCAAATCCCCAAAAAGGACCCAAAAAGGGGACGAGATCCCGCGATATCTACTTCATCTTGTGCTCCATCTTCGATAGGCTATCGAAGTCCCAAAATAGGTCAAACTTGACCAAGGATCTCCCAAAACTTGGTCAAGGTCCAACACCTGGGGAATGTGAATGTGTAGATGGCATGACCAGGATCATGTGGTTGAGAATGGATTGGAAAATAGAGGCTCTAGGCTCTTGTAACAGAGTGTGGAAGTTGGGAAAAAGGGGCTATATATGGCTGGTGGGCCCACAATGCCACCTCATCTGTACCCGTCACCATAGTTGAAATGATGAGAGTTTGTTGAGGATATTTGGATATTACAGGAGTGTGAGGCTACCAATCCGAGAGTTGCGAGAGATAGGTTCGTGGTCCTATCCTCCTGTATTGTGTGGAATTTGTAGAATGTAGGTAGGGGTTGTACGAAGGATTGTATAAGGGATTTTTTGGGTAGGGGCACACTAGTGCATGGGAAAAGGAGGAATACCCGTGCACATGTGCGCGAGTATAACCCCTTTTCCAATGCATAGTGTGCAATTGTGCTTGACACATCCGTGCACATGGGCGCGGGGGAGGGAATTACAGGTGTGCACGAGATGCTCACCTATCTGACTGACAGTTGTGCACGATGCGTGGTTGTTTCTTAGACAGTTGTGCATTAGTGCACAACTGTGCAAAGAATAGGTGCACACATGTGCGCACCTTTCTGGGTGACAGTTGCACACTAATGTGTGGTTTTTTCTCAAAAAATTATGCATTAGTGTGCAGTTTTGCAAAGAACAGGTGCACACATGTTCGTGCATGTCTGGGTGAAAGTTGAGCACTGGAGGCAAGGCTAAGGGGTTTGAAATTTGTGATTTTTTTTATGTTTTTTATGGATGAGGAGGTTGATCAAGTGTTTTTGTGTGGATGCAGGTGATCAACATTTTCCAAATATTTACAATGCCAGTGCACTGGAGAGAGCATGACTCAGACTATCTATGGGAGGCGGTGAGAGAGTAGTCAAGCGTTTGGAGACACTTGGCAGCCTATGGGCTGCTCAAGTTCTTGGACTGCCCTCTAATACAGTCGCAAGATTTCCTGTTGCATTATCTGATTGCGATGTTGAGCACTGATCTGCAATGTTTCATAGTGAGAGGACAACAGTTGACATCCTCGGCTATTGAGGATGTATATTTCTTGATGGGGCTCCCATTCCATGGGATGGACCTTCCTATGGACCCCCAGCTATCAGGGGACAAGTGAGTGGGTGACTTGGTGATTTGCCACTGCTCGGGGCCGAACACGATGTCGGGTTTGGTCATCCGGATCGAGGTGATCGATGATATCTTGACAGAGTGCATCGTCGCTATGGTGGTGAGGATCTACAAATCCTTGGGGACTCAACGAATCACTGGAGGTCAGTTGATGATAGTGGAGCGGGTCCTTGATGGATACCTTTTTTCCTGGGGTCTGATGTTGCACACCAGGATGATGGGGCAGGTTAACCGATGTCGGAGATCCGACTCTAATGACTTCGCCTTTGGGTCCATTCTGGGGGCGGTTTCTAGAGAAGGTGCCTCTATTGTGCCCTAGGATTATGCTTGAGCCCGCAGGGCCACAAGAGCCGTGACTTATGCGGTGGGCCCATGTGCTGGACCGACACGGTGATGGATAGGGTGGCCATTACTTCAAGACCATTGTGGCACAAGTGTGGCGACAAATGCCACAGGTGATATTGAGATATCCATACTCTAGTATGGACTATTGTCATGACCCAGATATGATGTTGCCTCCTGGGGAGGATTGGGATCAGAGAGGTATGTTTTTTTATTTATGTTTTGTGATTTTGATAGCTATCATTTGATTATATATGTGGATGTCAATACTATCTTTGGTGTTGTTTTGCAGATGTGGGACCCCAAGGCTGAGAGGCATAGATGGTCAGGGATCCATCTCACCGAGGACCAGTGAAACCATTGTTTGTAGATTCGACAGCAGGACAGAGGCGGAGATGAGATGACGCTGGTGTTGGACCAGAGCATGAGCCACAGGCAGAGGCCAAAGGGATGTTGGAGGACCTATTCCACCGCTTCGAGCAGGTGTTGCAGGGTGTACATGAGGGCACATGGGCCCATATCCAGGATGAGGAGGTATTGGAGCATTCTGGGGGTGTACCTGCGGAGTGGCGAACTCTGATCCGTCAAGTGACAGTAGTAGGGGTAGCGATGACTAGGTGGTTGGATCCTAGACCTAGAGGGCCCCTAGCTGGTGGGGTGCCTCTAGCTGATAGAGGACCTAGTGGGGGAGATCTGGGGGAACCATGAGTGTCGGGTTTTGTATATAGAGGCTTGAGAGCCCATTTTGTATAGGGTAGTTGATACCCATTTTGTATAGGGTAGGGGATACCCATTATTGTACCTATAGGGATAGGGGGACTCATTGGCCTATGGGCGATGTATCTGTATTTTTTGTAAACACTGATGGCACTTTTTGATTATATATACATATATGGACATATATTTGTTGGATCATTCATGTCTTCATGTGTTTATTTTTTATGCTTATGATGTCTTTTCTATGTGGTGGGACAAATGTATGATGCTTATGTATAAAATGATGTTTAATGTGATAAATTCCAATCTAATACTAGGTTAGCCATGTTATATGTTATTTGATTAAATTGTCTTGGAATATGTGTAAATGTGATTGAATCAAAGTTGTGAGATAATAGTCTAACTTGCAGGTATTTGCGAAAGAGGAAAGGATCACGAATGTGAGGGGCATGATGGAAAATGCGTCGATGATAGAGGACATATCTAATGAGGAGTTATTGAGGGGCATGATGGAAAATGCGTTGATGATCATCTCAAGAGAGATGAGACCCAAACTTTTGTGTACGAAGGTAGAGGATAAGGTCTTCATATCAGAGGTCATCTGAGGGGATGAAGAAGAGGTGTTTGTCGGGCAAATCTGTATTGATGGGGGAAGTTGTAAAGTCTGAGGGAAAATTCGTAATGAGTTTGGCTAGGACAAGCGCTTTCTTGATTTTGGGAGTTGAGAACTCTAGGTCATATTATTGGAGGATAACGATCCATCAAGAAAATTTACCATTAATTTGTCATCGACTAAGAAAGTACTTCATGGGGTTGGAATCTGTTATGACCTTGGTAGTTCGAAGAAAAATATAATGGTGCAACTTTTGGACTGCGACGAGAACCGCTAGGGAGAGTTTCTCATCATGATTATATTTCAAGGGTGGCCCTGAAATATTTTTACTAATGTAGTAAATGACATGTCTACACCCATCATCCCCTAATTAGATGAGGATTCCTGCTACTGAGATGGTTGAGGTTGACAAGTAGAGGATGTAATCGTGATCATATTCTAGGGGACTAATCAAAGGGGCATTGGATAAGGTGGATTTTAAATCATCAAAAGTTGTTTGAGCATGTTCGTCTCATCAAAATGGGATATCATGATGCAGTAGGTGGAGGAAACCATGCACGCGAGTGGTGTAGTCTGGGACAAAACAATGTAAAAATTTGGTTTTGCCTTGTAGGCTCTGTAGTTGGCGTAAATTCCTAGGTGGTGGAATTTATGTGATAGCTTGGACCATGAGGGGGTCCACCGTGATGTCGTGTTGGGAAACAATGAACCCAAGGAGGCGTTTGGTTGTGATGAAAAATACACACTTGAGGGGGTTCAAGAGGATATTGTACTCGCAACATCGTTGGAAGATGATGTGTAAGTCATCTAAATGTTGAGTTCACTTTTTGGATCGAGCAGTGAGGTCATCCAAATAAGCAAGGATGATGCGAGAAAGATCATGGAAAACATAGGTCATGGCCCGTTGAAACGTAGCACCTACGTTCTTGAGTCCAAAAGGCATGACGTGATAGGAAAAGGTACCCCACGGGGTAGTAAAATAAATTTTATATTGATCTACTATATGGATTTGGATTTGATTGTAGCCAGATAACCCATCCATAAAGGACAATGCCTCATGGACGATAGAGTCATTGATAATTTGGTCGATGAAAGGGGTTGGGAAGTTTTCTTTGGGACAAGCATGGTTGAGATTGCGAAAGTCGATGCAGACGTGAATAGTTACCTGTTTCTTGTTAACGGGGACGGGGTTGGAGACCCATGAAGTATACGCAATGGGGTAAATGAACCCAATAGTGCGTAACTTGTCAATTTCAGCTTTGATAGCCACAACTTTGGATGGGTGAAGGGGGTGTTTCTTTTGATGAATTGGGGAAACACCGGGCCATGTTCGACAATAGAAGGATCTGGCCAGGCATCTTTGTATATGACCAATAAAAAATATCCCAGTATTCATGAAAGAGAGCTTTGTAAGTAGTGAGCTCTTCAGGGGAGTATGCGATGAAAATTGTGATTTCTTCTATGATTCCTGGTTTAATGGAAATGTCAATTTTGACAGTGGGGGATATGTTGGCCATGTTTCCATCTTCAAAATCATATGGGGAAGGGATAGGGTTGTCCAACCATTCTATATTCCCCGGAGGAATAAATATTTGGTTTTGATTATGCACATGGAAGCTTGGATAGGAGGAAAAAAGGCCTCCTGTGAGAGAAAAAGTGCTCGATGATGGAGTGAATTCCATGGGAAATCGGGGTAGTGAGTTCCTCCAGGATATCTTTGTCACAGTGAAAAATGAAAGAGTACAGAGGATCCTAGGAGGTGACAGGGGGAACTGTCAATGGGTAAGCATTGTTGTCCTCAAGTGGCAAGGACGTAGAATAGATATCGTGTACAGGGTGTGAGGGACCGTTGGACATAAAGTGAATGTCTCGATATTATGGAGGGTACCTTGTTCACATAGGGATTGATGATGAAATATATTGAATGTCAATGATGTGAGCCTTAGTAAGGGGTGGATGAGAGGGCTCTGGCCGAGATGTTTGGTGTATTGTGGATAACGTTTAGCGAAATTTAGGTAGAGTTGGGAAATAATGAGTGTGACGGCCATATTCGAAATATATGGCACAAGAAAATTTGGTTCGCAAACTTTTATTGCTTGCAGTGGAGGACTCATGAGTAGTAGCAGTGGACAGACTTGGTGGAGTGGCGAGCGATTTGGTTTCTCTAGGAAGTTGGATCAGATTGCGTAACTCGGGAATAGTAGGACATCGATTAGTGGGCTGCCCTTCTCTTTTGCATAGTGTGCAAGGAGGTTGAAATCGGGGAGGAAGTGGAGTTGTGTGCTCTTTCTTCTTTCGTCTACCCCCAACAGTGGCAATGGTGCCAATAGTTGGGGGTGATGGTGGTGTGGAAAGATCCTATACTGGGATGTGTATCGATATTCCTTCTGTATGAGGAGGGAGAGATGGTTGAGGAACCATTGTGGGTGGGTGAAGATACCATACAGGGATGGAAAGAACCATGTTAGGAAGGATAAGGGTCACAACTACCAAGAATGATTGGAATCCAGGTGGATGGTAGAAAAAGGGAATTTGGGTAATGGCTTGGGGAACTGTCTCCCAAACCGGGATTTTCCCCTGGAGGGGGGGGAATCTATGATAAGTGGTGCAGTGGGGTGCTCAGGGAATTCCTGAGGTAATAGTTCTCCAACTGGTGGAACCTCGATGTGGGGAGGTGCCTCGATGGGAGGAGTATTGGATCTGATATTGGTTCCATTAGAAGATAGTACACACACTTGTGTTGAAGGGTGTAGGAGGGGTGGCACTCCATGATATGCCCCCAGTAAGGATGGGTCCTTGAAAATGTCAGTACCCATGTCGATAACTGAATAATCATTTGAGCTAGTGTGGACAAGAGGAAGAATGTTATCAATGTTGGCAGAATGGTTAGGCTCATAATGTGTAATTTGGTTGATGGTGACGATTTTCCCATTGTGGGGGAACATCATCGTTCGAAACACAGAAGAGGCTACTGCTTTCATAGCGTACATGTAGCTACGTCCAAACAAGATATTGTAATCCAATGGGGCATTGATAACTTCAATGTCGATTAAGATGATTTTTCCCCCAAGTTCTATAGGGACATTTTGGAAGAGGCCTTCAGAAGATGATGGTTGACCATCATAGGCTCTCAGGGTGATGGTAGATGGTACTAGCTCAGGTGAGCCAATCGTTTTCCATACTACTTTGTACATTATGCATGTGGATGCACCGTCATCGATGATACATGGATGTACTGTGATGTTTTGGATCTTAACTAGTATCTGAAATGCTACTAGGGCGGGGATGTGTGGTTCTCTGCTATCTAGATAAAAAATGATGAGTCTAGTATCTGTTGGGCTGACTTTCCCTAAGGTGTAAATCAAGGATTTTCGCTGAGTTGGATAGGTTTGGAGGACCTCCAATATAGACATGGATGTAGGAGATTGTGATAAGTTGTCGATGAGACTGTAATTAAGGGTTTCCCTAGCATGAGGGTTATGTATGTTCCATCATAACGACATACGAGGTATACGAGGGTTTAGTTTAGTGTTAGGGCATGGAATCATAAATGGTTGTCTAGATGTAGCTGGCGCTGATTTTGAGGTGGTTGGGGTAGATTTAGGGGGGACACCATACTGGCGATCGCATGTTTGCAAAAGAATCTCTTCTTCGTTGGTAAGGAGGATATTGTGATTGGTCAGATTTCCAGGTTGATTGGGACCTGGGTTTTGATACTGGCCCATTTTGGGTGGGGCAGGGTGTACCTTCTATTGGGTATTCATCACACCTTGGTGTGGAATAGGGTTTTGAAAAATGGTCGGAGGTGTTTGTTGCAAGTACTGTGTGGGGCCTGCTGAGGGGTAGGCGACATTGGAGGACGTTGCACGTTCATGGATTATTTCATCTGTTTGAAGTCAACTATTTGGGGGAAATGGTGTGTATAATTTCCATACTCACCACAGAGAGTGCAAGGGAATTTATTCTGGAGGTTATTGTTCCTCCCTTGTCGTGGTTGATTATTGTTTTTTCCCCCTTGGGCATTTTGGTTTCCTAGATTCTGGTTGCCCCCAGTGGGAGGGTTTTGTTGGAGGTTATTTCCTTCTGGTCCTGGGTTGTTATTGTTTCATTTTTTCCCTTTATTCTTGGAATTATTTAGTGTATGGTCTGGATTTTCCATATTCATTTGTTCAAAAGTTTGAAGTTGTTGAAAAAGGGAGGGTTGAACAAAGTTAACACCGGCATGTGGTTGTCTTGGTGGAGGACCAACCGGTTGTGGAGGATAATGGAATGGATAATATGGATTTTTTGTGGAGACGATCCATATGGCATGTAGGAATTTGAATCACTTTCACTAGTGCTAAGGTTGTATGTGGAGGTAGAAGGTGGACCTGTACTTGGTTGAGAGGTTGAACGCATCATGGGTACCGGTGGGGGGAGCAACAGGATATGACTGTTGGTGAGTGGGAGGAGGGTAATATGACGTCCCTCCATATGGTTGTGGATATTTATGTGCACCATAAGAGGGTGATGGGTGGTCCTAAGGGTTGATATAGTTCATAGAACCAATCAACCCATCCGCTGCATGGGACATCCCAGGTTTTTCTTGGCCAAATGGTATGGGTCTAGGTGCATTAGGTAGCATTGTGTATAAGTAATGTTATTGTGCATAGATGATGTAGAATTGTTGAGACTTGTTTATGGCTTCCTCTTCTGACTGGGGAAAGGTGGATGCTACATCCTTGACAATAACAGAGATAAGTGATTTCAAAAACCAATCAAGATGTTGTTCTTTGGTGGTTTCCACTTTACACAAACTATGGCACCGACACCACTCATGGATGTGATCAGCTATATGGATATCAATGGTTTGTTTGAACTCCGAGAGAATTTCTAAGACAGTATCATGACGAACTGGTAGTTGGAAAAAGGACAAAAAGGCCTTGGCCAATTATTCAAAGGTCGCATGGGACCCTGATTTTTCATCCACATGCCATTTCAATGAGGAACCAATGAGAGTGAGTTGAAACAACCTTAAGCGGATGGAATCATCCATGATGTTGTTGGAATAACACCATAAGTGAAATTTCATAACGTGGTTCGCAGGATCTTCCCCTTGTTTTCCTTCAAATTTTGGAATATCTGAAGGTAATTTTGTAGGCATATTGGGCCAAGTGGGATCATGCAAAATGGGATCATTCATGAGTTTGGTTAAATAAAAAATGTTAAGGGACTCCAAGTATGGCATTGTTGGACACACCTACCACACTTAGAGGGGGGGTGAATGAGTGTGGGGCTCTTTTTCCCAAAACTTCCCTCTTGCACAAAAACTCATCAATTAGCATTCAACATTTATTCATTACCCATTGTTGTCATTTATAACCAGT
>ML802690.1:732299-768427 GCA_009831015.1 Picea engelmannii | reverse complement strand
TGATCCATCTTCATCTATGCATTCTCATCAAGGACAATACATATTATATTACATCAATCATCAATCAATCAATCCTTTGACATCAATCAATCACTTGACATCAATAAATGACATCAATCAGTCAAACCATTGGCATCAATGACAACATGATCCAACAGGCATAGGGATATTTGGTGGAGGATTAGTTCCAGCCATCATGTGAGCAGGTAGTGGACCTGTCCCTTGAAAGATATTTGGTGGGGTTGTACTTCTCGCTTGAGAAGAAGTTTGACCCCCACCTCCTTGTGAAGGAGAACTAATGGATGGATGGTCTTGGGAATTGGAACCAAGCAAAGTTGATCCCAAAATAGTATCACTCACGGGGGTGTGAGATGGTTGAGTTGGTGAGTTGGAAAGACTAGGGACTCCTTCTAGGATAGGAGGAAGATTATACAAGCATATGGAACGACGGGGATTATGTGGGTCCCCTATGGTTTCTGACTAGAAAAGTGAATGTGTGTAAATGGTGACAAGAAAAAAATAAATGAACAAGAGATTTTGTATATTTTGTACCTTCACAAGATAGCATAACTCACAATTGCATGTAATCAAATGGACCTCATACATAAATCAATTGTAAAATAAACAAGCATGTGGATAGGTAGATTTTGTCTGCATGGCGGAACAATAAAAACAAATGCTTGTGTCCTAAAATACATATCGTCCTTCCTCTCAAATAGAATTGGGCCTTCCAAAAGTACTCGACAGTGGGGTCTAAATCCACCGGAAGAGGAACTAGTGAATGTTGAAATAATCAGTTATAATGAGGGGTAGAGGGTGCACATCCCGAAAGAACTGGCGATATTTCCCAATAGCCACACAAAATATGATCAAGGTGTAATTTCATACCACAATCACCAAATTGGTAGATGTCCTAAGTTTGGTCACTAGGTACCTTGGTCAAAGTGAGACATTTAGATTTTCATCCTTAGAAATGGGTCACGGGTTGGATGCCCTTCCAAGAGTTGGGCGACGCAAGGAGGGATGCACAGAACAACCGAACCTCATATTTTGACCCTTCACGAGTATCTCCCTGCCTTATGGTGTAGGAACACTTGACTTGGAGGATTTGAAAGTTCCCTATTTATCCCCTTCTATTGTTTGAAAATGTGAGAACAAGATAATGCGAGGTTATTTGGATGCCTACCCCCGAGATCCTATCTAGACTAAAAGAAATATTTTGGCACCTCCTGTGGAGGAAAATTTAGTGTGTTTGTAGAAAAATATTTAGATGTGATGGGCTGAGAGATTGGGGGTGTGAACCAATCTCATTTGAATTAAATGGGTGTGGATAATTTCCAAAGAAGTAGTGGGATGTTTTATAATTCCTTTGGAGAAAACCTACTTCAACCTCCACTCTTCAAAATAGAAATTATGTGTGTGAGGAGTGACTTTGTATGTGATCAAGTGAAAGTGTGCCAAGATTTTAATAAGTTAAGTGTGAGATTGAAAATTTGGACTTCTTTTGGTCCTTACAAATATTTTTTACCTAGCTTACTAAGTGTCATTGGTACAACCTTGTGGAATATTTAAATCCCTAAAGAACTAGTAATGTGGACATATGGGTCCTTTACAAGTCCTTTAAACTCCCTAAATGTTGTTTACACTAAGAAATCTTTGAAACTATCCTAAATTTCAAGCATGTGGGCATGTATGGGCTCGTTACTTTGATCTTTAAGCTTCCCTAGTTTGTTATGTAAACTAAGAAAGCAACTTTAAGAAACTATCCTAATTTTGCAACATGTGGGCATGTATGGAACCTTACAAAATTTTAAGATGATTTTCAAAAAACTAAGAGGAACCCTAGGGGGGCTTTGTCCTCTCCTAAATATTTTTGTTAAGGGACATGAAATGTCCCTTTAACCACCTTTATGATTCTCAATATCACACTAGGGTGCGAGAGAAGAGAATAATTGAGGCTCAAAGTTAACTTATAGTCCCAATGTAAGTGATTTATGTATGAAAGAAATAATCTCAACTTTAAAGTTTTACAAGCCAAATAAGCCATCCATGTGGAAACAAATAAAAAGAGGAGAATATTGGTTCTTTTTATCCCCTAAGTGCCTATGTTAGCTAACCTTTCATATGGGAAAGGACTCTAAGTGGAGTGTATTTGTCTTACAAAGTGCATGAAAACAAAAATCTAAAGGCTAGGGGCCTTCAAATCATCATAAAAACCCTTACAATTTTGAAAAACTGGAGATATGCACAGGTTACAACTCTGATAGGCGTGCAATGGGTGCACAATGCACATAATGCATAGCGTAAATAATCTTGTGGAGCACAATGTGCACGTATATGGGCAGGAAAATACGCGCACTTCCTGTCACGGGTCGGGGGAGAAATTTCCAAGTGAAATACTCCTTCCCCAGCTCTGAATTTTAACTTTGGCAGGTTGGGTAAGGATGATTTTGGTACCTTGTTATAGTATAAATCGGTAGGTGCAGACACTAACTGATCTCCCTAGATCCACCGAGATCTAGAACAAAACACACCAGAACATGACGCTTTCCTTAAGTTTTAAATATTGAATTTACTAACTAAAGAGGGATAGGTGACATACCGTTTAAACATCGCTTCGGCTTCCAATGATGAACCTGCAAAAGAACACAACCAACCAAAGTGATAGTAATAGCATAAACTCAATATAAACCTATGTATGTGATCAAGGAATCATATAATAAAACACAACAAGCTTTATAGGAAAGAATCATATTACTGTATCATATTAAATGTGAAAGAGAGATTACAACCATGGCATTGATGTCGTAAGGTCCCTTCCAACTATCCTTCATTCCCCACATGCTTCCACTCCAAGAATTCTAAGAACATAGATCTAATAATATTCACAATCTATCTTGACAAAGTGGTTGATCTAGCCAAGCTAACAATCTCCAAAGCTCAATCCAATCCAAGCTAATCCCAAAATCAAAAGCTAATCTCATCCAAGCCAACTTTCTCCATGAGATCTTCTCTCCTTTTATAAGCTAAAGAGGATAAGATGAGGAGGCTAGGATGATCCCACCAAATCATGAAAGCGAGTAAGATCCAAACCATTTGGATGCTACCTCACCATGGAAGTTTCTCCTTCTAGAAGCATCGAGAAGATACTCATTTTTCCCATGTATGAGCATTCTTTCACCCTGCTTATAGAGAAAAATGCAAACCTCTCATGACCCATCTATGGTGCAGCCTACGAGAATTAGGCATTCTCGCACCCTAGCCATAGTGTAGCATACGAAAATCATCTTTAATAGGGTTTTTACAAAGGGAAATGCAACTTCTTTTCTCAGGAAAAGTTCTTCTCCCTTCTTTCTTCGGGAACTCAGGACACTGACCCCTCTGAAGGAAATAGATAGGTTTACATCATTAACAGTCATAGGGATGATGAAAATAATGTGTAATAGAGAGCCCCAAAAAGTATGAAGTTAGAATAGAGTGATAGTTGAAATAATTTGTTGAGTGTGTGTAGGGAACAAGGAATAGTCAGTTGGAAACCTACCAACAAACAAGGAAATATAGTACAATAATATATCATCACTGAGGTAGGCATTTCCATACTCAGAATACAAATGACTCGTAACATAAATGTTGACATGCGAAGATCCATGTTAAGTAAGACAGGTCATGGCCACCAAACATACACCATGGATCCATGCCAATATGACTCAAATCTGAACATAGCCACCAAAAATACATTGTGGATCTATGTGTTAAAGACTCAAATTTGAACATAGACACCAGACATACAATGTGGATCTATGTAACAGTACACTGAATCTACTCCAACGCAACCTGGATCTGTCAGAAAATATATAGGGTCTTCATCTCCACCACTCTATAGTACAAATCTAACCATGTGAATACATGTGTTGAAGTCGAACATGGTAGAAACCACTTGATTACCGGTCATTAGTGTATACCGTTAACAAGTGCGAGGGAAATCACCATTAATGTAAATGACTCCCAAGGTACTCTGGTACAATCCAACAAATGTGAATCAATGAGCTAAGGTCGAACACTCAATGGAATCTCTCGATCAGGGGTCGATAATGAAAACCCACTGTCGAAAGTGAGGAAACCTGTCGTTGAGGCATGCAAGTTCCAAGGTACCAATTAGTTTCTAAGTCTAATTCCTGGATAATGAGTTGAAGTCAACAGGAAAAGACTTGTCACAAGAGGGCCTTAATGTATCCCACATCAATGACACGAAATGAGTAACAAGATTTGATGTAGATCAGGGTAACTAGTAACTCAAGACTAACTCAGGGATGGCCGATGCAATAGAAGGCTTAAGGATTGTAGAAATGGCTGACATAATAGAAGGCTTTTCGGGTTGAACATATTGACGACACGACAACTGTCTTGGAAACACTGACTCAACAATAGGGATCACAGACCAATTTGTAATCTTATAGAGTATGATTAGGAGACAAGTGAATTTTCCAACCTAGACACAAAGAGAGTGAAAGGGTGTCATGTTCAAAAGTGACTCTTCCATGGAATACAAGTTTAGACATATTTCTTTCCCAATTTTTCCCCCACCATTTCTGGCGAGTACCTCTTTATTTTTACGTAAGCTTGAGGAGGATAACATATGCTTGTAAATGTAATTTCATCCTTTGGACGATTCCCTCGGAGTATGTTTAACGAAATGTAAGAAGGAGTGGTTCGGTCTCGTGTGGGTCTTTCGATGTTTGTTTAACGAGTCCAAAGATAGAAACTCGGGGGTTTTTCATGTTTAGAGAGTTTGAAAAACACTTAAAGAAAACTCTCTCAGTTCCTTTTTCGTAAAGTAGTCTGATGAGACCAAAAAAGAGATAAACTATCGCTCAACAGATGTTTTCTTCAAATACTTTAATGAGTGTGAAAAGAACAAGGTCGCTCGGTAATCTTTTCATGTTTAGAGAGTCTAAAAAGAGCTTAAAGGGAACTCCAGGGGGTTCCTTTTTTCTATAACCTTTACGAGCCTGAAAAAGTGATAAAAGTATACTCGGTTACATTCTCATTAATTTACGAGCACGAGAAAGAACAAAGACTAAGCTCGGTAACTTATTCTAAAGTATTTACAAGCATGAGAAGGAACAAAGACTAAGCTCGGGATTGTTTTCATTTTTATGCAATCTTTAAAACAGAACCAAAACTATGCTTGGGATAGATTTTATTTTTTCACAAGATTAAAACTAAACAAAACTATGCTTGGACCTGGTTTAATCTTTACACAAGCTTGAACTAGCGGAAAACTATGCTTGAGGTAGGTGGTTTCATTTTTACACAAGCTTGAACCAAAGTAAAAATCATGCTTGAACTTCCCAACGCATTATCCAGGAATTCACATGGTTGGTACTTAGCCCCCAGCTTAAGAATCTAGTGGCTCAACTTCAGCATGAAGTCCAGAGGCTGAGGAAAATTCCCCCCCAAGCTTCGTTTCATCCAAATGCAAAGGAGAATTAAATGAAGCTTCAAATTCTAGACGAAGGACTTGACTCAAATAGAGAGGGGAAAAACTATTTCATTTTTTAACGAGCTTGGCACAAAAACAAGAACTATGCTCGTAACCTTTGTTTCATTTTTAAAGAGGTGGCCACAAAGACGAAAAAACTATCCCCGTAAGTGGTTTCATTTTTTAACGAGCTTGAAATTAGAAAACTATGCTTGAGTCTAGTTTCATTTTTTAACTAGCTTGAAATCAGAAAATCATGTTCATATACCTCTGTTTCATTTTTTAACAAGGTTGCCTCAGAGATGCAAAACTATCCTTGGCTCTCTTCTTGATCATGAATTCCAAGAGGACAATGGTCCGGAAGGATACCATGTCAAGGGACAAAACTCAGTCATGGCTTCCAAGAGATCTTCACTAGACGGAAGGAACATACTCTGGAAGGAACACATGTCGAGGGTTGTGACAGGGGTAAGGAGATCAAGCTTTAAAGACCCTATCGAAGAAATCACCATGTCAACTATTGGATCTAATTCATCATAAGTTGAAGCCATGGGCGACAACGTGACATAATTGACCTGTGGTGGGGGCGATACCGTCTACATATAAGAACCATTTAGGGAGGCAATCTAGTCGAGGTCAATGAATGAAAGTTGATCAATAGTCACAAATCATCCATCGTGAGGGAAAGATATCACACAAAAAAGAGTAGACACAATAGCTTTCATGGCATAGACATAATCTCTCCCAAGGAGTAAAGAAAAATCCAAGGGGTATTGGACTACCATGACGTCAATGAAGACAATTTTTCCTCCCAAAGTTACAGGAAACTGAGGAAGGGTCCATAAAGGTTGACTAGTTCTTCTATTAAAAGCTAACAGATTCTGCATAACCAGCACAAGCTGAGGAAAACCCAAAGCTTGCCAAGAAAAAGAGGACAAAATACTAACGGATGCACCTTCATCTATAAGTGTTTGAGGAATGTCTTGACCACAAACCTATACTGTAATCTGGAAAGGAATGTGAGAGGGAAGACGAGGTCCAGTTAGCACACCCCAATCAAAATGGATGGCCTCATTACTTGGAGGGGGTTCCACGGGAGAAGGAGGAATACCCACCGACATGGTAGATTCTGTATCAACAAGAAAAACATGGGCAGTATCGGGTTTACTCTCTAGCGGGAGAGTAGGATCGACCGATGGAGAGATCAGATCGACCACTTGGGTTTCATTATCCAAGGGGAGAACATGGTCGACAGGTGGAAACAGATCGACCTCTTGGGTTTCACTCTCTAACGGGAGAGTGGGATCGACCGAGGATGGGATCGGATCAACCACTTTGTTAACACTCTCTAAAGGGAGAGTGGGATCGACCAAAGATGGGATCGGATCAACCAATTTGTCAACTGGTTCAATTAAGGATGTGACCAGATTGACGACATGATCAATCGGATTGATCGGCAATGGGTCCGAAGTGATCATTCCATCAACTACAGGAGGGTTGAGAGAAAACTTATCAGCTGGAATTTGAGGCTGTGAAACATTCATGTCTTCCAATAATTTTGAGGTTTTGTCCATATGAGGGAAAAGGTGAGTTAGATGAATCCCTTTGCATAACCTACAAGGGAAATTTCCCTTGACTCTACTTTTCTTCTTCCCAATGGTATCGTGACTAGTTGACGGGAGGTCATCAGCATGTTGTTTAGAGGCTGACGATATGGATTGTTCAGGGTGTGCAGACCATACTTATATAACCTTGGATAGACCAGGGAAATCCTTAAGAATATGGCTACCCTTACAAAGCCTGCAAGGGTACTTGGGCTTACAAGTTGTTTGGGTGATCTTGACATCATCAACACTCCCAACACATTTAACAGTAACTGGTTGTTTTCCAACATGTTTAGCAGTGGTTGGAGGTTTTGATCCTTGTTTATGTTTCTTCTTCTTATTCTTCTTTTTCTTCTTATGAGGAGGACCAATGTTTCCGTAAGAAGGAAAAACAAAAGGTTCCCCTAGAAAAGGAGTTCCTCCATTGGTCATTCTGAGAACTGACGCCATAAAAATAAAGATCCAATCTAGATTCCACTAGGGAAAACAAACATCACACATTAAAAATCTAGTAAGCAAACAAGCAAACAAAAACTTTCTCACAATGAGCACACTAGTTGGTGATGAAATCCAACGTCGTGGGAACAAAGTAAGAAGGGGCTGAGATAGAGAGGGTGGAAAAGTTACGTTGATAACCTGCTTAACGGACTTATGCCTTGGTGCAAGCTCCCACACATAATCGTGGGTATACCCTCCAAGGAGCCTGAGTGAGTTTGGCCAATGTCGATTCCAGGTACCGTGAAGTCTTGCCTCTCCATAGTCACCTCGTGTAAAGAACCTAGAGAGATAAGCCACTAAGGTTACCAATTACTATAGTGATTCTTGGGGAAACAGTCGACAGTCTGATCCATGTGCAAAGGCAGGGTATCTAGCCCGAAATCAACTCGAAATGCTTCCACTCATAATTGTGGGTGTACCTTCAAGTGACCCCCATAATACGCACAATCTCTACACCAAGACCAACAAAGAAGGGTGAGTAACTCTGCTAGTCTTAATGTGACCTCGTGATTGACCCTTGTGTGAGAAGGGTTTCCCAAGACAAAATGTAGTAAGTGGATTTAACTCTCCCTATCACAAGATACTATGTTTTTTTGTAGCTTTGGAAAGTTATCTTTCACACCTATTCCAAAACCCTACGACTAATCTAATGTAGGTTTGCTACCAGAAAATATAAAAATATCTAATCAATTTTTATAAACGCTTTATTTTATGGCTATTGTTACTCAAGAGTAAAATGGTGTGGACAATATGGTGTTTTGACCGACTCGAAATTTATGCAAAGAGATAAAGATGCAATATTTTCATTTTGATGAAAGCTATGCTACAAGCAGGAGAAAACATTTATCATTCCCAGATGCACAACGTCCAAAAATTGATTAAACTCATCAATATAAAGATTCTAAAGAAATGAGAAAAAGAGACTGTACACCAATGCACGATTCATGGCCCCCCCAATAATGAACTTTCTTAAAACAAAGAAACCCAAACTAAAATTTGTATTTTAAAGAGAACTATTCAGAAGAAATCTGATCTTTCCCTAAACAATTCTAAAGAAAATACACACTTTATAATTGAAAGACACTCAAAGCAAGAGACTAATCCTTCAAAACCAAACAAAGCAAAGATGGCTAAAATCAACTCAAAGAATGTCAAGCAGACTGTAAACAGATCAATATAGGCTCCAAAAGTTCAATTCAGCTGATCAAAGAAAAATTGGGCATCAAAAGATAACAATACCCAATCCAAAAAAAATTACAAACAAGTTCGCAGCCTAGTAGTGAGTTACAGTGCGAAAATTGGGCATTTTCACAGTCTAGACACAGGTAGGGTGTGAGAAGGTTGCACTGGACTAAACAGTAGGGTGCGAAAATCAAGGGTTTTCACAGGCTGTATACAGGTGAAGTGCGGGAATGTTTGTAATCAAAAGGAATTTGGAAAAAGGACAAAGAGTCTAAGTGAACTTTCAGATCCAGAGAGTCTGGATGGATCTCCCACAGACTCAGAGACCAGAAAATAAGAAATCAAAGCAAGGGAAACTAGACTCCCTAAGAAACAATCCGTTCCCCACTAGAGTCGCCAATTTTGTTATAGGATAAATTGGTAGGTGCGGACACTAACTGACCTCCCTAGATCCACCTAGATCTAGAACAAAACACACCAGAACATGATGTTTTCCTTAAGTTTTAAATATTGAAATTACTAACTAAAGAGGGATAGGTGACATACCGTTTGAACATCACTTCGGCTTCCAATGATGAACCTGCAAAAGAACGCAACCAACCAAAGTGATAGTAATAGCATAAACTCGATATAAACCTATGTATGTGATCAAGGAATCATACAATAAAACACAACAAGCTTTATAGGAAAGAATCATATTACTGTATCATATTAAATGTGAAAGAGAGATTACAACCATGGCCTTGATGTCGTAAGGTCCCTTCCAACTATCCTTTGTTCCCCACACACTTCCACTCCAAGAATTCTGAGAACATAGATCTGATAATATTCACAATCTATCTTGACAAAGTGGCTCATATAGCCAAGCTAACAATCTCCAAAGCTCAATCCAATCCAAGCTAATCCCAAAATCAAAAGCTAATATCATCCAAGCCAACTTTCTCCATGAGAGCTCCTCTCCTTTTATAAGTTGAAGAGGATAAGGTGAGGAGGTTAGGATGATCCCACCAAATCATGAAAGTGAGTAAGATCCAAACCATTTGGATGTTACCTCACCATGGAAGTTTCTCCTTCTAGAAGCATCGAGAAGATGCTCGTTTTTCGCACGTATGAGCATTCTCCCACCTTACTTATAGAGAAAATTGTGAACCTCTCATGACCCAGCTATGGTGCAGCCTACAATAATTAGGCATTCTCACACCCTATCCATAGTGCAACATGCGGAAATCATCTTTAATAGGGTTTTTACAAAGGGAAATGCAACTTATTTTCTCAGGAAAAGTTCTTCCTCCTTCTTTCTTTAGGAACTTAGGCCACTGACCCCTCTGAAGGAAACAGATAGGTTTACATCATTAACAGTCATAGGGATGAAGAAAATAATGTGTAACATACCTGCAAGACAAAACAATCAAAATGAAGTGCTCTCTAAGATCAAATAGGGAGGAATTTGATACCTATCCCCAGTATGGTCGCCAACCTGTTGTGTTGGTTTTGTCACTTGGGTGAGGAAAACAACAACACTTCCATGTCTAGAAGAGCCTACTAGACAAGACAAAAGTTTGTGAGTGGGTTAAACAATCCAAAAACATGTATAAACAAATAAAAAAACTAAAAAAAATAAGAAATAAATGTTAGAAAGCATGAGAAACTTAGAACCATGAAAATCAAGCAATGACCTACATAATGCTACCAATGGATCAATAGATTACTAGGAAAAACACCGTAGAGAAAAATAGGGACTTATGAGTCCCCTCTTCCTCCTTTGGAGGGATATTGAGTTCCCTAATGGAGAGCTCTTCATACAATGGAAGAAATGAAAAATGGTGAAGAACAATAATTCCTATTCCCTCAAGAGGTGAGTGGAATGGCCTATTCCAATGATGCTTGAAGGGTCCAAAGAGAAAAGAGTATTCTCAAGGGAGAATTATTGTAGCATAACAATACTATGAAGATAAAGCTTTCTTAGTGCACCCATGGCTCTTATTTATAGCATTCATACATGGAAAATTGTAATTGGTTCATAGTGTGAACAAGGGGCCTTTTAGGGCACCCTCTAGTCCTTGACTAGCCTCTCATTCGTATTTCGCTCAGATATGAGGGGAAAATCGTGTTGGGGGTTGGTCCATAAGTGGTTGAGGGGCCAAAAAGATCCATAAATGTGTCATTCATAGAATTTTGTGGATTTTCTCATACACACCCACGCACTTGGCACATTGTGCACTCTGAGGGTTGTGTTGGCCCGCACACTGTGCGTGGGCTTCCTTTGGTGAATCTATGCATGTCAATTTTTTTACCAAATTTGTATAGTTTTTTTCCTTTTGAATGCATTTCAATGTTGTAGGTGGACTAATTTTTGTTGGCATTGATGTGTTTCCTTAATCATTTGTGTGCAATGTTGTGGAATATTTTTCAGTGATAACAATAACTTTGGCCATAAAGCAACAGACTGGAAGAAACTAGAGAAAGGATATACAGAAAAATCCAAAAACTCAATTAGATGTTGGAGATGAAATTTTGTTGGGCACACAACAAAATTTTGTCATACAATGAGATGTTACAACTGTGATAGGTTTGGGCACAAATATCAAAGCTATAGGAGTTCAAAAAGTCAATCCTTAAATAAATCATTCAATTCAAGGAGAAAACCTAATAAAATTTGGAAGAAGAAAGGAGATGACAAATCTCCAAAAACAAAATTAGAAGGAGAAGGTCCAAAAATCAAAATATCTCATAGAGAGATATGGAGAAGAAAATTTGAAGGAGAAAGAAAGAAAGATGATATTACACCTGAAAATGAAGAAATTAATAATAAGAAAATGATGGGTGAAGGTCCTAATAAAGAATGTGAAATTCAATATGAAATAGATCAAGCTTAAGAAAGGGAAGTGCCTATAGAAGAATATGGGATAATATCAAATTCTGATGATGTCATAATTTGTTAACTAAAGAAATAAAATGCAAAAAGAATTTTAAATTGGTTTCTACAAAATCAAAGGATTATGCCAAGAGTTTTTAAAAATAACTTATGGAAAATCTTGACTATCTAAAATTAGTGGTCAAAAGAAAAATCATTGGTAAGGTTAGTTGTAGAATACAATAAGGAGAAAATTGACAAAGAGGAGCATCACCTTAGGGGCAGTATGACCTCAAAAGGAGCAATAAAAGATCATTTTTTGTCATTTTTGTAAAAAAAAGCGGGGGGAGAAGAGAAAAAGTAGCTGAGAGATTCAAGAGTGTAATACCCTTGTTTCCCCCAGTTTGTAAATATAACTATAACTGGCCAAGATACTATGGTGGACTACATATGTTTGAATGTTTGATTTGATGAACCTTTGTATAAAAGGGTCAATGTATGAATTTTATGTTATTAATAGAATTTGAATTTGAATATGTGTTGCACAACTGCTGAAAGGGGGGAATTTTTCCAAGATAGAGCATGGATGATATGAGAGAGATAGTGAAGGGAAACCAAGTATGGTTGAGATGACCCTCACCTGACCAGTACCTACTGGGTGTAATTTCTCAACAGTCTTCTGACCCATAAATGAATTACCAGTCAGGATGGTAGCTGGAAGGCCATCCTCAAGAGTTAATGAGGAGATGGGGCAGGGTACCCATCTGTAACGCTTCCAGGATTGGTCGTGAATTGGAATTCAGACCCAAACAACCTTGTTGAGGAAGGAAATAAATTAGGTAATTTGGGGACAGAGATGGATCTATGGGATAGCAGAGTAGAGAAAACACTCTCCCGAGAAGAGCAGTGAACAGACTTTGATTCTAAAGCTGAGAGGAAAAAGCTGAGAAGTAAGCTCGATCTGGCTATAAGAATCCATGGAAATGGTTTCTCTACAAGCTGATAAACGAGGCTGGCGATTGATTGAGGAAGTACTTGTGCAAACCTCCTTGCTTGGAGTAGAGAAAACTAGACACCCAGTTCCTGTGGGAGAAGGAGAGTAACCTTTGTCCCTGAATGTTGTGGAGCAAAGAGAAAGAATCTCTCTCAAAGCATCATGGTCTAGCTCAAGGGTGGCCAGTGGTAAATATGTCAGGAGAGACTGTGCCTAGGGTTGGGAGGAAATAGGCACCCCTTTCAGTGGTTGCTTCACATTTTCCAGTTCTGATAAGTATTTTCATACTCTGTGTATTATATTGGATGTGATGATGAAATGTTTGTGTTTATGATTTAGTCTCTCAATATTTAAACAGTTATTATAAATTCCCTTTGATTTATGTAAACTATTATATCTATGTGATCTTGGACTTATCTTAGTTTAAATGTTAGAGAGTCATGGGATGTGAGTCCGCAGGAGAGTCAGGGTAGGATCAACTGAAATTTCTAAGTCCTGCAACCCTGTGAAGTTTACCTTAGCAGGAATGTTAAGTCTAAATTCTATGGGAGAAGGGAATTTTTCCCTTACACTATTTAACCATCTGACCAAGGGCTTGTGCCCATGTCCTTAACCCAATTGTTGTTAAAGGATTATCACTTAGCCCCTGGAATTTCCAAAGTATCCATGTGACCAGGGCCTAGGAACCCTGCGCTAGCCTGAAAGGAGCTAGTCATTTTGGCTTTAGGACTTCGAGAATTGTGACTCCACAAGCATCAAAAGTAGTCGAAGGTTGATGTCGTGATTGGCGAGAACCGTCGATCTAGGGATACAAAATGGATCGCTATTAGCGGTTATATCATACATAGGAAGGGAGGCGTTAAGCACTTCAGAGAAGTCTCACTTCAGGAGATTTGGAATGGTCTAGTGTCGAAACTCTTCAATGTCGGAGTTGCGGAGTTAATCTAGACTGTTGAAATTGGAGGGACACGTGTCCATAGATCAATTATTATCTCGGAGTCCAAGTATTCGACGATATAGGAATGCATGAGTTTTCCCCGAAGCTCTGTGAGCCGAAGTAAATCTTGGTTGTAAATGCTAGGTACACATGGTGACAGATCCACCGTGGTCCGAAGGGAAATTCGGGAGACACACTCACTGAACTCTTGAATGTTGAACTACCAAAGTAATGTGGACTATCGATCCTAGGATCCTTTGGGATCCTTCCAAGTCATTGCTCTAAGAGACCCACCTTTGACTACTTGACTAACCGGGAACCCGACATGGAGCGACACGTGGCCCCTACTCATTCCCCATCTAGTGTTGACCGTTGAACTAAGACCATTGGATGAGGGGGTACATGGCAAGTGATCCCATCATCTGGAGATTCCATTCTCCAGAGGAAACCAACCAAGAGTTTACGAAGTATGAACTCGCTGAAGTCGTGAGTGCCGAAGTGGATCTTGACCATTGGTCGAAAAGGACACGTGGCGCAAGATTATGTAGTCTAGAGACTTAGATCTTCGGGGGATTTTCATCGAAAGGGTTCGGTAAGCTCTGAAGCCGAAGCCATGAAGTAATGAGAACCATAGATCTATTATCTGTGTGGGATCTTATGGACCATTAGATTAAAGGAATGAGAATTTATCAAACTATGATGACGTGGCTCGTTGACGTCATCTTGGGTAACATGGACCTGTTCTATGAGTGCCACGTGTCACCCAGTTTTGGGAGATTCACATACCCATTTTTCTTGTTAGGAAATGAAATGTGTCACCCGTTGTTGAGGACATGTGTCACTGCTTGACCCTTATTCTATGTCAATTTTTGAATCATGTCCGTCTAGCCTACAAGATTGGTGACGTGTCTGAGACTCCGGAAGTCTGGACAGTTTCGAGGGTTCAAAAGATTCAAACGTAGTATGATAAAGAATGATTCAATGAGAATCATCGAATGTTGATCGCCTAAGGACCCAAGCCATGTGGCATGATTTTGGGATTTTGGACATAGGGTGGTGAAAAGGAATTTTCAACGAGAATCGTCGATCACCGAAGACCAAAAGTCTAACGATGATAGTTGATCGTCGAAGGGATAGGGGCATGTGGTGAGATTATGAGACTTCGAGGATTAGAAAAAAGGTGTGTTATGAAAAGATCGTCAAAACCCCCTCCTTAACCATAGGATCTCGGTGGAGGAAATGGACCGTTGATCTCCTCTGCGGTTCGGCAATCTGAGAATTTGACAATACTTTTGGAATTCCCGAAGTCTGGGAACTTCTGAAGCATCAAAAACCTTTGCTAACGTAGGTTATTATCTCTCAGTTTTCAACCCGAGGTCACAAGGAGGACCCCTCTATCTGGTTTAATCATTTAGTGAGATATGTAAACCTTAGGGAAGCATAATGAGAGGACTTTTCTTAAGTAAGGGACCCCAAATAAATCAGGAAAAGTGAAAAATTGATGCCCCACCCCTAGAAATACTATTTAGGGGTTGGGTGTGTTACAAATTGGTATCAGAGCATGGAAACAACACTTGGCCTTCTTGGGATCATGCACGAGTCACGTAAAAATATTATTAGAGAAATCACGGGGTAATACCCTACCTTACCCCTTCTATTGTTGATAGATGTTTTGGAAGTTTGCATTGTATGTGGCTAATGTTTCCAAATAAAGAACTGACTTCACCTTGCAATAATATGTGTTGTTCATGAATTGGTATATTAGTAACTAACATAAAATGTTTTATTTTCACTCAAGTAGTCAATGAATAGTAGGATAACTACAATGTAAATGATGGTGACACATCAGGAGTTGGGGGAGAGCTCCCACAATAGAGAGGAAGAATTTGATGAAAGGAGGGTGGTGGAAATCCCTCCAAATTTGGATGAAACTGTAAGAAGCCTCATGGAAGAATTACCAAGTTATAAGGATGACAATGAAAGGCTGATCAAAGAGTAGGAAAAGCAGACAGAAATTAATGCAGTCCTACTGCAAAGTCTATCAGATATACAAAGGCAATTGCAACATGGTCCAACTGCCAGTCATGTGGACATGCATCATACTAAGAAAACTCCAAGTCCACCTCAGATACAGAAGCATGGTCCTGAAAGTGGCCACACTAGGAGGAGCACCTCAAAGAAGTCCCAACATGGAGCCAAGAGACATCCAATGGAATATTCCTCTGGTGCAGACACTGATAACTCCAAGGAATATTCTAGTGGTAAAACTAGTTCCCATTCTCAGACAAGAGGGAAGAAGAGGAAACATTCCAAGAGTCATGACCCTGAAGAATTCAATAAATCCAAACCACCCACCTTCGATGGAGAGATTAAGAAGGGGGAAGAAGAAGAAGTTTGGCTACTTGGCTTGAAGAAGTACTTCAGAGTCCATGATTACTCTGAAAACATGCAGGATCAGATAGCCATTTTCAACATGAATGGAAAGGATTCCATTTGGTGGGGAGACCTTAGGAATGTGAAAGGATTCCATGAGAAGGACTTTCCATGGAAACAATTTGAAAAATACTTCAAGAAGAAGTACTTGTCAGAAAATTATTTTGATGGGAAGACCAAGGAATTCTATGAACTCAAGTTGGTACAACTCACCATAGATGAGTATATCCACAAATTTCTTGAGTTGATGAGGTATGTGACCTACATAAAATATAAAAAGGTAAATATGAAATGATTTATTAGTGGCTTACCTCAGTCCTACCAGGACATAATTGAATTTGACGAGCCAAAGACCTTAAAAGATACTATTTGAAAACCAAGGTATTTATATGAGCAATTCAAGAGTAAGATAGAACCCCATGAAGACTGGAATAACAAAGACAATTCAAGATTCAAGAAGAATGGGCCCGAGATATGCTCATTTTTATGACGTTGTTATACACTTTTTCCATATGTACATATGCATTTTTCATCTTTCAAAGGAGCTTTTTGAAGAATTTTATGATAAAATGGTATAATTGGCATAAGGTATGTGTAATTCGTGTTTAATGACTAAATCAAGTTTAATTTATCATGTTCTATGATTTCCAAGAGTTAATTCATGTTTTTCTGTTGTTATAGGGAAAAACGCACCATGTTTCCACTTATGACACTTGATCTGGCACTCGTCCCGGTACCCAATCCAACACTCATTCCAGCACCCAGTATTGCACAAAAATGCAACGCGAGGTGGCAGTTATGGCATTGGCATCCAGTGATGGACAAATCTGGCACATGGGTTTTCTTCATGATTTCCCCCTCTAGCTACTAAGCTCTAGACAACTCGATTTTAGTTTACCAAAGAAGGCGATTATTGGCTTGCTCTGTTTTGTTACTTATGGCATCATTTATTGTATTTTGCCGAAATTAGAAGTGGTTCGACCCTCCTGTGGTCGACCACTTGGTTTGTAAATGTTATAAATACCACTGAGGTGGTCAGATGATTTTTGAGTAGAAGAACCAAGTATCATAAGCATTAGAAGTGTCAGAAAAATGATTTTGCTCTATTTTGAGTTTTACATTGCCATAATTGTGCTAGAACTGCGTTTTCAAGCTTTCATGGTGAATTCGGCCTATTGAAGTTTTTGGTGTGCTTGTAGGAGGTAGCCATGACTCGCTAGGGGGCCCACCAGCAGTCTGGTGACGATCAATGTGTTTTTTATGCATTTCATAATTTAAATTGTTCTTTTATTTTCTGTACATGCATGTTTTATTGTGTTAATTGGCTTGTTGTAATATAATTGTTTTATTGCTCTTTTGGAGGTTAGTATGATTGGTTATGTTAGCATGAATTAGTTTTGTAGATTAGGAACAGACTTGCAACTCTCTATATATTAACCTCATGTGCATTTAGATGTTAAATTATGCTTTGATTTATGGTTTTATAATCAAGTTGAAAACTGAGTTTTTTATAAAATAGAGTTTTATTTGGGTTTCCTTTGACATGGATTTTGATGGATGGATAGATTTACTTCCAGTTTTTATAGTTTGCTTATCTTAGTTTTACATAGATTTCAATCACTTAGTTATTGGTTAATGTAATTGTCAATTTACTTCTTAATATCATAGTTTAATTTATGTTTTGAATTCATTTTCTTATCATAGCTTGAATGGTTAAAATAGACATAGTATAGTTTTATTTCACGCAATTTTCTTTCATAGATTAAAATGCAATTAAATTTCTTAGTTAAATAATGATGATCTCATTATGTTGTTGATGGTTTATACATGAATATGAAGGGTATTTAACATTACTTTTATCATGGCTAAGTTTTCATTGGATTGTTTACTTCACACCTTTCATTTTGCCATTGAGATTAGTTCTGAGTTTATATCGTTGGAATTGTCTTTTGTTGTCAAGTGTCATCGAGATATCATCCATCACCACCAAAGGCATTCACACAACCACCAGCATTACATTTGAGTGTTTCATAGATTAAAGATAGTTTCTTGCTTTCGTAGATTAGAAGAGATAGTTTCTTGCTTTCATAATTTAGAAAATAGTTTTATTGTTGCTTTGATAGATAGTAGTTTGTTTATCATAGATTAAGAATTAGTGGTTAGTCTTTCTTTCTTTCAATAGAATAGATTTCCTTTCATGCATTGCATTGAGAATTTAAATTTCCTTTCATGCATTAGAAATAGTTTTGCTAGCAGTAGTTAGTTGTCTTTCCTTACTTGTCTTTTGCTTTAGTAGGTTAGTTAGGTGCCTTTGCTTACTTGTCTTTTTCTTTAGTAGGTTAGTTAGGTGTCTTTGCTTACTTGTCTATTTGCTTTAATAGGTTAGATAGGTGCTTTTGCTTACTTGCTTATTTATTTTCTTTCATGGGGTAGTTGCTTATTGAATGTAGGTTGGCAAGTTAAAGAAGTTTTCTTTTGTCATTTGCTTATTATGCTTAGTAGTTTTTTTTTTCTTATTGTTAAACTAGTTTGTTTTACACATAGTTTTCATTTGCTTTCTTAGGAACTATCCATCGATCCTTGGCCCCAAAGTACTTAGGTTACCTAGCTTCAAGTTTCTTAGTAGGGTTTGCTAATTAGATAGGTTTGCTTGAGTAGATTAGCCTTAGATAGTTTCTTTCATTAGTTAGACTATACTCCTACCAACCTTTTTACCTTTGGCATATATTTTTCTACAACTCTAAGTTTACTTACCCTGGGTTGAAAATTTAATTGAGGGTAGTTTAGTGTCTTTTTTAGTAAATATAAATCACCTAACATTTTGGCGTCATTGTCAGGGAGTTGTCTCAAGGTAAGAAGTAATTAGGAATTAGATCATTTATAGACATTAGCATTAGCTTGGTGGTGGGGGAACTTTAAGACAAGAGGTAAGAACCTGTGCATCTACTATAGCAGGTTCCCCCAAACCCAATGGTAGTTTTTCCTTTTGTTTTTATTTTTCATGAATAGACCTAGGAATCAAATGGTAGCTTTTTCTTTTTGTTTTTTCTTTCTTTCATGAACAGGCCTAGAGACCCACAAGGTAGATACATTAAATCAAAATCAGACCTTTCAACCAAGGTTCCTTCCGATCTCTTTGGGGGAAGGAACATTCCGCTTATAAAATCCGCAGACCGATACTGAAAAACAAAAGCTAGCTCGACTCAAAGAGCTAAAATAGTCTCTGAAGGGACTAACACAGGGAGCACCATAGAACAAGAAACTGAAGCATTAATCATATTAGGACAGGAGGAAAGACCACTCGTGTCTTCCAGAAAACCAAACCATACAACCTTTGCTTTTACACCACCACCAGGGAATCCTAATTTTGAAGATAGCATAGACCCTGAACAGGTGAATCTTTTGTTTGGTAGTTCAGCCAATGTGATTATCTCTCAGATTAACACAGAAACTTTGGCACCAATAATCTCAAATAGCTCGAGTAGAGTCTCAGACATCCAATCAGTAGGAAGACCTTTTCATCAAAGGGAAACATTGTTATCTTCAAAGATAAAACCACTTAGGTATTCTCTTTTCAGAAATTAGGCCAATATGGATGATCAGGAGGACCATAACAATGTAAGACGCGGGGAGGAAGAAGAAACTGGAAACCAAACCGAAACTACCTTCGGGTTTCCGATTTTAGACACCACTCCAAATGTCAACATGAAGAATATTTCTCTCTCAACAATGCCTACCTTTTATGGTAAAAACAATGAAGATCCAGACACCTTCCTATTTGAATTTGACATCTTGTATAGGAGCTACAACTATGTGTAAGATGCCCATAAATTAAAACTCTTTTCTGCCACCCTCAAAGACTCTACACTAAGATGGTTCATGGGGTTGGGAGAATCCAATATTAGGTCTTGGGAAGCCATGAAAGACATATTTCTCAAGAAGTACCAAGACTACTGTAAGACCAAAGAGTCTCGTAATGACATTTTTAAAATCCAACAATTAAAAGAAGAGACCCTCGAAGATTATATGGAAAGATTTGGTTATATCTCCCAGAAGTCAAAATATCATGACCTCCTAGAGGATGCAATTAGGGATCTTTTCCTTGAGGGAATTTCAAAAGAATATTTAGAGATGCTTAACCTGGTGGCATCAGGTGACATCTATCATAAACCATTTGCTGAAATATGTGAAATGTGTAAAAATTACTCAAGGAGTAGAACCAAAATAGGGAAGAATTTTCGGGACCTTTACAATAGAAGCTTAAAACCAGTTAGTTCAGGTGGTATCATGAGAGAAGAGATAGGGAACCTTTTAGAAAACTTTAAGATACCACCTTTTAGTTCAGGTGGTATCTTAAGAACAATAGGTTCCCAGTTGGATACCCTTAAACTCAAAAAGAAACAGGAGGAGGAAAATGCAGCAATGAGCATATATTTCCCAAGATGTAGGAGGAAGCATTCCTCAAGGGAGTGCCCATTAGATAACATTTCAATTTGTGGCTTATGTATAGAAGACCATGTGACTAAAAAATGTTCATCATTGCCCGGTTTATTAGCCATATATAGGAGTGGAGATCCTGGGGAGTCTTCTTATGCACCTAGGAGGCCATGGCAGCCTAGGAATCAACCCACATACTCGGATCTACAGTCTCAAGTTCCACCCTATTATAAAAAACAATAGTGGAACTCACCAGGTTGGCAAAACTGGTCTACTCAATACCAACATCCTTGGATTCAAGGATGGAGGGGAGGACACAACCAAGGAAACCCTCAAGCTCCACCTATCCCTATGTACAACCATCCTTATCCTCAGTTCTCATCAAATACTCCGCAACTTTTGTCAGGTTTTGTTCCACCACCTTTACCTCCTATCCCACAACAACAACCGCTACAATTTCAAAATGCAAGCTCCCCAAAACCGACACTATTACTGGCACATCCAATACTGAATCCTAATAATAAGCCCCCTCAACCTCTTAACAATGTTGAGATGCAAGCCTTCTCGACATTTGTTATTACTCCTATTCCATTACAAGGAATTCAACTAAGATCGGGAAAAGTTCTAGATAGGAAAATACCTTCAGTAGTCATCTAGGAAGAAGAAGAAGAAGAAACCACCAAACAACCCACAGATGACACTAGGTGGGAAGATGTTATTATCCCAAAAAATCAAGAACCCAAGATTCCCCAAAATGAACCTTCACAAATTATGAAGGTCCCTCCTTATCCAGACCGACTAGTAATCGAGAAACCTACCACCCGACCGGAATTTGACATTCTTAATGAATTGAAAAATATTTGTGTCAAGATTCCCTTGCTTCAAGCCATTAAAGACATTCCAATCTATAGTAAGGTAGTCAAAGAATTGTGTATTAAGAAGCCAGGTAGGAAGCAAAAGGACCCTCCTACAGTACATTTGGTACGAGGACTCTTTGAGTACATATTAGAGTAGCCAAAGCTAGCAAAGTATGGGAATCCAGGAAACCCCATAGTGACCATAACCATTAATGAGGTCTCCATCAAAAACACTCTCATATTGCTAGGGGCATCCATCAATGTTATGACCACTACTACCTTGGAACAATTACAGTTACAACCTCTTCTTCGGCCTACCCCAACCATTTTGGAATTAGCAGATAAGACTAGGATTATACCTGAGGGAATTTTAGATGATTTCATGGTTACTTTAGCCTCATAGGAGTACCCCATATATTTTCTTGTCATTCATTCAAAGGATCCTTCCATAGGCCATCCCGTTATTTTGGGAAGACCTTGGCTAGCCACAGCCAATGCATTTATTGGTTGTAGAGAAGGAGAAATGCCCATCTCAAATGGTCTCTCTATCCAGAATCTCACCATTTACCCTCCATCTCAACCTATTATGGAGAATCTATGGTGGCTTGAATGTCCATATGAGAATGAAGACTGGGAAGAACCTGTATTGCCAAGTGACCATGCATGGGCACTTCAGGAGCACACAACATAATATGTGCTAAACCAATTCATTTATGCTATTACATGTGTGGATTTTCCACAGTATTCTCCCCAATTTTAGTACATGTTTGGGGAAGAATTTCAAGAATAATTAGACCCATCCATTTTTTCTTCGACATATTTTATTTTTGGAATAGATGAGTCTGCCATGTCTTATACTATGCCCTACGAGATTAGTCCAGTGAAATTTTTACATATAAACTCCAAGCTATATATAGACCAACAGAAACAGTTAGTAGATATCCTTAAAGAACAATCAGGAGCATTTGCCTGGGAATACATTGACATGAAGGGTATACACCTTGACACATGCATCCATCACATATATACCCAAGGGGAAGTGACACTTGTTAGGCAACCCCAGAGAAGGATGAACCCAACACTCAAAGATATAGTCAAGGAGGAGATTCAAAAGTTGTTAAATGTCAGATTTATCTATCCCATCTTCGATAGTAAGTGGGTATCCCCGCTTGTAGTGGTTCCAAAGAAAGTGACCGGGAAATGGAGAATTTGTGTTGATTTTCGGGAACTCAACAAGGCCACTCTAAAAGACTACTTTCCTCTTCCTTTCATTGACCAAGTTCTAGATACCTTGTCCAGAAAGAATTATTTCTCCTTTCTAGATGGGTATAGCGAGTACAAACATATTCTTATAGCACCTAAGGATCATGACATGACTACCTTTACTTGTCTGTGGGGCACCTATGCCTATAGGGTCTTACCATTTGGATTGTGTAATGCTCTTGCCACATTTCAACGAGCAGTATTAGGGATATTTGCCGATATTATTCATGATTGTGTGGAGTTATACATGGATGACTTCACAGTCTATGGAAACACTTACAAGGAAGCCTTAGACAACTTAGAAAAAGTCCTCATTAGATGCCAAGAAATGAACCTATCCCTAAGTCATGAAAAATGAAAAATTTTGTTAACTGAAGGAGTGGTTCTAGGACATCATGTTTCATCTGAAGGAATAAAAGTCGATCCTGCAAAGATTGAGGTCATTATTAGACTTCCACCCCCCAAGACTCAGAAAGAGGTGAGAAGATTTCTTGGACATGCCGGATATTATCGACGATTTATTGAAAATTTTACAAAGATTGATGTACCTATGTTTGGATTATTGATCAAATATGTTGATTTTGTTTGGACTGAGCAGTGTCAAACTGCCTTCGAAACCCTGAAAGTTAAGTTGTCTGTGGCACCAGTTCTTAGAGGGCCCAATTGGACTCTCCCATTTCATATATCCACTAATGACTTCGACACATCAATAGGAGGGGTATTAGGGTAGAAAGAAGACCAACAATCCTATGCCATTTATTTTGTAAGTAAGAACTTGTCCCCTGCCGAGTTAAACTACACAGTCATCGAGAAAGAGTTCTTGGCAGTTGTTCATGCTATTAACAAATTTCATCATTACATTACAGGTTATGAAGTATTTGTACACACCGACCATTCTGCCATTAGATTCCTCATGAATAAACCTATAACTAATGGTCGAGTGACTAGGTGGCTCTTGTTACTGCAAGAATTCAATATTGCTATGCTTGACTGACCTGGAAAAGATAATGTAGTAGCTGACTTTCTTTCCCGAATAAAAAATGAGGATGATGATATCCCTGTAGATGATAGTTTCCTAGACGAGCACCTCTTTTCCCTCTCTGTCAATACCCCATGGTTTGCGGATATGGAAAACTATCTGGCCACTAGGAAGTTATTGTCTCATTTGTCACCTCATGAAAAGCAGAAAATTATTACACAGAGTATTAATTACTCTTGGGTTGGTCATGATATTTTCCGCACAGGTCCTGATTTGATTATTCGCAGATGTGTTCAAGAGGACGAGGTACCTGATATACTACGAAGTTATCATGATGGACTATGTGGTGGCCATTTCTCTGACAAACGCATATCATATAAGGTATTACATTCAGGTTACTATTGACCTAGCATTTTCAAAGATGCTGCCAAGTATGTGAGAAGTTGTGATAGTTGCCAAAGGATAGGAAGACCTACGTCATCTGACGAAATGCCTTTGCAGGCCCAAGTTATGATAGAACCCTTCAAAAAATGGGCCCTTGACTTTGTAGGACCAATTTCACCCATGTCCCATAGGAAGAACTATATCTTAGTTTGTACAGACTATGTCACCAAATGGGTAGAGGCAAAAGCCCTATTTAGGGCCAGAGAGAAGTCTATTGTCGAAATCATCTATGAAGACATCTTTACCCGCTTTGGTGTCCCTCGTGAAATTGTTACTGACCAAGGCACTCAATTTACTTCCAAGATTATGAAAGAGCTAACAGAGAAATATGGGATTAAACACCGTAAATCTTCTCCATACCACTCACAAGCCAATGGACAGGTAGAATCCACAAACAAAGTTCTAGAAGCCAACTTGACCAAGACTATTTAGTTACATCACCGGGATTGGGCTGATAGGCTCCCAGAGGCTTTGTGGGCATACTGGACTACTTGGAGGAATACCACTGGGCATACCCCTTATGAGCTAGTGTACGGGAAACAAGTGCTTTTACTTATAGAATTCCAAGTAAGGACCTTTCGTATTTCAACAGAGTTAGGATTGAAGATGGATGAGGCTAAAAAAAAACGAACCCTACAACTAAATGAGTTGGATGAAATCAGGCAAGATGCCATCCAACGGACGATATTAGTCCAAAACTAGAGGAGCAAGTGGCATGACAAGTTTATTAAGAAGAAGCACTTCCAGCCTGGTGATTGGGCTCTATTGTTTGATTCTCGATTCAAAACCTTCAAAGGCAAACTTACAACCTATTGGTTGGGCCCTTACAAGGTAGACATTGTATATGACAATGGAGCTGTAAAAATTAAAACAATTAACGATGGACAAGTCTCCTTTGTGGTAAATGGACATCAACTTAAATTTTATCATAAGCCCATTTCCAGAGAAGATTTTCTATAGGTCTTGACAGCTGACAAGGCATTGGCCTTATTAGATGGGGAAGTTCCCCCTTGTTCTTGAAAAGTTTTTTTTAAAAGATTTCCTACTGTATATATGTAAATAGTTTTTGAATTTTGTTAATAAGGCAATTCTAGATATTTTTGTAAGTAATTATTTCACCAGGAGTACACAGTTTCAAGGATATTTCTTCAAAACATTGTTATACTTGAATTTTGTGTCTGTTAAAGCATCAAATGAATAGTGACTTACTGTAGTTAGCTGTATTTTTGCAAACATTCTCATTTTTTTAAGGCATTCTTGATCTGAAAATAGGGGGCTGACTTGTTATGCTATGAAAGCACCCTCTACTTCATTAAAATAAACTTTACAGGACCTTGCTCAATGTGTTAAAATATGCAAGATAGATTATGTGCCAAGTTTATGCATCTTCTTTTAAATGTTCATGTGTGAGGAATTGTTTTCTTTTAAATGGTTAAATATGTGCTTTAAATAAATACACAACAATCATAACTTGGAGCAAATAAACCATCAAACTCACAACAATAACAAGATGATAAAGGAGTTCACCCCTCTCTGGGCTACATCTCCTTAAGCCTCCTTCAATGGACTTGGCTCTCTGGGATTAATTTGTCAAATATTATTTTACATGCTACTTCTCAACTCCAATGGAAATATTGACTGTACCATTGGGTTCATAATACATAAAAACCCCAAAAATGACTAATAGAACTCTGAAAACGGATCATGGCTCATCCGGGCATGACCTCTTCTACATGTGGCCTTAAGCTTCCCTGAGATTCTTTGTGGAAAAAACACATGTAAAAGTCCTCAAATGGATCTTAAACCTATCCCAATGTGTTCAGAGCATAACAATTAGCCAAAAATGATTATTCAATCACAGAAAGCAGACATGGGCTCATCTGAGCATGACCTCAATCAATGAGGGCTTCAAGCTCCCTAGAGCTCTCTGAAACTTCAATGGTGAAAAACCTGCAAAATAAGTCTTCAAATGGCTTTGAAAATAGTGCCAATGGATTTAGAACGTCCAAAAACCCCTAGCTGGGCTTTTTCGGCACCTCATTTGGCCAAAAAATGAAGAAGATAGGCCTCCTGCCATTTTCTTCCTTCAAGCTTGTTGTCTCTAGTTCGCCAAAATGCACCTCTGTGTGGCCAACCTAGCACACACGCTCAAATTCGTGCTAAAACCTAGCACCAGTGCGTAACCAAAAAATGGGCAAAACTGTCGAACGGCTAGGGCACGCCCAACCCCTAACCGCCAAAGCCATGGGCATATGGGTAAGCACCCGAAACCATGGGCTAACCATTTAAAAAAAAAAAAAAAATTCCCCCGCGTGCGTTTTAAATGGTGGTCACATGGTAATACACATAAAACCGAGGGCTTTGAATTTTTTGGAAACGCGCGTGCAAATGACACGGTCATGTGATATTGTATATGACCGGGGGCTATCTGTTTAAAATTACCAAACTTGCGCCAAAGCTCTGTGTGTGGTCACATGAATATGGGTTGTGCGACCGGGGGCTAGGCTAAGCCCCAGCCCGGACCCCCGCGCCAACCATTAAACAAATCAAACTCAAATATATATCAAACCACATATATAACAAGGCACATTGTATGGCACGTTGGCAGGGCATACTTTGCAAAGACTTTACATGCGCGTGGGGAGGTCCGGGGTTCGATCCCCACAGACTCCATAACTTTTAAACCAACAACCAATACCAATAACAGGGTGCCATGTGGTAGCCCATGACTGGGCCACGTGGCACCGTACAACCAAAAAAAAACTACCACATGTCACAATATCATTCGTCCAACTGTCAACTCGGCGTATGGACTCCTCCATGTCATCGTACAACCTTTTCCACGTCAGCATCCGTACGGACTATACGGACTGTACAATCAACTTCCCTTTTTTTTGCATGTTTGACGATCCAAACAGAAAGCGATATCTCACTCTTCCGACGTTCGTTTGAACCCAAACAAGTTGTGTTGGGTTCATGACGACGAGGGCTATGCACCCGTTTGTTTTGAGGAAATTCTGAGAACTTTGATTTTTGAGCTAAATTTTGACCCCTGGTCCAGATTTTGATCACGCCTTCCCACTGAAAGGATTTTGGACCCACAAAATCTTATGATTATCTGTCTGAGATTTAATACTCTTCTGCTTTCAACTTCTATCAACTGATTCTACTTGAAAAGTCTTTTTGACAATCACCTGGATACTTTGACATGCCTTGCACTGCAACTGACTATGTCCTTCAACCACTGTTATCTGGCTGTTGTTGACCCACTGTTCTCTTTGTGCTTAGAAAACTGCCAACCTTCCCACTGAGAATCAAGTCCCTCTTGTGAACTCTTTGATTTCAACACAATCATCTCTCCAATGGTTGCAAAAACTTTCCTGCGACATCTTGTCACAAACCAAGAAAACCATCAATCTTGAAAACAAATTTATACAAGACTGAAAATGATGCCGACAAAGTCTTTTTTGCTCTTCAAGCAAATGGTCGCATCTTGTACTTCATCAAAGTACATGGCATTTTCCTGCATCTTGGTGTACTCAAAATCAACTTACAAGCCAACAAACACCATCGAGTAAACACAAGTCAAAAAACATGATCGACACAACATAGTTGTCAAGACAACATCGACACAAGTCGAGACTCATTTGAAACATATCGACCTTCCCAAAATGACAAGTTGAAGTTCATGATACACAATCATGTTACAATCATGAATCATTCATGATAAACTATCACCAAGTTCACTGTTTATGCACACACAAAAACACATGCATGTGCATGACTCTTCAACTCTCCTTCAAGTACAAACATAAGTACATAAGCCCAAAACATGTGGGTACATAAGAGCTGAATATGAAAAAGATATATGGTTGTAACAAGTGAACACCATACCCCTCTTTTACATCCTCCTGGTGAAGTTTTGCAACAAAACAAGAATGCCTTCAAACGAATTGCATTCACATGCAACTTGCATCATACAAGTTGTGATAAATTGTTGCAACTTGTCATGATCTCAACATAAATTCATACATAAGGCTGAAATATGCATCTACAACAGAAAAATGCAAACCTTACTTGCTCAAGAAATCTAACCATTTCTTACCAAGCCAACTCAATGGTGACTTTTTCTGTTGAAAATCGTCCTCTTGTGAATCATCTTGACTCACATCAATGATGGAATCTCCTCTTCCATTATTGCCAATCTATTTATCCATCTGCTTCTTATGCTGTGGATGAGTGGTTGGATGCAATGTCCAACATTGATCAATGAGATGACCCCTCTTCTGACAATGAGTGCAAATCTTTTGCATCCTCTTTTCAAGTTGTCTTTGCTTGTAAAGTTTCCTGAAATTGGTCAATCTTTTCCAACATTTTGAAATATGATGGTTATATAAACCACAATATGTACATGGACTTTTTCTTCCATTTTTACATGCAAATTTATCATGCTTAACATAATCAAAAGCAATTGAATGATAGGCAGAATTATACCTTGAACATTCATCTTTATCGCCTCTTTGAGGAGGTGAATTTGAAGAGTTACAATCTCTCCTTTGAAGACCAACAATAGTGTTCTTGTCCTCATGGCTGTCACAACTCTTTCATTTCACACATTTGCATTCATCTTGAACACAAGCTTTGCATCTTGGAGGGATTGAACTTGCAACAAAAGTTCTTGAACTTTCATCTTTATAGCCTTCTTGAGGAGGTGAACTTGAAACAAAATTTGTTCTTGGAACTTTTTCCCTTGTCTCCTCAACTTTGGAATTTTCTCCATCGCTTTGTTCATTTCCAAGACCACAATACTTAGGTCTCTCTTCAACAAAAATAGGCTCAACAATGCCTTGTGCATGCTTGCCTAAACCTCTACCTTCATAGCCCATTTTTAACAATAACTTGGACCCTATTCCTCTTGTGTGATTTTCAAAAACACCAAAACATTCATCTTGAGAGGAATTTGAAGATAAACTAACATTACATACCTCATGTTCATGCATGTACTTGGTAAGGGTTTCCTTTGCCTCATGGAGTTGAGTCTCCATCTCATGCAACTTTTCAAGAAGCTAGTCTTTCTCCTCCTTTATGATCATCAACTTCTCTTCAAGAGCAATCCTCTCTTCTCTATCTTCCCACAACTCTTGTACCATATCTCTCATGGTTGCAAACTCCTTCAACATCTCTTTGTCAAAGAACTTGGATAATGAAGATGTATGAGAATTACCAATGTTTGAAGCTTCTGTCATCCTTGCAAGATATCAAACTTCAACACAAAACTTGCACAATAATACCAACAGCTAAAACTCTAGCTATCAATGGAAATCACATGAGAAAAACAAACTATGCTTTGATACCACCTGATCTGAAAATAGGGGGCTGACTTGTTATTCTATGCAAGCACCCTCTACTTCATTAAAATAAACTTTACAAGACCTTGCTCAATGTGTTAAAATATGCAAGATAGATTATGTACCAAGTTTGTGCATCTTCTTTTAAATGTTCATGTGTGAGGAATTGTTTTCTTTTAAATGGTTAAATATGTTCTTTAAATAAATACATACCAATCATAACTTGCAGCAAATAAACCATCAAACTCACAACAATAACAAGATGATAAAGGAGTTCACCCCTCTCTGGGCTACATCTCCTTGAGCCTCCTTCAAAGGACTTGGCTCTCTGGGATTAATTTGTCAAAGATTATTTTAAAAGCTACTACTCAACTCCAATGGAAATACTGACTGTACCATTGGGTTCAGAATACATAAAAACCCCAAAAATGACTAATAGAACTCTGAAAACGAATCATGGTTCATCTGGGCATGACCTCTTCTACATGTGGCCTTAAGCTTCCCTGAGATTCTTTGTGGAAAAAACACATGTAAAAGTCCTCAAATGGATCTGAAACCTATCCCAATGTGTTCATAGCATAACAATAAGCCAAAAATGATTATTCAATCACAGAAAACAGACATGGGCTCATCTGAGCATGACCTCAATCAATGAGGGCTTCAAGCTCCCTAGAGCTCTCTGAAACTTCAATGGTGAAAAACCTGCAAAAGAAGTCTTCAAATGGCTTTGACAATAGTGCCAATGGATTCATAACGTCCAAAAACCCCTAGCTGGGCTTTTTCGGCACCTCATTTGGCCAAAAAATGAAGAAGATAGGCCTCCTGCCATTTTCTTCCTTCAAGCTTGTTGTCTCTGGTTCGCCAAAACGCACCTCTGTGTGGCCAACCTAGCACACACACTCAAATTCGTGCTAAAACCTAGCACCGGCGCGTAACCGAAAAATGGGTGAAACTGTCGAATGGTTAGGGTGCGCCCAACCCCTAATCTCCAAAGCTATGGGCATATGGGTAAGCACCCGAAACCATGGGCTAACCGTTTAAAAAAAAAAAAAACAAATTCCCCCGCGCGTGTTTTAAATGGTGGTCACATGTTAATACACATAAAACCGGGGGCTTTGAATTTGTTGGAAATGCGCGTGCAAATGACACAGTCATGTGGTATTGTATATGACCGGGGGCTATCCATTTAAAATTACCAAACTCGCGCCAAAGCTCCGTGTGTGGTCACGTGAATATGGGTTGTGCGACCGGAGGCTGGGGTAAGCCCCAGCCCGGACCCCTGCACCAACCATTAAACAAATAAAATTCAAATATATATCAAACCACATATATAACAAGGCACATTGTATGGCACGTTGGCAGGGTGGACTTTGCAAAGACTTTACATGCGCGTGGGGAGGTTCGGGGTTCGATCCCCACGAACTCCATAACTTTTAAACCAACAACCAATACCAATAACAGGGTGCCACGTGGCATCCCATGACTAGGCCACGTGGCACCATACAACCAAACAAAAACTGCCATGTGTCATAATATCATTTGTCCAACTGCCAACTCAGTGTACGGACTTCGCCACATCATCGTACGACCTTTGCCACATCAGCATCCGTATGGACTATACGAACTGTACAGTCAGCTTCCCTTTTTTTTTGCCTGTTTGACGATCCGAACAGAAAGCGATATCTCACTCATCCGACATCTGTTTGAACCCAAACAAGTTGCATTGGGTTCATGACGACGAGGGCTACGCACCCGTTCGTTTTGAGGCAATTCCGAGAACTTTGATTTTTGAGCTAGATTTTGACCCCTGGTCCAGATTTTGATCAATTCTAAAGCAGTTGCTGTTGAAACTCTTCACCATTGTATAAGGAAGTGATACCATAACTATCAAGCCTATAGGTCTCTCGTACATTTTTTCCAAGAAACTTGAGTAAGTAAGTCAAGTGTCTTTATCAAAGAGTAACAAGGTGGTCTAATTAGCAGTTACTCATGGAAACATCATAATAACTACAATAGAAGAAAGTAAGTTGAGCCTAGATATACCTTTTTGTTCTTTCTCAATGGTACCATCCACTACACACTAAATAGCTTGATTATATCATATCTTTAGATAGGCCACGTCCGCTTAAGTACCCCTTACATCGGTACAATCACTAATAATATAACGGAAAGTCATCCTCTAACATAAATACCATCCCAATTAAAAAGAAAAAGAAAGAAAAAGTTGTTTCAGAGTTGTTCCCCCATATTCTTGCATAAGGAATATTATCCTAAAATATTAAAGGATGGAGGGCCAGTCTCTGAGGGTTTAAGAGGCTAACCCATCGGGATACTGAATAGGTCTACTGGCAGCGGGTACCGGCATGTGGTATGACTAGGTAAACATGCCAGAGTACTGAACAGGCTTGTTGGTAGCGAGGCATTCTACCCAACAAGGATGGTAATCTGACAAAAATAATAAATGTAAACTTGTCTTGATGTGTGACATTACTTGGAGACAAAGCTAACATGGAGTATGTGTGGTTAAGATAAGGTTAATGAATCTCATCAACTTTGTAGTGTCCCCAAGGCCGAGCCCCATTGTAAACCAAGTTCTGAAAGGAATTGTCATTATGTTTTATAGGCTGGTGAGCCAAGTTCTTATAAGTTGGAGACTTATGTGTTTGTTAGGCCAGGGAGCCTAAGTGTTGAAGGCCAGGAGCCTGTTGTTGTACTTGTATGTATGCAGAACATTTAATAAAATATAAACACCGCCAGGTGCAGACCGACCACGATGAATGAGTGAAGGGGGACTGAGCATCCATAGAGTGGGCAAGGAATTAGGGGCTGGAAGGTGGGAAAGGGACTAAGTGTTGAGCCTGGGGGCTAAGCCTAGGGGGCTTAAGCCTGGGAATAATATTTTAATATTATTCCAAAAGAACATGTGCATTTTATGTTTCATTTCATCCTAAGTTTTGGAAAGGGTAAGCATGCAAAGGGGATGCATGCTGATGGAACGCATGCAGTTCCAAGGGTGACAAGTGTCAGCCCTGGTGCATGCAAATAAAATGACCAAGAGGAGCCATGAGAGGGGCTCTCCTCCATTCTACCTAACGGTCTGAAGGTAAACGATGGGACCTCTGCAAAAGAATACCCTGGTGCATCCCTAAAAGCCGAAAAGCCTGGGTTGACTTCTGAGATAGCCGGTACCACCCCCGTCTGAATAGTTCGAACTTGTGTGAACCTTGCGTGGATTGTTTGTCACACATCCCCGACAACCAGAGCGTGAGTCTATTCTATGCTAGCGGATTGGGAAATAGAAGTGACCAGCCATTATTGAACCTGTTGGGAAGCCCATGTCTGTTTTCCCCGTGAGTTGTTGTGACCACACAGTGATGGACTGCGTGGGGTCTTGTTGGCCAGTCGTGTAATGCTCTCTCCAGGTGAGAGAGGTGATTGAGGTTGGAAGAACAGGTTGTTGGCCTATGAGCGATTCTTTCCAGGTGAGAGAGTGCGCAGAGGAAGGAGAGAACTCCTGGAAGGAACCTTGTAGCTGCCATAGAGCCCGGAGACTTCCGGTTCGGCCTGTTCCTGTAACCCAAGGCAAGGGAGATTAGCAGCCGAAGGACTGTCCAGGTGATAGAGAAGGTGTATACTCTTGGGGTGGAATAGGCATGTGGGGAATGAGGGTCTGTGGTAAGTGAGCATGGGAGGTTCCTTGGAGAGAATCCCTTCCTTGTGGTTGTGTGTTGTTTCCCTGTAACCTCAGCCTAGCCTAGATTTCCTTGCCTTGGGGTGGAGCTTAGTCCCAGCTCGGGGGTCACGCATTGCTGAGCTGATGAGCAGTGTGGTCTTAGGCTGGGAGGTTCGTGGAAGGCCTACACTTGGTTGGTGGAATCTACCATTGATAAAGATAAGTATTTGATTATGCTTTAATCATGTTTTGCATGACTGTGCTACTTATGTATCATGTTTTGCCGTTGTGTATATGAATTAATATGAAAAGCTAATTGCTTGTTGATTATGGCAGTAATTCATATGAATACTCTATGTTGAATGTGTTTATTGTTTAAATGCATGTGGGTGAAATAACATTTGTATGAGTTATGTACAAAGTGGTGTTATAGTCTTCTTTTAAGAGCGATTAAACCTTGGTAGCTAGTGAAAGGTGTGCTACAGTTTGGTATCAGAGCGATTAAACAAAGTAGCAAAAAAGGAGTGCTACAGTTTGGTATCAAAGCCAAGGTTTCAACACTGAGCCTAGATGGGCCAGTGGAGCGGTCTTTGGACCCAGAGTGCAGGGAAAATTGGGTCTGGAAAGCCAATTTCATACCTTGGTTTGCCCCGAGGGGTCAAGGAGTTACTTGATGAGTTTTAAGCTCAGGAGGTTAGCGACGTGTGAAACCACAGTCGGGATGGTCTATGGCCATGGGAAAATAGGTCTCCATAGCGATAGTGTTAGAACCTTAGGATCTGCTTGGGAGGGAAGGTGGACCCTCGTGACCGTCGGATCTGGAGAGTATGCGTAGGGTTTAAATCCCTTTTAAATCGCACAGGGGTGTGGGGATCGCGACACATGAACTCCCGAAATCTCCGAAATGCCAAAAAGATCTGCGCCGTTGATCTGAGGAGGGGATCTGACCGTCGGATTCCATGCTTGGATTGGACGTGGATGCATGAATGCGTACCACGTGCCAGTGAGTCGAAGAGACAGGCGAGAGTGGTGGGACCTGACGACGTTGTTAAAAGCGACGTGGACCCTCCTGAACGTACCACATGCCACGGTGGTGAAGGGTGACAGTTGTGTTGTGGACCCGGAGAATAAAGTAATTCGTGATTTCGGGGACTAGTGAGATAAGGCCATGGGAGCTCGACATTGAAACTCACGAAGTCGCGAAGTAGCGAGAACTAGAGGAGAAAAGTCAACATCGCTTCTCGGGGTTTCGTGAAAGGAAGGTACTAGGGTTGGATGCCACAACTCACGAAGGTGTGAATAGCAAAGGGTGCTAGCACTTAGCCCTAGACTACGGTCATGCGTAGCAGACGCTAGTGAGGAGGGAGCCATACCTGTGTCGCATCTCGGGTATCGGCGGTTAGAGAAAATGAGTCGAGGGTCTTTGACTCACGAACTCGCGAGATTGCGAGTTGCAAAAGGGTGACTCTGGTTACGAATATCTAACTGTGGGATATTCGTGGACCGAAACCCAAAGTCCCAAAATCCCAAAGTGCTGAAAATGAAAGTTTCGAAAACACGAAAATTGCAGAACCAAACGAGAGCTCAAAAAAGTTAATTGAATCAAAATGTCTTTCGTTCTTGTTCATATTGTCTTATAAATGTTACAGTTTTTCTGAAGGAGTAATGGCCTGACAAACTTCGAATTTAATTGCACAGTGCATGTGCAGCGTTCAACGGAGCTCATGATTCCAGTTAACCAACGCCGAGTATGGAATGGGAAAAGGTGATAATTGCCTCTGAAACAGGAGACGAACGGGAAGGAAAGGATGTCAATATGGGAGTGGAAGGATCGAACTCCAATGGGCACGGAAAAGAGATGGATAAGGAAGAACATATGATGCAACTCATCGAAAGATTGCAGAAAGATGCCCAGGCTTGCCTAGCTGATAGCCGAAAGCTCATGAAAATTCGGGATCAGTAGGGTGAATTCAATTTTAAAATGTTGAAGAGCCTGGAAAGAATAGAAAAGAAATTGGAAAAAGGGAGTGACACAAGTAGATCAAGAAGTGTCAGAACCCCTGAGGGGAGAAGGAGATTGAGGAGTGGTAACAGACATTACCATCTCTCCCCGAAGCATTCTGGCAAGGAGACACACAGTAGTTCAAGCCTGTCCCCTACTAGAAAACACCGAAAATCTGGAAAGGATGAATTGAAAGGGGAGATGAACAAGATTAAGCCTCCAACATTCAATGGAGAACGTAAGAAGGAAGAAGATGCCGAGACCTGGTTGCTTAGCATGAAGAAATACTTCCAACTGCAGAATTATTCTGCCCATGCAGAAGGAAGAATTGCAATGTACCAACTGAAAGGAAAAGCATCCATGTGGTGGGATCAGTTTGTGCAGGTGCAATACATCCGAGAGAAAGAGGTCACTTGGAAGGAATTTAAGAGGTATTTCGAGAAGAAATACCTGACTAAAAGATACTATGACAGAAAGATGAAGGAGTTCTTCGAACTCAAATTGGGCAGTATGACCATTGATGAGTATGTACGAAATTTTTTGGAACTACTGAAGTATGTTCCATTCATCAAATATGAGGCTGTCAAAATTCAGAGGTATCTGAGTGGACTACCACCTTCCATTGGTGACAAGATTCAATATGATGATCCTAAGACTATGGAAGAAACAATAAGAAGGGAGAAATGCTTATATGAACAACAAAGAGAAAAGCCTACCTTTCGGAAGGCTTGGGATGACCAGAAGAGGTTTAAGAAAGAACAGAGGCAGAAGGGAAACAAGCCTCCCTTTTTCAAGAATGGCCCTGGGGAACAGTCATCCTTTAGAGACCCCAGGAAAGTTGAAGGGAGTGAGCAGATGCCAAGGCCTCCACCTATGGAGTGTTGGGGCTGTAAAGGGAATCATAGGTACAGAGATTGCCCCCACAGAAAAGATAAAGAGAGAACTGTCCATACTGTTCAGGAAGCTAAAACAGTGGAGGATATGGGCAACAGAATGCCAAGGATCTATGCAGCCCTAGACAACAAACAAGTAGAATTTCAATCACACATGATTGAAGTGGAAGGTACGATCAACAACCGACCACTTGTTATTTTAATTGATTCAGGGGCTAGCCATAGTTATGTAGATCCTAGAGTGGTGG